>WBMZ01013586.1:0-83309 GCA_013400975.1 Atrichornis clamosus
GGGGGCTGCGCCGCCGCCCCCCGCCCCTGCCGCGCTGCGGCACCGCCGGGCGGGGGAGTCCCGGCTCCGCGGAGGCACCGGCGGGGGAGTCCCGGCCCTGCCTGCTGGGCGCTGCGGGTGCCGGTGCCCCTCGCCGTGCGGGGACTTGGCGTGAGGAGCGGCGGTGATGGGCAGAGATTGTTCAGCCCCCGAAGCGGCGCTGGCCGGGGCCGTCCTCCGCGGGGAGCGTGAGGGCAGCGCCTCGCGCCCACCCGGGCAGCGCCCGCCCGCGGGGCCGGAGGGGAGCGGGACCGGCGGCTGGGGAGCCCTGGGGCTGTGCTGTGTCGGGAGCGCTGCCCGCGGCCTCCCGGCGGGGAGCGCATCGATCCTGCGGTCCTTATGTAAGGAAGTTCGCCTTGGTGCTCCGGCCCCTCGCCTCCAGGCCCGCAGTCATTATTATGCAAGTGCCGGTACTGGTGCGGGGCGCGGAGCTTTGCGGCAGCCGCTGCGTTCCTGAGTGTTGGAGAGGAATAAAACTAGAGGTTTTGTCTATTGAGACCACTAAGCATCAAATCCCAGGCTCCAAGTTAATTCTTGTTAGGAAGGAAAGTTGGTACCCTGTGACACATGGCTGCTCTGCAGTCCAGGGAAGGGCTGAGTGGGTTGGAGGTAGAAGGAAATGAGCAAGTGTAACCTTCTCTCTGTTGCACACCCAGGGATTTTAGTCTTGGTAACAAACTGTATTAATGGACATTTCTGGATAACTTCAGGTTATAAATCTACTCCTTGTTGCAATAATTGCTTATTCTGTTACCTGATGACAATTCCTTTCCCACCTTCTGCTGGGGGATACTCAGCTGCTTACCTCATGCCTTTTCCTTACATTGCCCTCTTCAATCCCCCACTGTTATATAAAACCAGCTCCACTCTCCCTTTGCTCGGTTGTTTTATATGGATATGTGTTAACCACTTCATTATGTTTAAGCCTAGGATAGGGTTAATTAAAAATGTGAAATGGCTTTTCTGCAGATTAACCTGTGTTTGTGCAAACTCAAGAGCTTCCATTTTTCTCCAAATCCCAGCTCATCTGGGTGATGGCTGGTCTGCACAGACTATGCTTGGAAAAGTCTCTGCCTAACTGCGGCAGCGCGATGCCAAAGGGAGGGATTCTGGGGAAGGGGCTGGCTGTTGGTTTCATGCCATTGTTTACTTTCTTGCATTTCAGTCTTTTGTAGCTGGCCTCGAAGAGTGACGGAACAGTCACAACACGCCCTGCTCGGTGCCAATTACCTTTCAGCTTGTGTGTAATTTGGGCAAATTGATGTTATTGCACCCTGCAGTTAAGCAGATGAAATATTCTTTTAGCCTGTGGTATTGTTCCGTCTATGGGAGGGGACTTGCATTTGTTCCCAGAGACTGTCCTATGGTTTCATGTTGTTCTCAAAGATGTCCTGGGCCGGGTGGTTCCTACTTCTCAAGTGCTCAGGGTGCAGAGGGGTCACTGGGGGCAGGACTGGTTCTAAGCTGTTCTGAAAACTTTTCTGTGGATGTCTCCAGTGTTTTTTCTGATTGTTGTTTGTAACTGGAGTACTCATGTGCCATGATCATTCTTGGCCCAGCTTCTGTAGCCTCATGGTTTCCATATGTGAGGCAGTTAATGCTGGTGTATGTGTGAGGGTGTTATATTACACCACAGTGATCATGTTTTGGGCAGCTGTAAGGCAGACAGTTTGCTGGTGGGCTAGTAATAATTTCCTCGATACTGTTCTGTGCATAATTACACCTCCAGGAATGTCGGTTTGCTGATACTGGGTACTTGGTCTGTGTTTTGACCTAAACAAAGGCTAATTCATGTGTGGACAGGGTGTAACTGCACCTGGAGCTGGAGAGAGGTGGGCAGAGTCAGACCTGCGTGTGCTGCCCGCCTGCTGCCTTTGAGGAGGTGGCAGCTCCATCCCTGGACGCATTGGATCTGTCACAGGATGAGGGTGGTCTTGGGGTGACCATGGTGAGATGCAGGGGCTCCAGTGCCCACAAGCTGTGACCTGGCAGCCATCACTTGCTGTCACCTCCCTGTGGGGACCAGGATGGTTCTGATCTTCCCACCTTGCTAAACTCTTGGAGGAGGATAACCATGTGACTCCAGAGGGATTGGTGCAGAGCTCTGCTGTAGCCCGTGCCTCACTAAATAGGAGCAGTGGAAGCAGACTTGACTGAGCAGGCAGGTTTGGTGGCAAGGCAGCAGTTGATCATCGCGTTTGAAGGGACCCAGCGAGGGCTGGCGGCCAGGGATGCACTGCAGAAGGAGTGGAGCTTTTCTGTGCTTAGCTCTTTTTGTGTGTGCCGGCCCGACATGGGTCAGTGGTTGTGATCATCTAAACCTTCTCTCAGGCTGTGACAGTGACCATGAACACCCACCTGCACTTGTGCTTCCCTTGTGCAGTCTGGTCCCTCCTGACTTGACTGAAGGATTGGATGTAGGCTGCCTTGTTATCCCAGATATCCTGTTTATTTTCTTCAAGGATTGAGTTGTTATGCTATTGATATCCAACCCTTTGCTACCTTGGTGAAGACAGATGCTCAGACCTCCAGAGAAAGACTAAAATGGATGAGAAAAAAGGAGAAACAAAAGGGGAAGTGGCAGCAAGGGGGACTAACAACCGAAGTGTTGGCACAGAAATGCTAAAATATGAAGATGATAAAAGATGAAGATTTGAAGAAATAATGTCATGTTACAGAGGATGGGATTAGAATCTGAACACAGCACAGTGCTGGTCCCCATGGCATGGATAGGAAAATGGCAGGGAGGAAAGTGGAAATTGAAAACCCTGCATGTGAGCTCCAGGGCATATGTCAGCATGGATGGAAGGGAAGTAACTCCAGCAAAACTGCACTGGAAATGCATTTGAAGACGGATGTCAGAGAGGATTGGAAGTGGGCAGGGTGCTGCTGTTACGAGGTGTCAGCCACCACTGGGTGAGGCAACGATCTTCCAGCAGTGCCTTGGTGCTAGAGGAGCTACAAGATACCTGGAATGACATGGAGGGGGGAAATAGTCACTTTGATTTCAGGAAAGTTTTGCTGAAGCCTTTAGCTCTGGCTATTGGGAAGTAGAGCAAAGGCCAGGATGTTTTGGGGATGGCCTGTCAGTAGCTGCAGTGTGGGAGCCGAGCCCTGCCTGACCTGCTGCGTTCGGGTGTTGCAGCCCCGCGTGCAGCAACCAAGGAGCCCATGCACTGTGTGGGGAGTGAGATTGGAAGGAGGAGGGTTGAACTGGGGAATAATCTTCAGTCTTCAGGGTGATTCATCGGCCATGATGGCTCTATCTTCCTCCCCTCCCTGGAGAATTGTGTCTGTTCCTCTCATGGTGGGAAGGAGTTGTCCTGAAAATGCTTGGAAAAGATAGCGGGGGTGTGTGAGGTGCACGCGGGTCTGCTCGAGTGCCCTGCTGCACACACAGTTCCTGAGTGTCTCAGAGAGGGCTGTGGGCTGATGGCTGGTGACAGGGGGCTGGCAGTGCTGCAGGGTGCATGAGGCTCTGGGTCGGTGCCACTCTGCTTTTGGAAGTGGGAATACCTGATGGTGGCTGTCTGCGTCTGCTGCAGGCGCTGTTCTTGCAGCTCTGTACAGGGTTTGCCATCTGCCCGTGCATAAAGACCTCTCTCCCTCACCTCTCCTGCACACATGCAGTGCTGACAGGCTCCTTCCCATGGTGCGGTCTCTCCTGTCGGTTATGCATGGGTCTGTCCTTCCCTTCTGCTGCTGCTCTGCATCCTTCAGCTGTTGGGAGATGAGAGAGATGGCCCTGGCAGGAGATGCTTGCTGGACGGTACCAGAAAGAAAATATTTAAGGATACTTTAGGAGGCAGGTTTTCTTACGTGCCTTAGCCTTGCAGACAGGAGTGGTTGCGTTAAAAATAAACACCAGTGGAGATATGGCTGCAGACTTACAACTGCCACATGACAGCTGCCTGCAGAATACAGAACACAGCAGATCCTTAGATGCACAATTTAAAGTGTTTTCAGATGTACAATTTTAATTGGTCTATCTGGCCAGAAATCTAAATAAATATCTCTCCCTCATTACAGTCACATGCCTGATTTGTGGCTTTAATGCAGTAAAACGAACCAGTTTTAATTATGCAGATGCAACTGCCTGTGGTCCAGCGTTGGAAATCTTGCAGAAAATTGGGCATCATGTTGATTGGCTGTTTAATTTCGTATTGCTTCCTGCAGTTTTGCCTTAGCCCTGGCAAAATGCAGGTCTGTGTGATGATCCCTCTGGTTGCTGTTGGCAGGGAGATTGCTGTGGGGCAGTAGCATCTTGTGTCGTGTGACTGGCAGGTGACGTGATCCCTTGTGATCCTGGAGATGGGATTCTCCAAATGGTGCATCTAGCTACATAGTGGGAAAGGGATGATTTCTTGCACTTTTGGGACTCTTCGTTGCTATGTAAATTGATAAGAGGACTAGACTTTTGATGGATTTAACACATAAAAACACTAAAAAGGTTTGCAGACTTGGGGCCAAAGAAGACCAATGTGTTCTTTTCCATTTTCATAAAGTTCAGGTTAATTTATCATTGCTCGTTAGCTTCCTTTGACTTTTTCTATTGCAGTAGCTGCATCCCTTTTTTTGTGTCTATTCTCCTACCTATTGCTTTCTTTCCACTTTGCTCAGAAAATGTTGGAAAAATTCCCATGCCAAATAATTTTCTAGGATTGTAGTTTGCTCATGGGAGGAGCTTTGGTTCCCAGTTAGGGGAGGCATCAAAGCTTGAACTTGAGAGCCCATTCAATAAAATGGTTCTGTGCAAAAGAGAAGAAGGTTACACCCCTATGTGGGGGCTGGTGGGAAACTGCTACGTATTAATCACAGAAACAGATAGAAAATGTCTGTTAGCTTAGTTGTTGTGCTTAACAAAATGTGGGGAAGTGGGACTCAAGGGCACCTGGCATAGCTCCGCCAGCTCTGGTGGAGCTGTCTGCAGCAGGTAGCAGATCCTGATGAATCTGATGTAGTTTCTGCTGTGGGACTTTGGAAGAACTGCTCCGCGCTGCTCCTGGTTTGGTTGATTCCCATGGAGATTTATTTGTTGTTATCATCCCCTTCCCTGCCGTGTTTCCTCTCTGGGTCTGGGAGTGTGGCCCTGGCAGCTGGGTTTTACAGAGCCCTCCGTGTGCAGGCACTGGGTGGGCTATGTGCAGGGATAGCAGGGGAGTATAAATGTGATTCCTAATAAAGATTAATTGTCAGTCTCTAATGGAAACAAATTGAATCTATCAAGAGATGTTTCCTGCAAAGCAGAAGTCCTGAGCGCCTCGGCCAGGGCTGGGATGGTTCAGGTGAGTCAGCAGCTCCTGCTTGTGACTGACCACCACCAGCTCTGTGCAGCTGCTGGTGGGGTGGACCTGCCTGAAATGCCTCAGGTTTGAGCCTCCTCTGCGGGCAGCAGGAAAGGAGGGAATGGAGCCGCCAGCCCCAGAACTGGGTGTTTGGGGCTGTGAGTGGAGTGTGCCCAGGCACCAAGGCTGCTGTCTTTTTTCAAGACCTCACTGAGCCTGAAGGCTCTCCAGGTGTGTGGCCGCTTTGGGATGGGACTGTGTCCAGCCCCAATGTCGTGGTTTGTCCCAGGGCAGGAGCTGGGCTCCTGCCATGCTCTGAGGTGATTTCAATATAAAAATAGGGTATTTTGATCCTGTAAGCCTGGCTGTGTTCTTTCCTGATAGCTGGCAGGTGCCTGGGTACAGCTGGCATTATTTGTCAGTCTGCCTCTCCTCCTGATAACAATAAAACCCTCTTACAACACTTATTCATGGCTTGTATCTAGTCCTCGTTCCAGGTGAAGAGTTTTAAGGGCCGTCAAGAATACAGCATCAAATGTGCTTCAGGTGTTTAATGGATATTTATAAGCCTCTGCAAGGTGTAATATTTTAAGTTCTGTGTGCAGCTTTAGCCCCTCTCAGGAGCAGAATTTACTCTTCCATTTGCTGGCCTGTGGAAGATGGGGAGAAACCCTCCCCCTTGAGCTCTTTGATTTTCTCTTGGCTGGGTTTGGCTTGGTTTCAGTACCTGTTTGTCAAGCTACCACCCACGGCAGCAGCAGCAGCAGTCACCTCCTGAAATGCCTTTAGTGACTTGGGAGGTGCCCGTGCTCCTGCCAGGAGATGGGACAGTTCACACAGGTAACACTGGCTTGGGCTCAGGGCTGCAGAGGGGTTCAGCAGCGAGTGCAGGCATGTTCCTCATGCCTCTCTCCAGCAAAACTGGTGCCAAGTAATCTCTCCTTTCTTAGAACCTGGGTGGCTCTTTAGTCCTGACTCTTGGTTTAATCCCAGGAGGCTTTTGCTGAGCTGCCAGCAAACTGTCCTCCTGAAAAGGTGAATATTCCTTACTAATAACTAATGTTCTGTGTGTGCCCCACCTCTGTGTGTTACTGGTGTGTGTCATAGCAGTGACTGAAGACGTGGAGATGGGTAAACAGCGTGAGCTCCTCTGGTGATGGGGTGATGATGAGTTGTACCTGTCACTGCTGGCCTCCTTAGGGCTGCCAGCCCTCTCCCAGTGCTCCTGCTCTGGGCCTGTGGTTATCAGGTGCACTTTAAGTTGTTCACATGTCCAAGAGCCTAATTTGTAAACTTTTCCCTGGCAAACTGGCCTGATACAACTTATTTTAGACTCCCTTTTCTCTCTGGAAGTCAGTTGCAGTGGTTTGGGCAGAGGCAGCCACTGAACAGCATATTGCAACATGCAATTTTAAGAGAGGAAGTGGAGTATCAAAATAAAATTACTGAGGGAATTCACGCGGCTGTGGTGTGTTCCCTGGACTGGATCCAGTTGGTGTGATGGGGCTGTGTGTGCCTCACTGCCGTGGTGCTGTGGGAGTGTTTGATGTCTGTAATTTGCCAGCAGCTTCGCTTTAGAGTTCACATGAGAAATGGCCCCACCACAGCGCAGCAGCCCTTGCCTGCCCCATCCAGGCCAGGGATGTACAGCCCTGCTGTTTCTTCCAGGGTTGTGCTGTTTATCCCAGGGTTGTTGGTACTCAGCAGTGAGGAGACAGCTGGAAGAATCCTGGCCTCAGTAGGGAGGAAGAGATTTTAAATCCTCCTCCTTAATTTAAATATTCCCCTTTTTCTTACCAACAAAGATATGTAAAAAAAGGTATAGAGACATAATTCCAGTGCAGAAGTTGATGCTTCCCAGCCTCTTCTGGAGGTGGATCCCCAGATTCAGCCCTTTGGGCACAGCTTTATCAGAGGGGAGCAGCAGCAGTGCCTCTGTGGCTGTGGGGTGGTGCGTCTGTCTGTACTAGTGTGGGTTCCCTGGTTTGGGAACCTCTGGCCTGGGAGGGATTGGGGAATCAGGGAGCTGGAAACTGGGAGAAAGCTACGGCTGTGAGAGTGTCTTGCTTACATGTCTGTTGAGCTGCCTTCAACGATGTGCCTCCCAGAAGTGTTTCTGTTAGCTTTCCAAGTGTCCTTTCCTGGCTGAAGCCTAGCTGATGTTCAAGGAGGTTCTCTGTTAAGGTGTTTAGTGCTGCAGGCTTTAGACTGGGAACAGCAGTTTGGGAAAACTACACAGCCATGTTGTGTCCAGCAGCTTATGAGAAGAATTTGCATTAGTATCGGTCGCTTTTCTTGCCTTTGAAATTGGAGAATAGTTTTGAAGAGGGGGAAGATACCTCCAACTTTTTCACCCTAGCTTTTAGGAGGAACGGTTGTGTCTGTGGCAAGAGATAGCAGTCACAGTAATGAGTCTGGCTTCCCAAAGTAGCTCTGTAAAACATTGCTCCATCTCACAGCAATGGCAGGTGTGCAGGACAGCTCAGGAACTTGCTGTTAGCAGGACTGTGGAGTTAAATTGTCTCAGTGTCTTTATCAGCTGGGAGAGGAGAGGAGGTTGCTCCTTCTTTGAGCATCCCTGATGTCCTGCCTCAGGTAGAGAAGATAGGGTGTGGCTCTTTGGGATGCTCTTCCTGCTGCTGCTCCTGGGAACACTGGCTCGGGGCTGCAGCCCTCCGGGGCAAGGATTTTATCTATGTGGCTCATGCTTTAGTTATTACTGGAGACAGCAAAGTGAGCTGTAGTGGTGAGGTGAGGCTTGGTGCTGTTTTACTCGGGCTTGTATTTTAAGAGTAAATATTTGAGAAGAGAACAGGATACAGACCTGTGTAAATTACCAGAGTTCAGGAGATGGAGTGCTGGCTTTAATGATTCCCCTTAAGGGAAAAGGGAATCTGGTTTTCCATGACTTTTCTCCATCTGTTGGTCCAATTTTGTGGAACAGTGTTGCACACTTCAGGACCACAGTAGAAGGCCCTATCATGGACTTGCTGAAGCAGTGCCTTCCCCTTCACCATGGCAGAGCCCCAAAAATTGGTTTTCTTCTCGCTGTTGTAGTGTTGTTGCTTTGTTTGTTTGAAGAGTTGTTTGTGGTGTCCAGGCACTTCTGTGGCATGGTGAGAGCCCGAGGTGATGTTGTGCTCTTGGAACTTTTAGAGGAGATGATCTCAAGAACAGGTCTCTAGAGCTCATGATCAGCAGTTTGATAATTTCAGGTTGCTGGCCTCGTGTGTGCACAAAGTTTTTTCTCTCTGTCAAATGCGCTGATAAATCAATAATTGCTTCATGGGAATAACATGGGTATTGGTAAGGATTGAAAATGCTTCTCTTGCCCAAGGTGACGGAATTCCGGCATACCATGTGGTGCAAGCTGTGTACCCAGATCAGCTGAATGCTTTCCAGCAACTTTCTGTTGTGTAACCCGATGGCCTGCCGGCAGCTGGGATCCGAGGGAGCTCACGCAGTGAGGTGCTTTGGAACATCACCACCAGTATAAAAGCTCTGGCTCAGAGCCCTGCAGCAATAGGTAGCACTGGCTGACCTAGTGACCTAATGGCTTTAAGTGGACTGGGTTTGGGAAAAAGTGTGTGTTTAAATCTCCATTCCCTTTTTTTTTTTACTTCATGGAAATTCAACTCTGATGATGCTTCAGTCATCAAGATTATGGAACTCAAGGAACAGTAAGGACTAGAGATCAGACTGTTGGTGGGCAGCATAAAGCTTTTGTGTTGGCAAAGACTACAGAGACAACTGAAGATTTTCTCTGTATGAAAACAGGTTAATTGGTCTTTGCGAAAAGCCTAAATGATGTTTCATTCAAGATAGCTTGTTAGTGTTGGAATTTAAAAATACAAACTTGTATCTGAGCTGGAGAGCACAAAATCCCACTGCCATTTTGCAGTATTGGCAGTGTAGCAGGACTGAAGCTGCAGGAGAGCTTGCAGATGGGAGCTGCATTGCCAGAGAGTGATGGTCAGGAGGCAAAGCCTTGTGCAGGTAAGTTCTGTTTGGGAATGTTGCCCTGGAGTGGAATACAGTGTGGATCAGGACAAGGTGGGAATGGTGTGAAAAATGCTGTGTTTAGCTGCTCAGTTAATGCTGGCAAGATTACGCTGCCAACAGCAGAGACTATATTTAGCTTTTTCTTAAAACCCCCATCTTCTGCTTCTGCCTGGCCTCAAAAGCTGATTAGTCACTCCAGACTGATGCTGGTGCTGAGCAGGTGACCTGTGGTCACTGTGGAGACGGGTCTCTGGACCTTGTGAGCCAGATGCGGATGTCTGTTCAGTGACATCTCAGGAAGGATTCTAAGGACTACTGACCAGCAGTGACTTTCACTGGAAGGAGATATGACCCTAGTTGATGAAGATGTATTGAACCTTCTAAGAAAATGTTATTGTAGGCAGCTGTTCTTGCTCCTCTGTTATTTGGGAGGGTGTGCTTCAACTGAAGGGGCAGCCTGCCCTAAATGACCCTTAAGGGATGGGGAGGTCCTGCTCTGGCCAAAAGAGAGAGAGAGTTTAGTTTGAAAATATGTTCCGCCGCTGTCAACCATGGCACTGTGGGTTTAAGTCCTCTTGAATGGCTCGGATGTCTGCCATGAACTGTGGCCTGTGGTGCTTCATGCCCTTGGGATCATGTGCCAAAACCCATGTCCACATGAGGGATCATGAAATGCATGTTGCAGCATTAGGAAAGAGTTATGGTGATCCTTCACCTTGGTCTTCATCCTGCAATGGCTGAAGCTTGTCCACACCCACCCCTCCAGCTGGACCAGTCAGGGCAAGCTCCTCTTTTGGAATGTCTCTTCCCGAAGGTAAAAATCCTTTTTGGTTGTCACACTGAGGACCTCAGCAGTGAGGTGTGTGCCAGTCGGTGCTCCCTGCTCACCAGAAAGGTGCTTGCACGTTGCTGCTCAGTGCAGTTACGCTCTACCGGTATGGGCTGGAGTACCGTGGGGTGTTTTTGTTTTGCTGTGTTGCCTAATGGCTATTTCACTTCCAAAGTGGGGAGATGTTTTCCAAAAGACTGAGTACTTTTACCATCAATATTATGTACAGTGAAGCATGCTGAGGCCAGCACAATTGAGTATCATGCTTCAGGGTGGAATGTGATTACTGGAGAGATCAGAAAACAAATTTCTCTCCCTGTGCAGAGTACACAATTGGCTGGATATGTTAGAGTTTCCCCTGCAGCATCAAAGCAATGTTCTGAGAGGCCACTGGATTAAGTTACACTGGCATGTCTGTAAATACCCGTGTAATAGCTTCAAAATGGTTAAGAGTGTTAATGGTTGTATCTTCCCAGCGCTTCCGAGAGGCAGGCGAGAGCGTTCTGCTGGCCTGGCTGATGAGGGCTTGGGCGGGAGGGCAGCACTGGGGAGCAGGAGCAGCAGTGGGGTCCTTGCCTCTGCCTCTTGTGTGGGGACCAGAGCCTGCCCCTGTGCTGCGGCCCGTGGTGTGTAATCATCCCTCAGCTGTGTGAGCCGTGCTGGACCCGCTGATCTGCGGGGCTCGGTCACCACCGTCCTGCCGCCCTGCCCGCCTCTGTCTGTGGGGCAGAAACGGGTGGATCTTGGCCACCACGGCGTGAGCAGTGCGTAACTTCACGTGGTGGAGAGGTACTGCAGCTCCAGGAGAGAGCAGTCTGCACCCTGAGCTTGCATCCGTTGGGGATGGGGAAATGCTGGTTCCTGGGGTGTTGTACAGAAACACCGATAGCCTGGGACGGCTCGCCTCACTCTGGGAATGAAACCATTCGTCGTGTCACACCTTGGGGAACTGAACTGTGTCTGTGGATGGGGCTGGGCATCAGCCTGGGAGAGATGGAGAAGATGGACTCATTGTAGAGGTCATTCTGCAGCAGATGGCCTGCGAGTGCCCTGGGACGGTGTGAGGTCTGCATGTGTTCTGTGCTGCACCCAATGCAAGGGCAGCATCCTGGTCGGAGCTCTTGGAAATGATTTTTACAGTCACAGACAGGAACTCTTGTATTTTGCTGACTGTTCTTTAATCATTCTTCATTTTACTTTTCATTAAATACATTAAATGTTTTGTAGGGAATTTCCTATTGCCCTGTTCTTTTTTACCATTAAAGTGAATGGGACTTCTACTCTGGTAATAAATGAAGCTGGAAATCAGGATCTCCACTGTAATTGGATTTTTCAAATAGTTCAGGAAGAGCCTGAGGAAGTGTGGCAAAAACCAGTTTTAATTTGGAATAGATCAAGTGACCTGGGAAGCAGACTCTCAGTAGATTCTTCCAAAGCGTTTCTTGTTTCTTTTAGCACCTTGCTGGATTGTGTTCTGAGTGACTCATGGCTTTAAAAACATTTTTTCCTGCACGGTACTTGTGCACTCTTGACCTACTCTTGCTAAAATCCCTAAAGAAACACTAAGTAAACGTATTGTGAGTGAAAATGTCATATTATAAACCCCTGGAAGTGAAACCATAACAAAGAGTACTCACGTAGTCCTTATTCTGCAGGATGGCAGTGTGAGATGCACTGTTGAAATAACAATAGTGTGTTCCATGGGAGAGGTCAGCTCTGAACTAAGGTAGAGTGGGAAGAAGAGATAAAAAGAAATGCACACTCTTTGCCTCTCCTCCTAATCATGCAGCGTGCACTCATGCATCCCTGGGACTGTGTTGTTGATGTAGCTGCCTACTGCTTTCAAATCCTGTCCAGGGTGGTGAGGAGACATCTGTGTTGCATGGGAGAGGAGCCTGGAGCAGGTGGTGTACCTTTCTTAAGGCTCTGGGTAGAAGGAAATAATTTTGCAGGTCACAAAGCCAGAGAGTAACTTCAGAATTAAACTTTCATTGGGAATTTAGTGGTGACCGGTCGTGGGCACAGTCACAGGTTGTCTCCCTAGGATTTCCCTGACAGTGTATGAGAGCTGGGCGCAAACCCTGGCTACCCCACCGACTCCTGGCATGTGGAGTCTCGCCAGTGTGCCAAGAATGTACGTGGAGGCTGGTCACGTTGTCACCGTGAGTGTTTGCTGCAGTGTCCTTGTCTGTGGTGTACATTGCAATGACAGTGAAAAAGACATTGATGGTCACCAAGCTAACTACTGAACCTGCAGCAATTCTCAGTGGCTGTATGCCTTTGGAAGAAAGAAAAAAAATCTTCAGTGACCTCTGCTTTCACTTTTTTGGAGTCTTCACCAGACTGCATGTGTGCAGAGTTTGCTGGGAAGAACTCCTTGTCCTCAGTAGTGTCTTTGTGTGAAGAGTCTCAAGTTTCCCAGTAGCTTAACTGCTCCTTGTCAGCCTGCATCCAGAGGACTTGCCAGGGCAGAAGGACAGCTGGTCTTTGCAGGCTCTGAATTGCCCAGGTGTTAGCTGTGGCTCCAGCTGCAGCTTGAACGGGCACCAGACATCTTGGATCTGGAAGAGGCTCTGCTTACTTCTGGAATCACCCTGACAGTGCTGCTGACCTTTCCTGTTCTCCTGCATTGTTAGGCCCATCCCGGGATAAAGCCATCTGTGTCGGTGGTGGCACTGCCATTGCTCCTCTCTGCTGTTGTCCCTCTGTGCTGCCCACTCAGTGTTGCACTGCAGGGCTCTGTGCTCTTTAATTGTTGTTTGTCATCGTGGGAATTGCTTGTTCTAAAACCAATTACAACCTGACAAAACTGATCTGCCTTATTTACAAATACGTCCATCTGGTCGTGGATTGCCTGGTAGTGCTGCCAGAACAATGTGAGGCCTTGATTGCTGCTGCTGAGTTACCAAAGGGTTCCTGTGCCGGCATCACTTGGAGCCGCTCAATGCTTTGCTGCACGGGTGTTCTTTGTAGGACAGAGGGAATGAATGATTAAAGTTACAAATGCTACGTAACCCAAATAGAGATAAAGCATTAAGAGCTGTATCGGCCCCAGCCGGGGAGCTTGCAGCCTGTGTGGAGTGAGCGATGCGATGGAGGTGCTGGTGCAGTGGCTGCAGCGCAGCTCCACGGAGCACTGGTGCCCGCTGCCTCTGGCACCACACTGGTCTCTGCCCTGCTCTTGTAGTAGCTGTGTTAGGAGAAGGATACACAGGCATGTGCTGGAGCTGGGAAGCTGGAAACCTGGACTGCTTGGAAGGGCATGGTGGCGGGTACTGCTTGGGTGTGTATTGTGCACCCTTTGCCTGCTGCAACAGCTGTGGGAACCCAGATTGCAGGATCCCAACCTAAGGGGAGTTGGCAGATTCCTAATCTTCCAGAAACCTGTTCAATAACTGAGGCAGGACTAGCTTCCTCCTTGGAAGCTATAGGCTCAGGATAAGGTTCGTGTAGGCAAGAGGAGGTGGCAGGTGCCTGGGGTGCAAGACTCTGATTTCTGTGTGTTCCTGGAACTCAACTTTGAAAAGGCTCAAATAAGGAGAAAAATGGATGGCTGGTGTCAGGACATTGGAGATAAAAAACATTACATCTACTAGCTGAAACTGTTTCAAACTATTTTCATTTTCTTATGAATGTTCAGTTGCAGCTTAAAAAAGATCTGAGACATTATGAGTCAGTTCTGATTTCACCCTTGGGCCAGCAGTTCAGAGCTGAATATAGTGAATTTCGGAAGCCTTCACTAACAGCCTCTGTTCCTTGTTTACTGTGTGTGTAACCCACAGAGGGGAGAAAACACAGTTAGCATGAGGGAAACAGGGAAGAGTTGCCCCCTAAAATAAGTGAAATTAGCATGGCTGGGTTTTGGCATATAACTGAGGTGAGTAAATTAGTTATTGTGAATAACAGATATGAGATTTCAGGCCTGTTTTTGTTTGCAGTTTATCTAGGAATGAACTCTAGCTTTTACATTTATGAATAATCACTCAGTTTTCTCTGGCTGGCTGAATAACTGAAAATTCATAAATTGGGATTAACTGGCAGTACAGAATACTGCAATCTGCATATGAAAACCTGTGTTTACATGGATCTAAGTTTTTTGATTCTCCATCACCATAGTAACCAAAGATTTTCCCTAAGGATGAGGTTAGTCTGGCAATGGGAGTGTGAGGTAGGACACTCCCATTTTACCTCCAGATCTTTGAATGTTCTTTGACCTCTTAGCTCAGATTTTTAGTGCCACATTAATGTGGGCTTTTGGTGTTGGGCTTTTTGTAATTGGTGACTGTTATAGCGCTGAAACCGGTGTTTGTGTTTTAATCCATGGTTTCCCCAATTCTCAGCAGTGCCTGTGTCCTTTTCCTGTTAACAGGTTTTTAATAAGAATTTTTCTGAAATTCATTAGAGGCAAATAATAGCCCTTTGATTTTTCTTCCCCTTCTTTTCCCCTGTTACCAGGCTGTAGTTTATTACTGCAAAATGAGGAAGAATATTTTTTTGACTGAAGTGGTGAATGTAAATTCACACAGCTTGCAGTTCAGAGTGGCAGTTCAGTGTTAATCTGTCGGCAGAGGTGTTCTGCAGCCCCCAGCCTCTCTCGGTCCCTTATAAATATCAGTCGTGTCAGGATGTGCCACCGGAGGAGGAAATGCAGAGGGGGAGCAGGAACAGTGGTAGGAAAAGAGAACTCACACCATTTCTGGTAACACAAGCTTTCAGGGAGCATCAGGGCCAGCTCCTCTGGCCACCACAGCAGGACAGTGATGCTGTTTCTGTTCCTCCTCTCCTCTTATAAGCCTGGAATTGTACAGTGCTGTTCACATGGGGATTAGTTCTAAATCCAAATAGAAAATCATACTTCCATGTTGATGATCTTTTCCTTGAAACATAATTTCTTTATCTCAATAAAGAAGTGTAAATGTTTAGTGTAAATGTAGAAGTTTATGTGTAAAGGCATCATGTGACATTTTTTGGGAGAGGGATAGAGAAAATAATCCATTAAAATTTACAGTAAAATTGTTAGGATAAACCATGTGAATGTTATAAAGTTCATTCGCTTATAGTTATTAATGAAATCTGTGGCTAAATTTAGTTGAGTTCTTTACATATTCCTTAGTTTGGACAACTTCTCTGCCTTGTTTTATTCAGTTTCCATGTTCATTTGAATCAAAAGCTCCTAAGTTAAAGGGAGATTTTTCCTTGAATTAATTCCATTGAGTTTAGAATTAATCCCTAGGAAGAAGATAATCACATAACATATAGACTGACGTTATTTCAGGGAAATATTTATATGTAACCTTCCGCCTTTTCACTGAAGTGATTGTACTTTTATTAATAATTTGCATTTTAAAACTTACAATAAAAGTATCAATCTCAAGTTTGATCTCAAAATTTCCAGTGTGTTAGAAATGCACAATTATTTGTAAGGGTCTCAGATGTTTTCTTTCCTGTACTTTGCCTTCCGATGGATCTGTTCCTAGCCTGTGCCTTCCTCAGCTCCAGCGTGTTTTCCATAATTATTCTCCGAAGGCCACTATGTATCATTTTTCCCAAACAGGGAGTGAGCATAAGGCCATCAAAAGATAAAGCCTGGAGAGTGCTGATGTGGCTCTGTGTGCTCAGATGAACGAGATGTCCCTCCCTCCAAGAGCAGCACGTGGCTCTTGGGAGAAGTTCCATGTGTATTTCACTAAAATATCTTTAGCTGTACCCTTCTCGTACCTCTAACTGGGGGGTTTGGGTGTTTGTAAGGGGATTTTTGTAGCCTGTCGGGGCGCTGGGTCAGCCAGGCTTTCCCTGCAGATCTGCAAGGTTGCCTGACCGCCCTGCCTTGTGAAGAGGGATTTCGCAGAGAAAATTGCTTCAGAGAAATGATACAATTTTTCTGATAGTCCATTTGTATCCTAGGTGCAGCAAGCAGTCACTCTGGCAGTTCTCCACCTGGAATGCTGGACTGACCGCTGAGTGTTCTGAGTGAGTGCAGCTGACGGACCTGATGGTTGTGCTGCTGTTCAGAGGCTTGCAGAGACAGGCCACAGGAGTATGGTGAAGTTCAGGAAGGGAAGTGCCAAGTCCTGCAGGTCTTTTTTTCCCAAAAGATGGGGAAATAGCTCTTTTGGACTCACTGTACTGTTACAGGTTACCTTTCTTAAAAAACACACTAATAAAATAATGGTAGGCTGGTCTCTAACTGGATTTAAAATGTTTCTTATAATTCACTAATGTCTTTCCCATCATGTTGCCAGAACGTCTGTTGTGACTTTGAGGAGGAAGCAAATGCAATTTGGAGAGAATTCTGAAATGCCATTTATTTTAAGCAGGATCTTAGTTCTCACTTGGAGTTTCCTGCCATTGCTGAGAAGGCACTTAAACATTTCTCCTTGTTCTTGTGTGCTATTTAATCCCATGAGTGTGCTGGAGGCCCCCCTAAATAGTACTGTGTGAAGCTATTCAGTTCAATACAGTTTAATGGAGGTGATAAATGTTGGATGCTTGCCTGGGGCTCAGCCTTTGGGGCATGAGCTGATGCCAGCCCTTTCTGCTCCTGGCCTGAGGGACCCCCAGGGTGTGCTGGCACTGAGCTCTGCCTGGCCATCAGTGGGGCAGCACATTGAGAGTCAATGACAAATACTTATACAAGTACAACTCTCTGTTTGCTTCCTCTTATTGGCAATATCTTCTTTATCTTCCTCTTCTTGGTAATATCATCTTCCTCTTTTTGTAGTATCCTGTATCTTTATAAATATAGATTCCTACAGAATTTTGCTAAGAGCAAACCAGCTAATCTTTGGCAAGATGGTGCTTTAGACAGAGCAGGAGCTGTGCTTGTGTGTCCTTCTTTGCCAAGCAGAGTAGCTCTGTAGTCCTGCAGTAAAGGACACAGCTGTCCTCCCTGTCCGGCTGTCAGTGCAGGAGGTGCCCTTTGCCAGGGACCATCCTCGAGAGGAACAGTCAGTGCTGGTGAAACTAGGCATTTTGTCCTATTTTTGCATTTATTAGCATACACTGATTATTCATAGGAATAATTAGCCTTTACCAATTCACATTAATTCAGATGGCTTTTGAAAAGCAATCAAGAAGAGCAGGGATTATAATACACCAAAGGGAATAAGGATATGGCACGAAAGAAATGGGGTGCATTTTATGTAAGTGACCGTGTCAAGTCACCGTCAGCTTTTCCCTTCAGATTGCAGTTATTGGAACTCAGTTTGATGGTTGTGGCTAAAGGCCATCTCTGAAATGTGCTCCCTATCTCCAAAGTCCATTCATGCTCTTTGTCTCACTTTTTGTTCCTTCGGAAGGGAACAAGATCATTTTATGGAGAGACAGCATGAAAACAGGCAAAACCACATACTAGGTTGTTTCACCGTTCCAAAGTGCCTCGCCTGTCACTGCACAGGTAGGATTAAATTCTCAAGTGCTTTTATTATCAAGGAGCACAGGAAGCGTAAAAGATACCACAAATTCTTGTCTGCCCTTGACTGTAGGGATGGGCTCTGGAGTCTTCTTCATGGCCAGGGCCAGTGTTTCTTTTGTGGGGGAAGGTCTTGACAGTACAGTCAGATCTTGGGGGTCACACATCTCTGCGGTGCTGTGAAATGTTACTGTCTCTGGATCACCGTGATTCTGCTCTGACTTTGAACTAAGCAATGGAGATGAAAATCCTAGTGTCACATGAGACTTGTGGCCTAAAAATACTGACTGTGTTCTTTTGCTCTGGGTTACAGATGCTGCTCTGAAAGCCAAATGTGATGTGATGAAATAAGAGTGCCTTGGTAGACAGAGACGTGGAGTGAAGTAATCCTTAGAGAAGGGCAGGAAGAGGCAGGATTCAGTTCAGGTCAGAGGATAGACTGAGCAGGGGAGGGGAGGTAGGGCTCTGGTGGTCATACACATACTGGAGGAGGAGGAGAATAGCAACTGTATACTGGGTTAGAGTTGGCGATGCTTCTGTGGTTAAACCCTTGTTTTCTCAATTCAGTGAGATAAATTCTTCTGTTTTCCAAATGAGCTTGAAACGGCTCCCATTCAGATTGGTGCCAGTGTTGGATCAGCTGGTGCTGCTCGGCAGGAACAGCCACACAGCCCCGTGTGATCCCAGTCAATATTGGCTGCTCGTAGTGAGCACAAGTCGCTCCTCATTGGGAGTGTCTCACAGAAGGAACTGTTCTTGCACTGAAAACAGTGAGCTGTGTCAGATATAACGCCCGGATTATTTTGCTGACATTGCCAGAATTTTAGTAACTGAGAAGAAATCTCCACTGAGGAGCATTTGCAGGGGGTTGGTTACACCTTTCACGTGCAGGGAGCGGTGGGTGTCAGTTCACTTAGTCTGGAATAATGTGGTGTGTCAGGAGATAAAAGTTTGGGATGCTGCTTGGGCTGAATCTGTGGATTCTGCTGCAGGTCATTAATACACTATTCCACATTCCACGTGTTATTTTTGGCTAAATAAGTGAGCCCCTAAATTGATCACTGCTTCAGCTTTGTGCTGTCAGATTGGAATGAGGGCATACTCTGAATCTGTGTGATAGAGTGGGACTTGTTCCACCAGAGGCTTGTGTTAAAGGAGGAACACAGTTCTTGTAGGATTGGAGACTTCTGTTCATTCCTGGCACTGATGGCAGAATGTAATAAAGTTAGGAATTCATGTGAGGAGCAGTAACAGTATGCTGCCTCCTTTATTCGTTTGAAATTTTATATCTAAAAGAGTCTGTGTACAGCATAAGGGGAAGAGGAAAATACAGTTTTTTATCAGAAGTGCTTCAATACCTCAATTGTTTGGTAATCATGGATGTGCAATAGCAAAGAATGCTTTGAAACAAAAAGATTCCTTCACTTTGGGATCCAAACTCATGAGATCTGCTGTTTGGGGCCTCAGGAATTCCTTGGGCTATGCCACGCTTACCCCTTTGCAGCAGTTGGTGCAATTCCAGGGGGGTTTCAGTCCATAAAGTGCTGTTGAACACTGATGGCGAGCTGTTCACGCAGGCAGGTTTGTCTGGGGTTTGTGCCATGATGGGCAGAGACAATTTTGGAGCAGGGAGGAAGGACGTCCCCAGTGTATCTAAGATAGACTGCTGTGCACAGTGGGTCTGGTCTGAATCCCAAATGTGCTGAGGCCGGCTCCTGCCCCTGTGCACAGCGAGGGGACAGACCCAGCTCCACCTTCCCAGGCTGCCTTTTGTCAGCCCGCACACCTGGTCTGCTCATCTTGCTCGAGACAACCAGAGGAGGCATTTATATTGTTGGGTGGGGAGGTTTAGGCTCCAGTTCAGGTCTAGCTGAATGAAGGAGGGTGCTAAACAAAGTTCAGAATCACGTAAAGGGGCAAGTTGATGTGTGGGAGAGAGTAACACATGGAGAAAAGGAAGGAAAGGCTGGCTCTTGGGAGGAGCCCGAGGGACTCTTACTTCTTCAGAGAGTTCATCCGAGTGAGGGGTGATGGGTGTCTCAAGGGCAGAGGTTAAAGGTGCTTCCAAATTGAGCTGATGAGCTCCCTGTGAGAAAGGGGGTGGCCTTTTTGTGGGGCTGTTCCCTGGGATAAATGATGCCAGAGGGGGAAGCACAAAGAGAACTCTGCCCTAGGAGCAGGCAGAGGTGTGAGGTGGAGCCTGGTGGTGGACAGCTGCACTCAGAGAAGCTCTTGTGTAAATTGTGCTCTTTTAAGGGGGTAAGATTGTGGCCTTCAAAACATGGGAGGTTAGAGCAGAAGAGGTAACACATATTTGGAATGCTCCCAACGTGTAACATACTGCACATGCATTATGTAGGCTTGGGAAATGATGTTTACAGTAGCTAAGCCCATAGGATACTTGGACAAAGCAAATATCAAGAACATTAAGTTCTCCTCTTGGTGAGCTACACTTGTCCTTGTTATTAAGGTCATTTCAGTGCATATTTTGATAACTGTGAGGTTCTTGTGTAATAACTTTGTGCTTCAAAATATTTTTTAAAAAATTCAGATGGAAAACATTTTGTCAGATTTTTGTCAAGCTGTCAGTAGGAGCTTTGTACATGCAGGAGTGATGGAGAAACACTTTCAAAAGTAATTTTACTTCTTTTTCACTCTTTGACAAATCAGGAGAAGCAGCTTTTCTGGTCATGCAGGTCAAGCAGAGAAAGGGAATGGTTCTTGGAGGGACTGCAGGTGTGCTGCTGGGTTGGAGGAGGTGAGAGCCTGTCAGTCACTGCGGGGAGTGCACAGGGAGCATCAGTTCTGTGTGTTTTTAGAAGCCTATTCCAATGTCAAACCCTGTCCTAAAAATGTGCTAAAATTGCCTGATGATATTGACCCTTCAAGATGATCTCAGGGCCAAGGGAAGTTAAAGATTCCTGCTCAGAGAAGCTAAGCATTTCAAAAGGGGATTTTGGGAGACTGGGGGAAAAAAAATTCCATATGGAATACAGGCTCATAGATAACAATAACGCATTAAAAGATGGTGATGTGTGTAAGGCACTGCTGCTACCTAAACTCTCTGTGTTTTAACTTATTAATACCAACCCGTGGCAAATCCTTCCTCTTTGTGACACAGCTCTAATTGCTTGCTTTCCAACTAGCCTGAGTTAGTGTTGGCAATGTTAGCATGGTGTGGATGAGCATCCTAAGGCCAGATGGAAAGATATCCAGGGGAGGGGGCTGAGGAGAAGCTGCCCATGAGCTCAGTGTAGAGAGCAGCAGCCCAAATGTCCCCACTTCAGACCATGCATCCCGAGCTGACTGGCCTGTGATCTCAGCTCTCTTGCCAAAGTCATAGTGTTTCTATCAGATTTAGCCAGGTTCTGTTCCTCTGCACTCCTGAAGTTGGAACGAGGAAAGAAAGTGGAAGGCAAGGAAATCCTGGACATCCCCACCCATCTGCACAGAGAGGCAGAGGATGTGTCTTCCGTATCAGTTGTGGAAGGGCAAAGTGTCAAAATTACACGCTAGAGTGATAAATGTGACACTGTCAAAAGCAAATGTAGTTAAAGCAGCTTCTAAATAAGCCAGGAACAGCAGTGACTCAGCAGAGAGGGGCTATAAATACCAGAGCTGATGCAGCAGCTGCAGCTGGCGGGGCAGCAGGGGAGCAGGGAGCTGGGAGGCTCTGGGGTGTACTGGGATCTGCATTTATTTTGAGAATCTGTCAGAAAGAAGAGAACCAGAACTGGTAATTACAAGGTGATCTCCAGATGCTTAGTCTAGAGTTAAATGGTTGATTTCCTTAGGTCCTCCCTTAGATCAAGAGAAAAATGGAAATGGTGACTCAGAGTTGTGCTTGGGTTCTGCAGGGGTGGGCAGAGCTCATGCAGGTGCACGGACCCTTCACCTGCACTGGAGCAATGCTGATGTTTGCATCTGTATTTCCAGCACTAAATTTAATTTTTAACGCTTCATTTAGCAGAGTTTTAAAACAGAAAGTCTGTAGTAACTGGCTCTGTGTGGTGTTTTAGAGAGATACAAAAGCAGGGGAGCAGTGCCTGCATGCTGCACTTGGGGGTGGTGCATGGAAGTGGCATAGTCAGAGCTGGCAATTCAGAAAGATTAAAGGCAAAATAATGTTCTGATGTGCTTTTGCTATTGAAGATTATCTGGTGATAAAGTCATGAAATGTTTATTTGCAGGGAGGTTTGTGTACGTACTCACTTCCTTTTGCACTGTGGACGTCTGCAGTCATATATTTTTAAAATGAATGGCAGAAACCAGGGGCTGACAGGTTTGATTTTTAGTTCCTCCCCACTCTTCCACTCCTGTGAGGCTGTGCCCACTGACATGCTCTTCTCTGCTGTCCCCACTTGCCAGAATGATGCAGTGATGGGGTTTCTTGTGCTTCCATTTAATCTTTGTTTTCAGTTCTTAGTTTAGATAGAAATCCATGCCTTTATTTGGAACAGTCCCCATGTCCCCCCTGCTCTCCGTGTCCCCCACTGGGGTGGCAGTGGCATGGTGACGGTTGCTGGTGGCTCATTCCATCCTTGTGTCTCCTGTGTGTTTTGCTCGAGTGTGAATTTCAGGTGGGTGGGTGGTTCATTAGACTTTCTGCAGCATCTATGCAGATTGTGATCTGAGCTTATTTTAGAAGAGTGAAAATCAGGAGCAATTAGCAATCTGCTCAGGAAGGAGATAGGAAAGAGGCAGACACCAGCTTCTGTGGCATGCAAAGGACTGGGAGCTCCTTGCTGTTCTCGGCCAGGGTGTCCCCACAGTGGCCTGTGGGCTCGTGGATGTACATCAGTGTGGCCTTTACAGGTGAGCACCCCTGCTGCCAGCCAGCAGCTGGAATAAAGCCATTGCAGGTGATTAATATGGGAGTTCCTGATGTATTGTAGATGCAAGGTGCAGTCTCATGGGCTCAGGTGAAGGCAGGGGAATGTGGCAGCAGTGCTGTACAGGCGAGGTGGATGCGTCCACAGCCCGGGGTTCAAACATGGCTACAAAACCCCACAAGGCACACAGGCTGCCCCAGAACATCCTGCAGTGCCTCCTCACCCAACACCTGTGGGTAGCTGAGGGAAGTCAGGTATGGGCTCAGGTGGATCAGGCTGTGGCAGGGGCCAGCTAACCCTGTCAGGGAGATCTGACCAAAGGTTAGGTCTGCCTCTCAGTAACAGTTCACATAAATGAATTACAATCTTCGTTTGCTCACCCTGCCGGGAGGACTCATTACTTCATTTTTTAAGTGACTGTTGTTACCTGGCTGGTACCTCAGCCAAGCAGAGAGCCTGGTATTTTTGCCTTGTATGAAGGGATGTGAATTCAAAGAATTGGAGAATTCTACACATCAGAGTGTGAGCAGAAGAGAAGGAAGAGTGTTTTTTTAAAAAAACAGTGCCTTGATGGAGTGCTGGAATGTTTACATCTAGCCCTTGTCTTCCTTACATGTGTGACAAGGCAAACATGGCAGGAAAGTCCTGCAGGGACAGTGCTGCAGCAACTCTGGCTCTGTGCATACCAAGGGAATCAAGTGAAATATTTGAGGGATTATTTTCTGGAAGTGACGGTCACCTGCAGTGACAGCTGATTTTAGCCAGAGCTGTAGCTGCGGGAGCTCTTTCTGTCCTGATGGTGCTTCAGGAAAAGCCACGCACCCTGGTGCACATGGATGCGTTTGCCTGCTGACTCGCTTCCCCTGGAGCTCCCCAAGTACCTTTAATGCCCTTTCTTATTTCTGGGTGTGAATTTAACACTCTTGTACTACACCAGGCTATTTCTGTGTTTTCATTGGTATTATTTGTCTATAACCGTGTGGTTCTGCACCCACTAACAAATGGGAGGCTGGGAAAGATGGGAGCAGACAATGGGCTTTATGCTGACTTCCCCTCCTTTGGAAGGCAGGAACGCAGTCACTTCATATTGAAGAAATGAAGCAAGTGAGGGCGATAATCTCTGCTTTGTGGGTGGCAGCTACACAACCCAGTGATCCCAACACGGAATATATTATTAGCCTCAAGCTAAGCTGTCTGCAGCCTGGAGCTTGCTCCGGGTCTGTAGTAGATGATGAATTCACGAGGAGGTTGTGAAGTACTGGGCTGGATCCTCTCTAATATGGAAAGCCCATTGGAGACCATCTCCTCACAGTTGTTGGATACTCTATCCCACGTTCGTTACCTTCTGAGTATCCACGTGGTCCTTCTGCAGGGCAATAGTGAGATTCTGCAGGTCTTCCTTCACCCTGAAACACCCCAAAACTGTTGGTGTGGTCTGAGCCTGCGTTTACAGCTGTTGGGGAGGGTTGTGCTGGTTCTTGGGGAGGTGAAATTCCTCCCTACCTTTATGTGACCTCTCTGCAGGTTCCAGGCTGGATGGATCCAGTGACAGGTGATGTATTTTCATCGGTCACAGCACAGCTTTCCCTTGCTATTCCAATATTGTGCATTTTCTGGGAAAGGAGGAGGAGTGAAGAGCAGTGTCAGGCTTGGGCTGATGTTTTGCTGCTCTCTGAAGCAGAGGCTTCGAAGGCAGCAGCACCATTGATCCCCTGGCAGCAGCTGAGGCTTTCCTGGTCCCTTTTGATGAAGGCAGTGAGCAGAGCACCTACGTGTGCCTTTGGCCTGGTCCTCCGTGCTGGAATCGCAAAAGCACGGTGGAGATAGTTAGCCAAGAGGACATGGAAGAGCAGCATTTCTGGATGATGAGGACACGCTCCAAGTGAAGCACCATCAGGCTCTGGGAGGTCTTGGTCTGGAGGCACAGCAGGGAGCTGGATCAGCCGCTGGAGATGCACAGGAGGTCGTGCTGTGGAGGCACAGTGTGAAGCTGGCCATGCCAGGTGCGTGCTGGGTACAGGCTTCAGGAAGCCAATTGCCCATGATATTTTTAGGAACATTAAATCAAACAAATAAAAGATATTGGGCAACTGCTGCTGTGGGACTTGTGGATTTCTACAGGCTCCTAAATTTGAGTCTACTGCTTTGGAATTAATTTTTCCTTCTCATTTTTTGTGTTCCTCTCGGACTGGGAACAGTTTGGCCTTGAAACAAAGTTCAGGCTCATCTCCACTGTAGAATGGCACAGTGGGAAACAGAGCAACGGCAGAGATGTCCAAGGAAAGACTTGTTTTATCCTATCTGTAAAATTAGGCTGGTAATCCTTCCCTCTTTCTTGAAGATGTTGTGGCTTATATGATTACCATTTATAGGATGCTTTGAGATGTGAGATGAAAAGTTCTTAAAGGAATTACCCTATATTTTTAACACATGTAAAGCATTACCCTGGAAGAGAATCGGTTCAGCGGATCCATGAATGCACAGATTTTTCAGGCCAGAAGGTGCTGCTGGGTAATCTGATCTGACTTGTGTGTATAATATTTGATCCTTTTAGGGCTGTACAGAGGTTGGGGAACTTGCACATATACATGAGGCTGGCTCTAGGAACTGTCTGCAAAGCTCCACTCTCTTAATGATCTGTGAAATCTTTCCATGCCTGGATTAAGGAATGTGAGGTGCTGAAGTGAACCGTTTAATGATCTTCTTCTTTATTCCATCTCAGTGGCTCAGGGCAGGATTCACATTCTTGTACAGCTCTTTCTTTTCCAGTTTGAATACGTTCTCCTTTGCATCTTAATAGCCCGAAGCCCAGAGCTCCGGTTACATCATTTCAGGGCATTCAGTGCATAAAAGACTTTCTCCAGCCGATCCCGGTGCCTCCCGTGTGCTGTTTCCATGCTGGAGAGTGGACAGATGAAGGATCTGGAGCTCATGCCGGCTGTGCAGGGGGGCGGTCAGAAGAGCTGTTTTCTCTGGGGGAAAAAGCCACCATCTGTTTTTGTGAAGCTTCCTTTGCTCTTCTTAAATCATGAACAAACATAGGCAGATCTGTTTGGCTCTTTCTTTTTAATGCTTTCTTGCAACCCTTGTATTCCTAACAGGCAAAACCAGAGGAGGGACAAACTCAGCAAAGGCAGCTGTGCCTCTTTCCCTGTTTCTTGTCCTGTTCCCACTTAGGAAGCGGCTGGGGACAGAGCCTGCTTGGGCAGAGCTGCTGGCTGTGAGGAACCAAAGAGCTGATGGAGATGGAGGTTCCCCAAAAGACATGACCAGCAGAGGATTGCCAGGGATTTTGGAATGCTGGAGGTTTGGAATTGACCTCTTTAAAGTTTGGCTTCTTTAAAATAACAGTAAAAACCCCAAACCAACCAAAAGTAAAGCTCCAAGTCCCAAACAGCTAAACCAACCCAACTCCCCTGAAAGTTTTTTGTTAATGAGCATTTCTGGGGTCTTGCTCCACTTTCAGTCCTGTAAATTCTGCTTCCCACTGATCAGCGTGATCAGTGCAGGGCCGTGTAGCCCAGACACTGGGGTGTAGGGACAGTAAATGAGATTTACTCCCTCTGTGCTGCTCACGGTCAGACAAAAGTGGCAGCAGATGTGACCAGTTCAGGCTGTGAATTACAAGTGGTCATGTCTCTGTTCCCAAGGAAACAGGGAGGTGCTAAGGGCTGCAGGAAGAGGAGCCAGAGAATGCTGCAGCTGAGGCATGGCCAGGGTTTCCTCCACGACCCAGCTGCTGTAGCTGGGGCTGGTGTTGGTGTCCCTGTGCTGTGTCACTGCCAGGGCCCCTGTGGGCAGGGTGGGATGGACTCGGACCCCTCTGCTGACATGAACCTTCAGCTGAAGCAGACAAGGATCGAGTGAAGCAAAGAGCTGGAGTGAGTCCCTGGAGGGGTACTCGATGCGGAGCTGTGCCCGTGCTTGCCGTGGTGCTGTGCCCTGCCCCTCGTAGGCAGGGGCTGTACCTGTGCAGCCGTGGAGAGACCCAGGTGAGGCACTGCCAGCAGGGAGACGCTGTCCCTGGGTGTAACCCACCGTGCTGCCAATCGCCGAGCAACACTCATCCTGCTGCTGGCTGGGCTCTGTGCCAAGCAGGAGAAAACATGAAAATATGCACTTCTGCTGCCTAAATTTAGCCCCCAAAGCTTGTTTAGTCCCAGTGGAGACTCCTGTGGTAAACCACAGCTTCAAAGTGAGGGTCAGCCCCATCTCTGGCATCTGACAAGGATGTGGGTCAGTACCTGCTGCCAGGCTCTGGCTGCACACAGGCCTCACTTCATGGAGAGAGGTAGGGAAAAGAACCGCTTTGGGTCAATTTGCCTCTTTTTTTTGTGTGGTGCAGAGTGAAACAAACCAGCTCCTGTGCTGAGTACCCGGCAGTGCCAGAAGTTACCCTGGGCTGGGCCTGAGAGCGCTCAGATACTGCAGCTGGACAGGGCAGAGCTCTGCTGAAGCACTGTGTGTTGGGAGCAGGTTTCCTCTGCTGCTGCAGGTGTTTATTTTGGCTGGGGCGGCCTCCGTCCCCTCTGCCTGCCAGTGGGTCTGGCTGGGTGCCTGCTGGGGCATCACTCCCAGCAGAGTGGCCTCCTGCCCTGAGCCACTGGGTCTGCTCCACATCCGCATGCCAGGGCTCACTTTGCTTCCCCTCTGGTTCCTCCTTGCCTTTGCCTGTTTCCATTTCACTAGCCACATCTCTGCTAACGGATGTTCCACATCTCCACTAACTGCTCAGGGATGGCTGTTAAAAATAGGTGTATTTTGAGAGACTGGTTAAATGTGTTCCTGCTGCAGTTCTTTTGGGCTGTGTTCTACCTTCAGCAGCACTGGAGTGATCCTGGACTCATCCTGGTGCTGGTTTTAGGTGGACTATGTCACATTTTTGCAAAGTTTCCAATGAAAAGTTTGGATTTAGATGTGTGGACTTGGCTATTCTTACCATCAGTTCTTCCTGTACCATCACCCTGCCTTTGACAGATGTGTCTGTAGTGATCTCAGTGGGACTGGGATGTTTCTTCAGTTATTGGAAGATGGAGTATTAAATGACTAAACTCTACTCTGTTTTTCCTCTCTTCTCTAATAATGCTGAGCATCTTGCCAAGTTCTTCAGAAAACAGTGTAGTCACCAGCACATTGAATTCATTAGGGGCTGGCATGGAGACAGCAGGAGAGCAGCTGACACCCCATAGAAAAATGTGCAATACATTTGCTTGAGGACCAGTCTGCTTATGGATTCATCTTGCTTGAAATTGTCTTATTGGGAAAAGATATTTTGACTCTGGAGTTCAGCTTTTTTTTTTTTCCTCCAAGAAATAATGTGCTGATTTTGGTAGTCAGTGGACATTATGGAAGGAGCTTTCTGTGTGTGATAAAGTGTGGCTGACAGGTAGTGTGAGCCACACTGCTCCTGCCACTCCTTCTGCTTTCCAGCCATTCCTCCTCTGAGTGGGGATTTCTCCTGCAACCAGGTTTGCCTTCTCCTTAGTCTCAGAGAGGAAGGATCATCCCTGGACAGCACTGGGTTCTATGCTGAGAGCACCTGGAGAGGTGGCACCCGGCTATGGTCGCTGTTCCAGAGCCAGGGAAGCTCTGGTTGATGTTCCTGTTGATGCCTGGTCTGCACACTCTCCTGGCCAGCTCTCTCTTCCCTTCTGGCACTCATGGTGTGTGGTTTGAAGTATTGTTTCTGTTCTTAAATTGAACATAATTGCAACACGCCATTATATCTGTTCTCAGACAGTCTTGATCTGTGGGAAGTTTGGCCTTGAGGCTCAGCTGAAGTTAACAATAAACACTGCTTGGGTTCCTTTGGCTGTTTTTTTGTTTCCTTGTGTCCCAGGAGCATGGGCTGTCATGCAGGGCAGAGCTGTCAGCCTGGCAGTGCTGCCTGTGGAAGAGAACTGGGTGCTCTGCTTCACCCAAAGCACTTACTTGTTCCCTGCTTCCTCCTCACAAGCTGGGCTGGCTGCTTCCAGATCTGCATTCAGAGTCAGTTTTTAAGGGGAATCTGCTGTTGATTTGGAGTACCAAAGTGTATAACAAATGCCACTACCTTGCCAGCAGCAGTGGCCTCCGTCCTGTGCAGGGACAGGAGAGGGAAGGGGACTGCATGAGGAGCAGTATGTGGGATCTGCTGTTGCTGTGCCTCTCGGTGGCAGAGCTTCACCTCCTTGTTCTTGTGCTTGCCTGTGTTATTTTTAACCATTTCAAGACTTCATTGTTGCCATGTCAGCTGTGATCTTTGTTCTTGGACAGTGATGAGCTGTCCTCATATTTCCTTGCCCTCTGCACTAAACGAGGTGCTGCTCGATGAATATCATGTAAGTCTTAAGCCCAGTTTGGTGCTGTCATAAACATGTTGTGTGCTTAGGCCAGGACTAACTTGATCTGAGAGGTTTTCTGGGGAAAAGGTTGGTGCCATGAAATTTTCAGTGTGCAGGTCAGAGAGAAGTTGGCATTGCATCTGGACTGTGGTTTTCCTTTTTGACACTGCCAACTAATTCAAAAGCCACCAATGAATTGGATTGTGGAACCTGCACAGCCCAGATGAGACCAACCTCACGATGCAGTTTGTACAGCAGGGAGCCTGTGCTGTCTTAGCAGCTGCATTTGATCTTTTGTTATTTGGTGGCAGGAGGCTTGTTTGCCATCTAGGAAGTTGTTTTGTGACCTAGAAAGATGTGTGAGTTCTGGTGTGTCGTTTCTAGTGGGATGGAATTCCCCGCTCTGACGTGCCGGTGAACAGGCGAACGGAAGTAGCTGTGGTGGCTGTAACCAGAGGAGATCATCACCGATCTCTTGTTAGGGGTGTTCTACATCTGCTTTTCTCACAAAGAATGCCCTACTACTTAGTTACATTCTAAAAGTATAAAAGCAAAAAATGACTCAGTTGCTTTCTTTTTGAAACTTCATGACTCTTTCTCATTGCATTTTGAATCTCACTATGAAAAATGAGGAGGAAAAAAAATTGCCAGTGTTTTAAATCTGGCCTAACCTGTTGCCTGTGCTACAGCAGTTTCCTGAGAAGTGCTCGTTCGTACTGCAGAGTGAGTGTCTGTGCTTCAGTTAAAAGGTTGAAAAGGGTTGTAGGGAAGAGTTTCTCCTGTATTCATAGGGATGCATTGCCTTGAATCTCAGGATCAAGTGGTCTGACCCAGTGGTGTTCCATGGAAGGTCTTCTCTGTTGGGTCACGTTTATGTGCTGTGTAAGGCCTTGAGTAGCTGCATGTCGTGTTGGGCTTGAATCCTCTGTTGGGATGAATCTGCTGTTTTGGGAATACCGCGTGGAATTTACGTTCCTTGCAGGTGGCTGGAAAGCCATTATCAACTTATTTTGGCCCACAGAATGCTTGGGCTTCTTGGAGGGGATGCACAGAGATATTTCCTGTAGCCACTGCTGTGGCAGGTTGACCACAGAATTGAAATGTAAATGGAAAAAGCCTAATGTAGTCTAGTCCCACCCCAAACCACGCACCCTGATGGCCCCTGTTGGCCCCATGTGTGCCTGTCTGGGCCAGGGCAGTGCAAAACACTGAACCATGTTATTTATCTCTCATTTTGCTGTGAGTGAGTTGCGTTTTGGGGGAGTCTTCTTAGAAATAAAATTTGTAGGTAACTGTACCCTGACCTGGGCTCCCTCCAGGGCAGGGGTTTCCCAGGAAAGAAGTAGTCACCAGGTTCAAGATGTAATTTCTTACACTTTCACTTCCCTTCTCAGTAGTTGCAGATGAAGATGTTGCCTCACAGCCCAGTGAGTTGCAGTGTGGGTTCAAGGGAAAACTGGGTCTGTGCAGGCGAAGTGCCACTGGTCGGGCAGGGGCTGGGGATTACAGACACACATGAAAAAAGCCAATGCCACAGGAGTTGTTTTCAGACTGGAGAGAAGTGTTCTCTTTTTTTTTTTTTTTTTTTGAATCCGGAACGTCTTGTTTTTGGATAAAAAGCTTGTCTTGTTCTTTGTTTTCCCAGGAACCATATCTCTTGTCTTTGTCTAGGCAGTGATGTTACTAATCACACTGAGGAAGGAGAGGGGAGGCTTGTTGACTTGCTTTGGGCTGTTTGCTCTGTGCCTGAAGCTTTCATGCGGGTTCCCTCCAGCTGGCTCCACAGGGGCCTGTGCACTGGGAAGGATGCACCACTGGCAGCTCTGTGGATGCTCCAGGCCGTGGGTCCTGCAGCAACTTGACTGTTAAAGGTCAATAGTATCACTGCTGGGACCTGACAAAGTCTTGGCCTGGATTCATCCCTCACAAGGTGGATGGATGGTACTCTGGCAGCCCCATCCCTCTGCTGCTGCTCTCAGACCCATGAGGGTGTTGGGAGCTTGCTGTGGATGCAGAGCACCGTGCCGGGGGTGCCGGGAGCGGGAGCATCCCATGGGTGTCCTGTGCTCTCCCTTGCCAATGTCCCTGTCTGGGGAGGCTGAGCCTGGCTCCCCAGGATCGCACAGAGGTTTGGCTGCTCTTGGGGCTGTGCTGGCAGCACCTGCCTGGAGGCAGGGTTTTCCTGGGGGAACAGCCCACTGGCGTTTCATAATGGATCCAGGCTCAAGGTGCATTAACTGTGTGTGTGTGTGCGTGAGGGCTCTCCCAAGGGAAACGGTGCGTGCTGGTGAAACACAGGATGACAAAGCACTAGAAAATACATCTGAAGTAATTCTGTTGTGAAGAGGGCTGGGCTTTTAGGGAAGGCAACACATGGATAGTCTGAAAGAGAAATAAAAGCAGTTGAGAGTCAAATGGCCTTGTTTAGTGTATTCTGTATTTGTGTAGGAATTCGATCGTCCCTGAGTCCAGCTTGCTGTGCTATATTTGCAATAAACGATTGGGTCTAATCCCAGTTGTGAGAAAATAATGGCTTTTGTTGCCAAGCATATTTTCTCACTTGTCACAAATCAGTGGGGTGAAGCATATGTTAGAGGAGTGGCTGTCTCAGGCTGCCTGGTGGGAGGATCCGTGACAACACTGTTCTCCTGGATGGATAATTCAGATAATTCAGTATCGTGGAGTAGCCACCCCGACTGAGCTGGGGGTGGTGGATGGGCTGCACTCGGAGCTCTGGGCTTTGTCCTGCTCCCTGCCGGCAGGGGAGGAGCAGGAGGTCTCAGACAGCTTTCATCCCAGCCCGTTGCTAGAGAAACCTCTGCTTTTGTCTGTCCCTGTCTGAGCAGCCAGAGCCTGGCTCTGGCCTGGCAGGACCCTGGGCTCGACTAGGGAGAGAGTGTTGTGCCAAAACCGACATCTCCTGGAGTAGGAAGAGGAGGAGGAGGAGGGTGCGTGCTTGCAGGGGACCGGCTCTGATCTGCAGCTGGTGGGGCTGGGCTGTGCAGGGCTCCCAGCCGGCTCTGCTGGCTGGAGCATCACTGATCCCCGTGGCTTCAGGCTCCCCTCTGCTGGAGCCTGCCTGGTTCCCATGGCTCTCATGTGTCAGTTTAGACTCCACACCTTTGCAAGTCTTAACTATTCAGGACTTTCCACTGCCTGCTTTTCACCAGTGTTTGCCTGTGTAGAATTGAGTTTATTTCATAACTGATCCTGAAGCTGAGATGCGTTGCCCATCCATGAACTCTGCGGCAGATGCCACTGTCCATCTGCTGGGTTTGGCTTCTGATGTCAGTTGAGGAGCTTGGCCCTTATCAGCACTTGAGGTATGAAGTATTGTACCCAGGGGTTACTGGAAGAGGGGGAGACTTGGAAAATAAGAGCCTGGGAAGAGAATTGTCTCACCAGCTCAAAATACTTACTGCCAGAGGATGAAATCCCAGTTCCATTATAGCTGGTGGGAGTATTGTTACAGTCTCAGCTGGAGCTGGGATTTCAATGTGGTATTTGTGAATTCCTGAAATTTAGAGGTGCTACTTCCCAGGAAGATATGTGAACTGTAAGGAAAGACAGTAAGTGAATGACAGTGATAATAATAATGCTAATGTCTACCACTGGTAAAAGTTGCATTGATCTCGTGAAATTAATCTACAGTTTAATGGTTATATTTTAAAAATGAGACCGTATGGAAAATATCCTTCAACAAGCTGAGGGTGGGACGAGTTGGAGTAGCGGCACGTTCGTAATGACCTGGAGCTGAGCATATGGTCTTTGGCCTGACCTCTCCACATAAGCATGTTGGTTCTAATGTGAATGCTCAAGTTGGCCAGGGTTTATCCCAGATAATTTTGCTCTTTGTCAAACCCTGTCTCATCCCTGGTGTCAGGGGTATGCTATTTGGATGCGTGTGAGCGTTCCTGGGCCCTGTGCATGGCTGCCAGCATTATCCTCACTGGGGAATGGATGAGGTTAACAAGCAAGGAGAGGAAAAAATGAAGCTTACCCCAGTCTACTGGTCAAGATGTCAGATCAACCAAAACAGCACTTTTCTGGTGTCTTGTGAAGGTTTGGGGAATTGCCTTTGCTTCACCCTTTCCCTGGCACACTGGTGAGTGTCTGTTTCCAAATCAGTGCAGAGCTCCCTCAGGTATTATGGGGTTTGCCTTGATCGTAGGAATTCCAGGGTTTGTGAAGGGCTGTGTTTCCAACAGCCCAGCAGAAGTGCCCCTGGGAATAGGCTCCTCTTGGGGCCCAGTGTGAGCCCTGTTGACATGCTGCCCAAGCTGACCCAGACTCTTACCGATTTTTCCAGTTTCTCACCTGATTTCCTTTGTGTCAAATTTGCTTCTTGGTATCTTATGCTGGTACTCTTGCTTTAGTTGTAAATTGCTCCATTCTTGGGTCTTCTCCCCCAGAGACAACGCCTGTATACAAGCCCTGTTGTTTTCCTGAGCTGCCTTTTGAATAGCTCTGGCAAGTTTTGGGGTGATTTTTTGGTGGGGTTTTTTTTTTCCCCCTCCCCAATTTTTTAAATGTTACCATTCGTTTACAAACCTGCCCAAGGCTGAATGTAAATCGTGTCTCTCTCTCACACTTGGGTACCAGATGGCTGCTGGTGGCGGGAGGGGGTCTGCAGTGGGTTGATCCCCCCTCGGGTGCATCAGCCCTTTCTCTGTCACAGGCCTGGCTGTGGCCGTCGCACTCAGTTCCTTCTGCGTCCTCTCTGGCACTCGGAAGCCTTTTGCCAGGTTTCAGAGGAGTGGGAGCATTCTTGGGGGTCTTTGACTGATGAGGGATTTTGCTGTATTTTGGCAGCCTGGAAGTGGGAATACTGCCAGCATCTCACGTGGCCTGAGGATAATGAGCAGTTGTGGCTATGATATGGGCTGATTGATTTGGAAATATTACAAAAGCCAGATTCCCAGATGTTCTGGCTACAGATGTTCCCTCTCTAGCCTTCATTAGCAGCTCCGCAGCCCGCACTGACTGTTGCTGCTCTCCTTGGTTTGCCAAGGAATTCTGTTTTCTCCAGCATCCTGTCACTGTTTCAGGAGGGCTGAGGAAATCAGATTTCCTGCATTTTCTACCCCTGATTCTGCATTTTAAATAACAGGACTGCTCACAGTGGAAACTCCTTTTTGTGAGCCAGAGTTAAGGTTATGGGGTTGGGTGCTGAAGAGTGAATTACGTAAGGTGGAAATCATAATTGGCACTTGTTTGAAGGTTGGAATTCCAGGCCTGTGACTCCCCCCACAGTGGACAGGATGGATGTAGCTCATGCTGATGCTGCTGATCAGGGATTGCTGGTGAAGGGCATGGATTATGGCCTGGGTTGTCAGATGCCACACTGGGCGTTAGCAGAGCCATGCTGGGCTTGGGTTCACTGGGGACCTGCTTGCTCCATCCATGGTTCTCTGGGGCCTCCTCCCTCCATTCCTGGTTTGCTGGGGACAGCTCTCTCCATCCCTGATGTGTGTGAGCAGGCCAGGTCTGAGGGAGAGGGGGAGGACAGAGGGTCTTAGGATCAAACAGCACGTGGTGGGTACTCCCTCGTGGGGCTGGTCTCCAGCTCCACTCTGCAGGTGGTGGGTGACTGATGTCCTCCAGTGCTCCTGCCTGCTCCTTAGGCAGTGGATGTGAAGAGCAGAAAAAGGCTTTGCTGCCTGCCTTGTGTTTGTTCCTGGTTATCTGACAAGGCTTTTAACTGAGAGGAGGTGCTGCGAAATGTGGCAGCAGAGCATGGCTGGGAGCAGCGACTGCCGGAGCTGTCGGGGCTGTGTCCGGGAACGCTGCCTCCCAGGGACCCCCGGAGCACTGAGCGATGTCCTTCTCTCTGCTGTCATGTCTGTCATTGCGTTGATGATGCCAGCAGCCTTTCATTTTGTTTTCTACACAAACCTTTCCCATTAAGCATGCAGCAGAAGCCCCTGGGGTCAGTGCCCATCTCCACTGTTGGTGGGACAGCACGTTGCTGGGTGGCTATAGAGTCACTGCTGGCAGCTCCCTGTGCCTGCAGAGCCTGTCCTTTGCCCTCTGTATGCTGGGCTGGCACTGGTCTGGCTGAACTCCTCCAAGGAAACTTAAAAGTGTCAAATCAACACGTTACAGGCATGGGAAAAAAGAAATTCTGTTGATGAGGGTCAAAGTGTGCCAGGGACACTGGCACAGTGAGAGATCCGGACCCTAGCAAACTGGGAATGGAGAGAATAAAGACTGAGGCATTCTGATACCAGTTGTTCTGAGACCTCATTTGCAATGACAATTTAGTTTCCTTTTCTCCATTCTTGTAGCAGGCAAATTTATTTATTTTAAAGGTATTTCAAGCATTCCCTTTGGAATGGAATTGTCCTTTATTTTGGAGTTTCTGCAGCTTGCTGTGAGTGAGGGCTAATGCCTGTGTGCAGTAGATGCCCAGAGTCCCAGGGGAGCCCTGGCTGGGCAGAGGCAGCAGTTGTGCTGAAAATCCCTGCTGCGCCTCACCCTTCCTCCTCTGCTGGGGGCTTCAGCCCTTCTGGCTCCTGTGTCAGCATCCTCCTGGCTGCAGATGGGTTGGATGTAGGTTAGAAATGAGTTGGAGTGCTTGGGCTACTGCAGGGATGGTTCTATGGCTCTCCAGGCAGACTTCAGGAACAGCAGCAGATTTCAGGAACAGCAAATGGCTTTGCCAATGAACAAGTGCTGTGTGTTGAGTCCCTTGCCATTTTTGTGTGTGAGCCTCAGAGGCATTTTTATGAACAATTGTGCTAGCCTCTCATAGTGTATTGAGGTCATAAAAAAAATGCCCAGGGTAGGTCCCACATAAGGTGACTGATTAACTTTGGAGCATTTAGCATTTCTTATTTCTGAAGAGTTTTGGTTTTAGGTGACCTTGACGCAGCCTCCAGTCCCATCAGTGCCACTGTTAAATGACCCAGTGATGAGTTAACCTGCCAGGCTGCCAGAGCTGAGACTCTCATGTGAGTTGTTATATGAAGAAATGTTGAAAAATACCAGATTGAAATTGTCCATAAATCTTTTGTGATTTCAGTCAGTGCTTTGCATCATCATTACTTCATCATTTATCAATTCAGCATCCAGCACGGAGTGATGATTGTCTGGACAAGACCTTGCTGTAGTGGTGAGGCTGTGGGGCAGCCCAGTGCTGGCAGGGCCAGCCTGCCTCATGTGCATGTGTGTAATGTGTGAGGACTGAAGTTCTTCTGGGCGCTGGAATTACACCTCTGTATTGTCTCTGTTTGGGTCACTGAGTGCCCCAGTGACCATGCAGTCATTTCAGGCAGTGCAGGTATTTTTACATTGCTGAGGCTCTTGCGGGTAAAGTACTGTTTGTCATCCTACCACATTGAACTTGCAGAAAGAACCAGGGACGAGTTCTAGGCCTCTTGCCAAAGAAGGATTTTGGGACTTCCTCTCAGTGCAGGCTAAGCCCTGTCACATAGGTGGCAACAGCTTGACATGCTGCAGCCCTGCAGCAGCAGTTTAGGGAAGTCCAGCTCCTGCTGCAGCAGAAAATCCAGGCAGAGTCTCCCAAGAGCTCCAGGGTTCTGGGCACTACTTGGGGAAAGAAAGAACAATGTTGGCTCAGAAGAGAAGGAGTTGCATTGGTGGTGGTGCAGTTACTGTGGGTGTTATGCCAGCAGTGAACTGGCCCATCATGGGGCCAGGGAGGGATGGGGGCTCCCCGAGGTGTCAGTGGACATCCCTGTGCTGCCCTGGCCCACTTGAGCCCTGGGAGTGCTCCACGGTGAGGGGATCTGGTGTGATACTGTGCTCCTGCTGCTGAACTTCCCCACTGGCTTTTGGCTGGGTCTGCTCTGCAAGTATTGGGGTCCACCAGCAACAGGTGAGCAAAGCGAGAAAAACAGACCTACTCACAATCCTTAGGGAAAGACAAAGGACATATTGTATATCACGGATTGTTTATACAACTATTAGGAACATTAAAGAGGCTGTTTCTGTAGGTGAACTAAAATTTCCACAAGTGCCATGGCTGCTCTGGGCACTGTCGTGAGGGGGTGAAAGTGAAGTGTCTCAAGGTGAGCACATGCAGGAGGCTGCCCCCCCTCAGCTGTGCCCACCTGCCTCTTCCAGGGGCTGTGTGGCGTTGGGGGCCAGGGACCTGGGAACAGGCAGGCAGCACATGGACCTGTTGCATCAGCTGACCCCTGTGATTCCAACTTCTCTGATCCCCCTGCTGCGCAGCTGCCACCTGAAGCCAGCTCAGCCCAATTGTTCTCACTCTGAATAGATTTTCCTACTGTCTAGTCTCGTTTTTCCTCTCTTCTCCAGTTCTGCACACGCCCTCCCATGGGGCTCCCCGTCCCTCCAGGCAGAGCCCAGCTGCTTCTCCAGGAAGAGTGAGCGGCTTCTGCACAGGTGTTCTGGCCATGGACACTTCACAGAGCTGCAGAAACCCTGCCCGGGGTTGGGAAGGGTTGGGAAGGGTTGAGAAGGTATATTTCCATTGCATCCTGTTCCACAGGTGCTGAATTGCTTCTCTTGCAGACAGGGCAAAGGCTCTGGCTGTGCCTGTGAGCAGCGCTCCCTTCACCAGTGCCTGCCTGTCTCCCTGGGGTCAGACCCGTGTGGGGTATTACCTGCCGGGGTTGTGGGTTCTGGCAGTGCCGGTGAGGGTCAGCACTGGAGACCAGCTCTGTCTGTTGTTCCTGCGGTGCCTGTTCCCTGCAGGACACAGCGGTACCCAGGGTGCTGCGGGAGGCACCGGCTGCCCGGGAGCCCATCCCCACACTCCACAGGCACCTCCAGGCACTGCTGACCCTGCTTAGGGAAAGGTTGTGAGGAGCTGCAGTGTGTCTGTCCCAGTGTCTGAAGGTCCTTATGGGAAAGCAAATAAACCTGGAACAGATGAAAGCTTTGATGGTTTTGAGCTGGGATTTGGAGGGCCCAAAAGACTTTTTAAGCCTTTGAACCAAAGCTGTGTTGGATTTGCTAGTTAGCCTGGCAGTGCAGGGGGACAGGGTGAGAGGAGGGTGCATGGCAGTGCCAGCTTCCTTAAGGTGAGTGCTGGCCATCCTGGAAGTATTCACATGGGCATTTATCAAGAAATAATGTATTAGTTTATATGCAAAGAGTATGTGACTTCAGGTAGTACCAGATAGACTTAAGTAATTGCTTTCAAAAGGCAGTTGAAAGCCCTGAAGTTGGTCTCAGTGTTTTTAGACAGCTGTTTGTTTTGACAAAGAATGAGGTTTAATGCGAGGCTGGTCAGTGGAATTGTTCTGCTCTCTCTTGGGAAGCAGATCCGTTGGCTTTATTGAGCCTTGAATTCACCCTGGGCTTGGAGGGAGCTCCAGCAGAGCTGTGCCATGTGTTCTGGGACAAGGAAGGACAACCTTCTTGGCCAGTGTCTACTGCTGATGTTGTGCTTTGTTCCTCTCTGTGGTGTGCCTGCAGAAATCCGAACGCAGCTGGTGGAGCAGTTCAAATGCCTGGAGCAGCAGTCGGAGTCGCGCCTGCAGCTGCTGCAGGACCTGCAGGAATTCTTCCGCAGGAAGGCCGAGATCGAGCTAGAGTACTCCCGGAGCCTGGAGAAGCTGGCTGAGCGCTTCTCCTCCAAGATCCGCAGCTCCAGAGAGCACCAGTTCAAGTAAGTGGGTGTTCCCGGGGAAAACGTGCAAAATGATGGGCCAGAGGCTACTGTGAGCACTGGAAGTTGGCTTGTAGCTGCACAGGCCTAAAGTGGAGTAAAGTCCATCATGTCAGCGGTGACTCTGTCTATCTCCTCCCTGTGTGAGGCTAACCAAAAAACCTGAACATGTCTCTTTCCAAGACTTCCACCACAGCATCATTGACCTGTACTGCCTAAATGACACTTACTGCACACGTCTTGAGCAATACAATAAAAGTAGGAATCAGGGACTCAAGATAGGCAGGAGTCAAACCCCTTGATTTTTTTGAAGGGGCTTGAATTCAGGCACTGATTTGATTGTGCAAATAGTGGTGGGCCTGGTCTATACTGCTGGTTTCTGTGTGTAGCCGAGTCCTCAGCTGCCTGTGTGCTGCATGTTTCATGCAAGCTCACTGGCAGGCTCAGGCTTGGAAGCAGTTTCTGGAAATGGAATTTACTGCACTTGATTTGCAATTAAGTATGTGTGTTTTCTGTGCACTGCTGTACAGTGTTGGAGGCAGGCAAATCCTTAGTGGGGATATTATGAAACAAAGCTTTGAAATAGGAAGTAGGAACTGGGTGCTGGGATTGTGTGAGCATCAAACCAATGATGCAAATTGTGAATGTGTGAACATGTGTTTTCAAAAGCAGCTTCCTTTCAGTTTAACCACACTTGCAAGCCTGGCTAAAACAGAAAATATCTGAAAAAAATAGAAAGAAAAACAAATGCCTCAGAATTTCAGTTCAGAGGTGGCTGCTCTGGGGTGAGGGTACTGGCTTGTGCCCTTCTGCTGACTGGTGACCTCAAGGCTCTGTGAAGGCCACTGCCCCATCTCTGTTGGGGGTCTGGTCCCTGCTCCCTGCATGCCTCTGCATGTGCTGGGTCAGAGGTGTCCAGCAGGGCTCTGTGGGATGATCCTTGGTGCTTGCACTGGGTGTTGGTGGCTGCTGGGATTTGTTGTGTCCCTTGCCACAACTGGCTCTCCTGGCAGTGTCCAGGGCATGGGGTCTTGCTGGGCAGCATGAGCTGTGCCCCTCAGGAGCTGTGCCCCTCAGGAGCTGTGCCCCTCAGGAGCTGTGCCCCGGGGCCATGTGGCAGCACCTGCGGCACAGAGCCAGGTGCTGGTCCTGGCTCCTCCCCTTGCAGCACATCAACCCGAGCTCTCCACCTTTGCCTCCCTGGGCCGCAGTGTTTGTCTCTGTCTCTTCTACCAGTGATATCCGTGAAAGAGTCTCTCAACTGGAATTGTGCCCTTTGTTCCAGATGAAACTCATGTCATTCAGTTCAGTGGCCAAAGACTGCAGCTGCTGTTCAGTGCCTTTCCCAGAGAGCCTGAGGTTTGCCTGCCTGCTGCCCTTCTCCTCGCCTGCCCCAGGCTCTTCACAGTTTGTTTCTTCCTCTAACCCCCAGTGATTCTTTTCCCATTTCAGCTGTAAGAGCAGTGATTCCTGCTGTTACATTACTAAATCCTATTTATTCCATATTACTAAATCCCATTTAATCTGTTTACTCGGTCTCTCCAGTGAGCAAGGCTTTATTGCTGTCTTATGCCAAACTGTGCTGCTGATGAGCAGCCATTCAGATCCTCTCTGTGCTTTTGGCATCTGGCTGTTGTGTGTTGGTTGTGTGGTGCAGTGTCGTGTCTCAGGGACAACTGTCATGGGGAAGGAATGGGCTGGGAAGGAGCTCTGGTTCAGAGATGGAGCCTGCAAAGGTTCGGGGGGTGTCTGGCCTCACCCATTAGCTCAGAGCAGTATTAGGGCTCTCCATTGCTTGGTATGCTTGCAGTTCTGGAAGCTGCTGCTGTGCAGTGTCCATGGGTGACAGTGGTTCTCTACCTTTATAAAACACCTGGGCACAAGTGCTCGTGTTGGTGGTGTTAATTGGGTCAGCTTGATCTCAGTGCTCACTGTCCGTTCCATGTCCAGAGCCTCCCTTAATACATTTTTTTTCTTCCATACTTCTCTGTACCTGCATTTAGCAGGTGCTTCTGCGCCACTTCCCCAGCTGCTCATGTGTGTCATTATTCTGATGAGGCTGTGAGACGCTGAAGATTACAGTCCCCTCAGTGCTCCTTTGTCCCCGTGTAGCCATGTGCAGCGGGCTGTGCCCAGCCCTGGATCTGGCAATCGCCACGGTGCCAAGGCTCATGGAGGTTCCAGGTTCCATCTGTCTGTGCACACAGAGGTGTTGTGGAGTCTCCATGCTGTCCCCTCCAGCATACCTGAGTGTGTTCATGTTGTGCACAGACACTTTGAGGTAATGTTGGATGCAGAACTCTTCCTTGAGCACTTTTTAGTGGACTGAAAGCAGCACAGTGGATTAGGTGGCAAAGGGCCCTTCTGCAATGGAGTGACAGCCATATTCATAGTGTGAATGAAAAGAATGAGCAAAACTCTCTCCCTTTCCAGGGATGTCTCTTCTCCTGTGTCATCTTCCAGAGCACTCAGTTTGGAAAGGGGCTGGCTGGGAGTCTGATGTGGTACGGATGCTTGTGTGCCACTGGACATCCCTGCGGGGCAGTGCTCGGACAGCTGGAAGAAGAGCTCACACACTGGATCCCAGTGACCATGTGCAGGGGAGGAAGGCAATGTGCTGACAGCATTCATTTGAAAACATGTGCCTTTTCAACGTGTTCACTTGACCTTTATGATTTTATATTTTCGCAATTCCCTAGGAAAGATCAGCACCTCCTTTCCCCTGTGAACTGCTGGTACCTGGTTCTGACGCAGACCCGGCGGGAGAGCCGAGACCACGCCACCCTGAATGACATCTTCATGAACAATGTCATTGTCCGGCTGTCGCAGATCAGTGAGGATGTCATCAGGCTTTTTAAAAAGGTAACCCGGGCAGCCATGGAGAATCCTGCTTGGTGAGGGTCCATTTTAGTCTAAAATAGAATTGTCATAAATATTGCAGAGCAAATCTTGCAAGGGAGTATGACTAGAAGTCTTTCCAGGTAGTATTTATCCTAGAGTTTTAAAGAAACTGAGATCTAGACCTGTCAAGTGATGAGCAGTGAGGTGTGACCTGATGCTCAAAGTGTTGGTGCCAGAGAAACGAGAGGTGGAAATGTGATGACTTTTTCTGAAGACTCTCGGAGGGCTTCAGAGAACAAGCCAGAACAGGCTTGTTGGGCGGAACCTTGGTAAGGAGCAGGATGACAAGTATGAGGCAGGTACAAGAGAGGAGTCAGCGTGGCTTCCTGAAGGGGGAAGAGTCATGCCTCAGAAATTTGGTGGAGGTATTTCCAGGAGCCAGAGATCATGTCGTTAGCTGGCACAGTGCCTTCGCTGGAAAATGGCCTTCGCTGAAGTTGTTGGAGAGCTGTTGAAGAGAAAAGAGTGGTTGTTTTCTGGATTAGTGACTAGTTAAAGGACAGGGAACAAAAGGAAAGAGAGTTTCAGTGTAGTTCCTAATAAATTATTTGGAGAAAGAGTGAATAGTAAGATGACAGAATCTGCTGATAATACAGAATTATTAACGATAACCAAATTAAAAAAGAGCATCAAAGACTTGTGGGAATTTCACAGTTAGTTGGACCAGGACTCTTCATTGAAAATGAGGAGTGTGGTAAGAGCACGAAGAGTCCCAGCAGTGGATAGGCTCTGTGGCCTTGTTTTCAACAGGGGCAGCTGGGGACTGCAGTGAGGGAGCAGAGTGAGACATGGGTGCCTGCCTCTCTGACAGGTGAACGCTCATAAATCAGGGCTTAACTTGAAATTTCAGCCTGACTGGCGAGTAAATTTCATGTGATATTTTTATGACCAATTTCCTCTAGTTTATAGATCTGACCTAGGAATGAAACTGCAAGGTCAGGTGACTGATATAGGATACCATCCCTTTTCCTGTCCTTCCGGCCTCCAGAATTTGGAGACATTTGCTATATATTGTTTAGTTCAGTTCCAAAATCTCCCTCCTATTTGCATTTTGCTCTGAACCTGTTTTTGAGATTTATATTAAGACTATCCTTCTGCTTTCCCTGCTGGTGTCTGTGGATGAGGTGTCTCACTTGGAAACACAGGACAAATTCAGTCAGCTTGCAAACAAGGACATATATTGAGTGTTTGGAGTGTTCTCTTGTAGTAGGTCAATCCTCAGCCAGGACAAGATGATGAAGTATTTCATCTACTCAGCAGAATTATTTCTTTGTGTTTGGTTTTTCTCTATCTGCCCGCATTTTTGAACTTAAATTTCAACTTTTAAGGCTCGACACTTGCATTTGATAGAAATGTTTGCTCCTTGTTTCTCCCTCCTCCATCTCCTGCCAGGAGAGCTGGTGTGACTCTCTCTGCAGCCTGCCAGAGCCAGCACCTGCTTTGCATCCAGAGGAACCTTTACAGTTGTGGGGATCTGTGGTTTCATTGCGTTTGTCCCTGGGACTCATCAGTTCCTGGAAATAATATTCAGCTAAATCAGGGAAAAGGCTTATTTTGTGTCATCATTTGCCTTTCATGTGGACAGAGAGGCTGCCACTCTTGGGGATGTTCAGGCTGTTTATTTTTCTCAACCTATGGCATGCCTTATCTGAAGGGATCTGAGGCTACGCTTCCCGCTCTGGAGCAGTGTTTGGTGGGAAGCCTTGGGCATGCATGTGGAAATACGAGCATCCTGCTAAATGGATTTTGAAGACATCCATCCAACCTTGCAGCATATGAGGCTGCTCAGAGGAGGGATCTTTCACTGTTTTGTCCAATCTGGTTTTGAGTGTGGTGAGTAAAGTGCTCGAAGCATTCCTCCAGGGGGGCCACGCCACAGGGGCCGCTGGCAAATAATGCGGCTCTGGAAGGGTTAAAGCACCCACAGTGTGGTTCAGCTGCTGGGTGTGCTGGAGATTGCTCTTTGATGGTAAATTAGGGTAACATTTTTTTCCAGAGATGTCACTTTTAATTCTTCCCATCTAGAATGTATTAATGGCCTGTGACATGCTGCGGGGACATGAGGAACTAGAGGGTTTTGTGTTTCCTGAGTTCATTATGTAAATGTAAACAATCCTGGCAAAGCGGTAGGGAGGGATCGCTGGAGTATGGGATGAGCATGACTAAGGAGCAACTGCTCAGCAAGTGGTAATCTGCCCAGAAAGATGTGGGATGCTGAGCTGGGGTGCTGAGCTGCAGCTCCCTCGGCTTGCCTATTTGAGCTTGGGCAGTAGCGGGGTCGTCCGTCAGCAAATTGGGGTGCTCGGTTTGTTCCTCTCCACCCAAGTGTTCTGCCCCCCTCTGAGCGGCAGCAACGGCTCCAGAACGCCGCTCGTTGTGTCCGGCTGGGAACCCTTCCAACCCAAACCGTTCTGTGATTCTGTGAGGAAAGCAGAAGAAGAAAACTCAATTGGGCAAATTTCCCTGGAGCTTCCAGTGCGAGTCACGTTCCCGATGCAGAGGAGATGATCAAGGCGAGTGTGTTGGCAGCAATAAATGGAGGTGCTGAGATGTGTCCCTGCGGAGATTGGCTCGCTCTGCTGTTGGGGCGAGTCTCCGTCACCACGAAATCTCACAGCGTGTCCTCCTGGCAGAGTCAAACCCAGGGTGAGGGATCCATTGCCAGGCAGGTGTTTGCTCCCCTCTTACCTCCTGCTGTGGCAGAAGGAAGGAAGTTTGATGCCTCTTCCAACTATGGAATACAGGAAATTATACATTTGAGACAGATCATTGCTATGTCCAAAATAACAGTGCTGTGTTATTTCCCCATGTGGGATTTAATTGCGTGCTATGACAGTTAATTTAATTACACCCCGTGCTGCATTGTCCTGGATGGAGGTTGGATGTAGAAGTGGTGTCTGGATGGGAGCTTTTGTCTTTGTCTTTTTAGACTGAGCATTCTCTGTTTCCAGTCATCCGTGTTACTGCTTCCCCTTACTTTGTCAGCAGCGACAGGAATTTTAATAAACTGCTAACCTGAAGCCATTGCTGTCTCAGTGAGCAGCTGTGGGTTTTAGGAGGAATGGGAGGCATAAAGGAAGCAGCTAAATTGAAGTTTGGGTTTTGCAGATGGTCCCAGGGAACCGGAATTATATTTTGGTTTTATCTTCCATAAGCACACAAATATAATTTCTCCTTCGGAGAAACGGAAGGCAGCAGGCTCGGAGGAGAGGCAAGTTTTTCAGCTGCTCTCCTGCCTGTGCTTGAAAGAGACTCCAGCATCTTCACGCTGAACACTGCCCTCTTGGGTGCTGGGAGGCTCCCGTCGGTGCCGCAGACCCACTGGTCTCCTGCAGCCGGGGGCCAGGTGTTGGTTCGTAGTGTCTGTAAGCAAGTGGCTCTTCAGCTGTGGTCCCCACCTGTGGTGCCCCATGTTGGTGTGGCTCATGGAACAACGCACTGAGCTGGTTTGTCTCACTCTATTTAGGAGTCTAAAACCGGGTTTGAAAATTACAGCTTTGTGGCCTTGCCCTGCACCGTGCAGGAGATCAGGGCAGAGGCAGGAGCTGTGGCCGAGCCTGGGCCGTGGCTTCTGCTGCCAGCCTGTTCTGTCCTCCTCTGCCAGCTTCTGGGAAGCCTTGGTTTTGGGACTGGGCTCAGACTCGTGGCAGCAGGGGTGGCTGGAGGGGCTACATGTGACTCAGCCTCTGTATGCTCTGGGCTCCGAGACCCCCATTTGTAGACCTTGACTGTAATAACTCGTATTGGAATCACAGAATCATTTTGGTTGGAAAAGCCCTCTGAGACCATCGAGTCTAACCCTTCTGCCAGCACTGCCAAGGCCACCCCTAACCCCTGTCCCCAAGTGCCACATCCACATGGCTTTTAAATCCTTCCAGGAATGGGGAAGAAATTTTTCTGATATCCAACCTAAACCTCCTCTGGCACAGCTTGAGGCCGTTTCCTCTTGTCCTGTTGCATGTTACCTGGGAGCAGAGCCCGACCCCCACCTGGCTGCACCCTCGTGTCAGGGAGTTGTGGAGATTGAGAAGGTCCCCAAACATCTTTGGGCTGTGTCTGGGGGGTACGCACCTATCATGGCTGTGTTGTGAGTTAGCAAGTCCTGGTGAGATTTTTTGAGAGCACTAGTGGCCACCAGTGCCAGTGGGCAGGGGACAGGGACGAGGGTCCAGTTCAAATGAGGGTTCCTGGTGGCTGTGGGCACTGAGCACCTTCTGGTCATTTGCATTGCCCTGGCGCCTCGTGCCCATGGGAGTGGGAAGCAGAGTGCAACAGTTGTGCCTCTGAGGATGGGATTGTCACAGATACCCTGACACTAACTCATGGACACGCTGTGGTTACTGGATGGGACTTTCACCCTTTAGACTCCTTGCTTCAGTCTTTGCTTCAATTCTAACTTGTAATAATCTAGATTAAACTTTCCAAGCACATAGGTTGTCCAGTTGACTGGAATTAGAGGACCTCTCTGTGTCATGGGCTTCTCTCATCATCCAGCCTGATGGAATGTTGTTTTCCTTGCCCACATGCACAAAACTTCCTGAAGTTATTTGAGGAAGTCTGGAAGAAACTGCTTAGTTTTGGTTTGGTTTGGTTTCATTTAGGAGAGGGAGGAGGAGGAGGTGTCTATACTTAGTTTAAACACATCTTCAAGCTGTACTAAGTGTTTCCAAGCCAAGAAGACTCCATGGATAGATTTGGGGTGTAATTACAGGGAGGCAGGAAAGCAGTGTGAGCACATCCCCAGCAGCTCCAGCCACTGGGTTGCAGTAGGAGTCAGCTTGATCTGCAGCCAAGCTCCAGTGCTGGGCAGCTGCCCATGCTGTGGCCTCTCTGTGAAGTGCCATGTCCATGCTGTGGGAGGTTGGCGACTGCATCTGCCTCATCCTGCCTGGCAAGGAAAGGGAATACACAGGCAGATAATGGGATTTCAGCAGACAGGAGGATGCCAGGAGTTCCTCACTGGCTGTGAGTGTCTTCTCAGCTGATTGAACTTTGGCTGCTGCTGTTGTGAAACTGGAGACTTTATTATATAACTGTGGTGTAGCTATTTTGTAATAAAATGTCCTTTTTCAGAGATGCTTTGGTTCACTCAGGTCTGAATAGTGAAAATGAGGACAAGCTAGGGAGGGTGGGTCATGGCCAAGGGAAACATAAAACCTGGGGTGCCTATGCTGGGGAGCCCTGATAATCTTCGCTTTGAAATACCAGTGTTGGCTGGAAACTGCAAGTCCAGCAGCAGGTGTGTTTAATGAGTGTTTCAGATCCAGACAGACTGATAGGTGATGCTGGGAACTGGGGAATGCTAATCTAAGGGATTAGCACAGGTGGCTGTTGGATGATGTAGGTTGTGCAGGGGAGTTAACACAGCACTAACACACAGCCCACTGGGGTGGGGAATGCAGCAGCCACTCACCCACATGCATTAAGGTGGGTTTTGTTGAAAAATAGGCAAAGTCAAGCTCTAAACCACCCCTAGCTTCAGAGTGGGCCCAGCTTTGTACACTCTGCCAGTCCCCAAACTGGGGTAGGGTGTTATGTGTTAGACCCACACAGGGAGTTGACTTTGGGCTGGGGGATGAATTCTACCAGTGGAAGGGCAAAGCACTATTGCCTGTAATTCTAGATTGATCCCTTTTGCAGGATAAATAAATTAAATTGTTAAATTCGTCCTCATGGTCTCTGAAACCTGGGTTGGGTGATCCGTGGGCAAACATTGACCTCAAAAGAATATGCACCAGTTCTGAAACAGCTGAGACTTTGCTGCTCTGTGCATTCTCCTTTATAATCCCTACAAAATGTATTTTCATTTCAGAAGTGCATGTTTTGAGCATAACAGAGTCTCAGCTCTTCTTGGTTTTGTCTTGCAGAGCAAGGAGATTGGCCTACAGATGCATGAAGAACTCCTGAAAGTCACCAATGAGCTCTACACGGTGAGCAATGAGGCGATCCCACCACTCCTGGCTGGCAGTGCAGGGAGCACAGGCAGTGGCGTTGGTGAGAGCTAATTCGAGCAGGCTCTGCCCTGGCTGTCCTGCGGCACGGCCCATTCCTTCCTCTCGCATCCTTTGGGAGAGTTTCACTCCTCACTGGGTTTGTCGGTGGTGGCAGGGGATTTCCCAGTGCTCCGAGGCGACCTGGGGCTGTGCCAGGCAGTGGGTCACACTGCCCAGCTGCTTCCCCAGAGCATATTTGGGGGTGTTTGGGCATGATCCGGTGTGATCCCTGTGTCTGTAACACTCTCACTTGCTGGGACTCCTGCACTGTGTTTCCTTTAGGCCCTGCTCAGTCACTCGGTTGGTGATTTCCATCCAGGCTGGTGGCTCGGAGCTGGCTGTGCTTGTTTGTTGGACACTTGCCCTGCTCCTGTGAGCCTGTGGCCTGGGGGGATGGCTGGACGTGACCTTCTGCAGGGGAATGCAGAGAACTTTTAGCTTGTGAGTGTCTAGTCTAGCTCTGTCTAGTGCCCCAAGAAGCACTTTGAGTGCAGAGCTGGCTCTGCCTCCCGGTGAGATCGTGTGCTATTAGTTGGGATGTGGCTCTTCGAGCAGGTTTTCACAGCAGGGCAGTAAAAGTCTTTGTGTTGCTTCTGCCTCTTGCCCCATAGCAACTGTTTTAAAAAAAAATATTTTATTTGTGGTTTAGAAGCAACAAAGCAATATAAAGTCTGTCTTTTGTTGGAAAACTGAGATAATATATTTGCTTTCTTAGGTTGTATCTGTTACTGGTACATAAATAATACTGCAGTAGGTTTATTCCTAAACAATCATTCTATTTCATCTTTTTGAAAAAAAGGCCTAAACAACAGAGCATGAATTATTGTATTTGAAATTTCTGCCATCTATCTTCTCTTAGCAGGTTTGTTCCTACATTGGCTGTTGAAGGATTTGGTTGTTGTGAGACCTGCAGTGTGGGTGGACAGCAGATCGGATTAAAAAGCCTGTGTGAGATTTGAGAGCATGTTGTTGGTGGTTGAATGTCACAAGCTGGTTTAGGGGTGGTGACCAATTAAGATTAATTACAACAGCAGTGTGACAGATGCAAAACAAGGAAAGACTAACAAGGGCTGACCTGAATACCTGTGGACCAGTGTGCTCTGAACCTGCACACGGGACAGGGCCATCACCTGAGGGACACGCTGGGGCCAGCGGAGGGATCAGCAGTGTGCTGAGGTCCAGAGTGTGAGCAGTGGCCAAGGAGGAGCACAGAGGGAAATTCTGCTTGTCCTTACAGGAGCTGAGATTTCTCCACTCACCACTTTGCTCCATGTGCTGAGCAGAATGAGCTTGAATGGTGAAACAGACTGGTCTGAATGGTGAAACTGGAACAGCTGGAGGAGCTCTGTTTGTGTTCAGCTTAGCTGCTAGGATAACAAACTGGTTGTGTCATCTGGCCAGGAAGGAGCAGGGAAGGGACACACTGGCTCCAGAAGCATGAAGAAAAATCAGGGCCTGTGGGGCAATCAGTGCCACTTCAAATCTGCTTGGTGCCATCAGCTCCTGTGGGTCAGAGAGTTCTGTCCTCGAGCCATCAGGTGAAACAGGCCCAGCTGCACCCCTGGCTCACAGGTGCTGGGGACGGCTGGGGACATCTTTGGGACTGAGCTGCTGTTGGTTCTTTGCAGCATGAGGGGTACCCACGAGCAGCACAAGAACTGTGGCTCAGACACAGGACCAGGCTCACAGGACACCAGGCTTCTGCTTGAGAAATGTCACTGGTCTTTTGTCAGCACAGGGAAGTTGATTCACTTGCCTCTGGGCAGGCCTTTACCCACAGCTTGTCTGTGCCCTGGCAAGGCTGCTTTTTAAGCCTCTCTGAGGGGAATTCTGTGCACTGGGTGGAAACTACAATTTTTTACAGGCTTTTCAGGCATTCACTGTCTAAAACTTAAGCCGAAACAATCACATTGATTTTAACTCAGTCTTGTTGCTGTTCTGATGCAAGTCACCCTATGGACTCTGTATGGAAGGAACCAAACCCACACTGATTGTAATGAAAAAGAAGGTGGATGACTTTCATTCTGAAGTGCAGATGCTTGTGAATGCTTTTGCACAGAAATAGCTCAGCTGTGAATTAAAATCAGCTTCATTCTTTTGGTTGCTGCTTGCAGACTCCAGCAGACAGGTACCAAGTTGGAGCCCATAAAGGCAGGAGGTTCAGGGGACCTTGAGCCTGTGTCTGACATGGTCACCCCATTTCTGCCCTGACTCCTCTGCTGGGTCAGAACCTTGGGGACAAGCTGTTCAGGAGAACAAAGCCCTTGTAGCTGAAGACAGCCAATGATGCCATTTACGGCCAGTATTTTGGCAACAGCCTTTATCCAGAACATGTAATTAATATGGAAAACACTACTCGTGTTGTTAAATAACTAATGAACATTGGAACATATTTTTCCTCCTTCACTGCAGCTAATTAACTGATTTGCAGGAAAGCTCCCCGGGACGCAGCTGTGGCAGTTTGTCTTTGTGACACAGCAGTGCATGCCAGGGACAGTGTGATTTGATTGCAGGCACCGAGACGGCACGAGGGAATTGCAGATCAGGGGCTGATTGCTGCAGTGCAGGTTGGCCCCAGCCAGTATTAAGGCAGATATTAAACAGAAATATGTCCTGAATTTCCAAGCGTCAACTGTGTGGCAGGGCAGCTGGTGAGGAGCACGGTGAGCTGTTTAAGGTGTCTGTTTTGGTAACTGTCCCATAACCTTTAGATTTCACAAAAGTCCTGCAATTTGGACCCCATGGCTTCTCTGTTGTGTTCTGTCAAGTCCTCTCTGAGTGCTGCAGAAACCTCTCGTGTTACTGCCTGATGTCCTGATGTACAGCACTTTGCTTTCACACTTCCCTTTTGTTTCACAAAAAGATGGAAACAGTGAGGACGAGGAGGGCTCAGTGATCTTTCTCCTTAAGCAAGTCCCAGGAGTTGTCTGGTTTGCGTGTGTCCTGTGACATTCACTGCAGAAAATGCAGCTTGAAATATGTGGCTGGAATCTGTGTTAAGAATTTGCAGGCGTTGGAAGTGAAGCAGCTCAGGGCCAAGGCAGGAGTCTTTGCTCACTGTCCCTTGGCGTTGCCTGCAGTTGGATGTCCCTGCACTGGCAGGGTTTGTGCGGCCCCGATGCGGCATTTGGAGCCTGCTTCAGCCGAGGTTTGTGCTTGGCAGGAGGAGGGATCATGTGGCTCAGCCTGACCTGGTCCAAGTCAAACACTCCTGTGTCCTGCTGACAGCCACAGCTGAGGAAAACTGTGTTTTCTTCATTAAGCCCTGGGTAAAAAAAGTCTGCATTTGCAGGCTCCTGCTCTATATAACCCTTGGGCCTCAGGCAGCCCGTCCCAGCGTGTCCCAGCCCGTCCTAGCGTGTCCCAGCCCGTCCCAGCGTGTCCCAGCCCGTCCCAGCGTGTCCCAGCCTGTGGTGCCCAGCCCTGCTGAGGCTGATGGCAGTGAGCAGTTGGGCACCGTGGGCCATGTCAAGACAATGTGAAATAAACCATCCACATCCCGAAGGGAGGTGATAGAAGAGGACAATGTGACTAAAGGCATAAAGAGAAAGGAGCAGATGTGTTCCTCTTGCCAGCTCCATTAAAATGATCCCAGTGTGCCCTTTGGGCCCTTGTTTTTGAAAGTGAAGGCTGTGGTGGAAGTTTTGCCTGCGGCATGTTCCTGGCAGTGGATCAGTGTCATCCCTCCTGGATCTGGAATGTGAAGGACAAGGTGCTGCTGCACCTACCCTGGCACTGCCTGTGCCTGCTGGCGGCAGCAAGGGGAGGATGAGGTGGTGACAGGAGATAAACCCCATTTCTGCCTGGGAATTGCAGCTCCTCCACTTCCAGGTGGTTCTGCTCCCAGGGTGACAGAGCAGGGACTGTCTGATGGCTTAGCAAGTCCAAGTGTATGAACAGAGGGGCTGGGTCAAAAGGGCTTCAGGGTGACTGTGGCCTCCTCACAGTCACTTGTGATGGAGAGCCTTATCCCAGCTGCAGAGCACTGAGGTTATTCCTTGTTTCCCTGTTGGGAGGCACGTGGTGCTCTTTGACTGCAGGTGTGTGCTTGGGAGCATGTCCCCACAGCAGGACCGGGCAGGGTTGTGATTCTTACACCAGCCTGGAGCCTTTAGAAATGGGGCTGGGGATGGGGTTAATCTCACAGGCTTTTCCTCCCCACCTCATTCTTTAATGCCACGGTGGCCTCCACAGCCCCTCTGCACTGCCCATGGCTGCTGGCTTGTCCTGCTCCGTGCAGCCGTGGGTGGGCGACTCACGACCTGCTGTGTCCACAGGTGATGAAGACCTACCACATGTACCATGCAGAGAGCATCAGTGCTGAGAGCAAGCTGAAGGAGGCAGAGAAGCAGGAAGAAAAGCAATTCAACAAGTCGGGGGACATCAGTGTGAACCTGCTGCGACACGAGGACCGGCCTCAGCGGCGCAGCTCCGTCAAGAAGATTGAGAAGATGAAGGAGAAGGTGGGTGAGAGGGATGGAGGAGGGAGCTGGGCAGGGCTTGGGGTTCCCTTTCAGGCAGCAGGGCTTGTCTACGGCGTTGTCTGTGTCTGTGAAGCCATTGCTGTATCCATTGGAAGTGGTTAGGAAGGATGGTGATTCGTGTGCATCTTCTACTGAAGGACAACCCAGGGAGGCCATCACGAGCCTCCTCCCTGCTCGTGGCTGTGGAGAAGTGCCAGGACCAGCTGCTAGAGAGTGACTCAAAGTCAGGATGGCATGGCAGGGATGGGCAGTGCAGCCTTGGAGGGGATGGTGGACTTGCACAGGAGCTACGTGGCCACCTGTGACACCTTCCTGGCTGGCTCTGGAGGAAGAGCTGAGACAGGCAGCTGGAGGGGCCTTGGGGGTGGGTGATGGCTCCTGGAGCACAGGACAGGGAGGGGCGGTGGGAGCTGCTCCTCCACCGGCAGCTCAGGCCAGGGCTTGCCAGGGCTTGGCTGTGCCAGCTGGGACCCTCCCGGGGGGCTGTGCTGAGGAGGGCAGCACACCGGGGTGTCTGGCCTGGTGTGGTGATGCATCCTGATCCAGACACCAGACGCTGCTCTGGGGTCCTGGGCTTTGTCTGTGATGTATTCTTTAAAAATCACTTTTAAAAATGAACAACAGCCGCTCCAGGGTTCCTGAAGACACTGACTCCTGGTAGCAAAAAAAGGTTTGGGTCTGTAACAGTATTCTTCCTCTGTAGACTGTCTGGGAGTGAGTGTGCAGTATTTAGATGGATTTGCTAGGCAAAACACTTAGAGCTTCAACAAATCTCCTGGCCTCAGGATCTCCCCAAGTTTTTGTGTTAATTTTGGAGAAAAAGCAGTAGCTTTCCCAGCCAGGATGCGTTTGCTCCCTGGCTCACCCAACCCTGGGACATCTCTAAGAGTGAACTTCTTGGAAGGGTTAATCTTTTGATTCAACCTTCAGAGCAGGGATCTGCCTGAGCAGATGTCCCAGATCTAGAGCACATCTGCTTTCCTACAGTTTTGAATCCTGTGTCCTGTTCTATATTGTGTAGCTTGGGCCTCCTGGCCAGATTCCACTTTGATACAGCTGCACAGATCTGGAGCAAATCCAAACGTATGTCAGCATTTCTGGGGGAAAAATTTGGCCCTCTGATTTTGATTGATGCCAGAACCCCCATGAATGTGCAGCTGAAGCAGCAGCAGCAGCTGTGCTCAGGGGCTCTGAGTAACTCTGAGCAGGATGCACTCGTTGTGGTTGGCCAACAGTGCCAGGGATGTTCGGATGGGATCTCCTCCACCCTGGCAAGGTCCCTGTGTTCTTACCAGATACAAAATTTTAGTAATTACCTCCTCACACCCAAGCTGCAGGGTGCTGGGTGAATGTGGGGCCCTGTGGCAGGAGAAGCTGTGCCAGTACCGTCCTGTTTGTGCCCTGATGCTCCATTCTGATTTTCCAGAGACAAGCCAAGTATTCTGAAAACAAGCTAAAGTGTACAAAAGCCAGGAACGACTACCTGCTGAACCTGGCAGCCACCAACGCGGCCGTCAGCAAATACTACATCCACGACGTCTCCGACCTCATCGACGTAAGTGCTCCCTCCCTGCCAGCATGGCTGGGCCTTAACTGCACTCTCATGTGGTGCTGAAGGGGTGTCTGTGGGGGCTTTAAAACACTCTTAACTGGGGCTGAAGATGTAGTGTAAATTGGACTTGCCTTGGGGTGAGCCAGGTGAGACTGAGGTTTCTTCTCAGCCCCTCTGTGTTTGAGATGGAGAAATGCTGCTTCAGACACAGCCTTGGTTTAGGTGCTGAAACAGAAGGTTTTTTCCTTTCTACTACTAGGTGACTTTGGTGGTGGCTCAGCACGTGTGGAAGTGCTGTCCTGGCTGGGGAAGGTGCCTGTGGAGCTTTATCCTGGTGCTCCTTGCAGGGAATAGCCTCAGGGCAGGAACTGCTGGAGGCAGGAACTGAGGCAGGAACTTATTGTGTGTGTGTGTGTGTGTGTGTGACTCCTACAGACTGCTTTGAGATGATTCAAAGAAGGGATTTACCCAGAGAAAGGATTCCTGTTTCTTCCTTTAATGGCATCCCACAGTGTGTAGATTGCATGGTGAATTTTCTTCCTGCTGGAGTTGCCTCAGTGAGCACATAAATAGCTGAGCTCTAAGCTCTTGAGTTACCATCATTACCTAAATGTACAATTTAAAAAGGTGCTTGAGTGTTTATCTCCTTTCCTAACCCACTAACATGTAGTTACTCTTCTGAGAATTAATTAAAGTAAGTCTGATGCAAAACCCCTGATGACTTCAAGATTTTGATATATGATAAAATATTCTTCATATGTTCCTTTTGTTCTCTTTATTATTTAAAGTGTATTAAAAAGTTAAGAACTTGATCATGGATACATTTGAATGGCAAGGTGTGAGAACACCTTGATTTATATCTGCAGATTTTCTGGTTTTGCTGTGTAATTCTCTCTTTCTTTCTCTCGTTATTTTTTAAGCAATAATTACTTACTTTCATTAAGTTTTTGGGGCTTTGATTTCCTGGAGATTTTCTGAGTTCCATTTATCACTGTCTGTTTATATTATTCTTCCCAACTTTTATTTCCTCACTGACACTTCCACTGCAGTCAGCAGATGGCTTTTCTCCCGCACTCCAGGAATCCCTTCAGGGGCTTCAGCTAACGCACTTCCAACACGGAGCAACGAAATTCCCCTGATTATAAATTCTGTTCACCAAAGAAATAAAATCCTGGATGTGTGAGCTGTGCATTGGTGTTCTAAATCCCCAAAGGAAGAGCAGTTTATCTGAACAGGCTTTTGTAGAAATTCAGTGTATTTTGCAAGGGTGAGGCAGGAAGGGCTTCAACAGCTCCAGGAGAAAGGGATCCTCGAAGTGCTGAAGGGGGTCTGTGGGGAGAGTGTGGATGAGAAGGGGCTTTGTGGGAGAGCAGAGCTCGGGGCAGCTCTGAGCCCGGCTGGCCGCGCTCCGATGGATCCTGCCGGCTCCTCGGCCCTGCCTCACCGGGAATGGTGAGGGATGCGCCGGGCTGGCTCTCTGGGAGGGGCGAGGGGGCGCACCCCCGCTCCATCTCCAGCACGAATTGCCATGTGCAGCTGTTGATTTCACACAAATCCGAACCGCCAGGACACTGCAGCAGCCAACTGACCAGTGTTTCCCCCAGATCCCAGCTGGCTCAGTGTCATCTCCTAGGCACAGCCTTGCCATCACTTGCGCCCTGGGCAGCACTGCAGAGCAGTGGCTGGTAACAAAGCCGGGCTCTAATCGCCTGCTCTGGCGAGGCAGAGGGGTCCAGCTGCTCAGGGGAGGCCTCCCAGGGCTGGGGTTTAATGAGAACTGTGAAGCCCATCAGAGGAGCGTGAAAGGGCGCACAGCCGTCTGTCCCTCTGTCTCCAGTGGCCTTGTTTTGTGTTTTAGAAAGGACGGGAAGAGTATGGAGACGGATCAAATTAGCCTTGGACTGGCAGTGCACCATGAGGCCTCTTCCTTGGGTGACATGTGTGTCTGTTTAAACGCCTGGGCTTGTCTCATTTCTGTCATTAACTGTGTGACCAAGTTAATCTCTTTGGCCGTGTATGTGAAGTGGAGATAAAGCTCCTTATCCATCCCTCTGGAGTTCTGTGGGAAATGGCTGCAAGGTAGTTTGAAGTGGTCACATGAAAGATATCACTAGATTCAGCAGAGAAAATGGAACAGTTGGTGTCCATACAAACTGGTCTGCCAAGACATGTGCAGCCTCCTCTGAGCCCTCCTGGAACAGCAGCTTGCTTCCCTGCGGATTAGTGTTTGCTGTATCTGAGACAAACAAGCCAGGAAAGGAGGGGAACTCTGACCTTAATGTTACATGTAGCTGTCAAATTGTTTGGTCCCTGGAAGAATTAGCTGAGTCAAGTTAGGGGACAGAAACAGCACTTGAAATAGTCATACCAAAAATCCTCAGTTGGCTTTACTGGCCTGGTTGAACAGGGCCTGGAGCAACCTGATATAGTGGAAGGTGTCCCTGCTCATGGCAGAGGGGTTGGAACTGGGTGAGCTTTAAGGTCTCTCCCAGCCCAAACTGTTCTGGGATTTTGTGATTTACTTGCCTCACAATACAGCTCTGAGTTCTGCGGCAATGTCAAGAGGTATAGGCCAGTAATTATAATATGCATATAATTATTATGTATTATGCATATATTTAAAAATAATGCAGAATATTTTTAAAAGGACAGGTAAAGAAAATATGCAGAAAAGAGGGAGCAGAGCAAATGAGACAGGCTATTTGCAGGCAGTTCTGGGTCTTGTGGCTCAGGGCATTACTGCTCTGCCTGGGCAGCGGAGGGGTCTCTTGCAGGTGCTCAGGTGTTACTCTGGGGTTCCACTTGCTCAGGTGAGGCATGGTCCTGGCAGCCTCCATAGTGAGCCCGGCTGACCTGTGTCATGTGCTGGTTCAGCCTTCCAAATAACAGAGGGACTCAAAATTGCTGGAGTCACAGACCACTGTGTGCATTTCCTTCTCCCCAGAGCCCAGGACTGCCCCCCTGGTGCAGCTCTGGGGTGAGAGGTGGGAGCTACACAGGGATTTGGCTGCTTCTGCTGTATTTTGGCCAAACCTGCTTGCTTGAGCTCCAGGAGCCGGTTTGTTTCTCAGGCTGAACACTGGGATATTTCCACCCCTTGCAGGGTGTTACCAGACATGATGAATTAATGCTTGGGGAGCTCTGAGCTTGGCAGATGAAAGGCACTGGAGAAGGGCTGGGGATTATTATTTGTGGTTCTAATTTATTTGCCATCAAAGGGATGAGAGGGGTGAGAAAATGCCATTTGTTCTGGGGCTGGGAGCATCAGTTTGAAGTCTTTTCTTTCTTTCTCTTTTCCCCTCCCCATTGTGTGTTCCTCTGGGAATTGCGTGGAAGTCCCTGCTCTGCCTTTTCTTCTCTGGGCACCCGTGTGTGAAGCAGCCAGCACGGTGCTGATCACCAGGGACTTCCAGGGCTGCAGTGTGTGTGGGAAGTGCCTGCCCGGTTTTCAAGAGCAGCTGATTTCTGGGCACTGGAAATTGCTGCCGGCTTCAGTGCAAGTCCAGTAGCAAAGGAAAGGGGAGATTTCACATGGAATTTTTCCTAAAAACAGCTGGCATTGCCGTGAGCCCCTCTCTTTGGGTTCTGTGGTATTCAGTGATTTGCCTTTGTAATGGCTTGGTTTTGTGTGCTTTGGGAATTTCTACCCTTGAGCAGTGGCTCCTCCTGGTACTGTTTTTTTGTAGCCAAGTGGCTGTGATTTCAAGGGGTGGGAGAACACTGGTGAGGGCTGGGAGGTGCTGGACTGTGGCCCTTCTGTTCTGCTGTCCTTCCAGCCCTGGGAGTGTGGCTCAGACTGAGGTGCTGCTGTTCCATTCCTCCTGCTTCCAGCATCCTCTGTCTCACCTTTTTACCCAGAACATCTGTTGACCTCCAGATTTTGAGTGGTGTTTCAGTGCTGTCCTTGCTCCCCTCCTGGGGTCTCCTGCTCACTGCTGGTGAGTGTGGAGCCCTGTACTGGGTCAGGCTCCTGGAGGGAACTGGAGCAGGGCTGCCAGGAGCTGCTTCTTGCTTGGCTCTGATGGAGCATTCAGAGCAGCAAATCCCTGTGCTGATAATGACCCTTGACATGCCAAACTCAGTTATAGTGAGGAGAGAGTTTAAAACCAGGCTTTCGTCTAACGTACAGTATTTTGGCAGCAATTAGCTCCAAGTTTTATCATTTTCCCCAAGATGGACATGAGAGTGATCAGTTATGCATGAGGACCTGTTCCATGGTGGGAGGCAGGCCCAGGGACACTGCAGGGCCTGGTGTCCAGTGCCACCTTGCTTCAACATCCATCTGTGTTTGAGAGTGTGGGAAATGGTTTGGGATTGTTTGTGTGACCAGACCTTCCTTCGGTGTTTCTCAGTGCTGTGATCTAGGATTCCATGCCAGCCTGGCTCGGACCTTCAGGACATACCTGTCTGCTGAGTACAACCTGGAAACGTCCCGCCACGAGGGCCTGGACATCATTGAGAACGCGGTGGACAACCTGGACGCGCGGAGTGACAAGCACACCATCATGGACATGTGCAACCAGGTCTTCTGCCCGCCACTGAAGTTCGAGTTCCAGCCGCACATGGGGGACGAGGTAATGTGCTCACCTGTGGGGCTGCTGAGGGGCCTGGCCTGGCCTCCTGCTCCTCTAGACCATCACTGTGAAATTGTTCCCAACTCCTTACCCCTCTGTGCTGCCTTCACACACTGCTGTTCATGTTTCCTTTCCTAATGAGTCTCTTGGCTCGTTAGGGCTCCTCCTTTCAGGCTGCCTCTCGCTCCATGTCTCTCCCAATTAGGGAGCCCATGGTTTGGCTCTCTGCCCCGCAGATCTGCACAGGAGCTGTGATTTACCTGCTGTAATTGGGAGATTTCAGCGTGCTGAGTGCAAAATGCTCAGTGCTGGCCTGAGCCCAGAGCACTGCTGATGGGACACGTGGCAACACAACTTCTCTGGAGGCTTCCAGGAGCTTGTGTGGGCTTGAGGGAATTGTGTGGGTATGGAAATGTGTGTCTGGTCCATTCATGACCCACGGAATGTCTCCTGTGTCAGGTGTGTCAGGTGAGCGCCCAGCAGCCTGTGCAGACCGAGCTGCTGATGCGGTACCACCAGCTGCAGTCCCGACTGGCCACCCTCAAGATAGAGAATGAAGAGGTAAGAGATCGGGTCTGCCACTGGAAGCTTCCTGGTGTGCTCAGGTGTGGAGCCCCTCCAGTGAGAGAGCTGGGAGTGCCTGCAGGCAGTGCAAGCCCAGGGCTCAGGAGCTGCCTGTTGACTGGTTGTTTTGGCTCAAGATGTGTCCCTTTCCCAGGCTACCTCAAACCCACGCTGTCCTGTTTCTGATAGGTACGGAAAACGCTGGATGCCACAATGCAGACCTTGCAGGACATGCTGACAGTGGAAGATTTTGATGTTTCAGATGCCTTCCAGCACAGCCGCTCCACTGAATCGGTCAAATCCGCTGCATCGGAGACCTACATGAGCAAAATCAACATTGCCAAGAGGAGAGCCAACCAGCAGGAGACTGAAATGTTCTACTTCACAGTGAGTCTCAGCTCAGGCCATACAGGACATGAAGCATTAATTGCCAGGGTTGAGGCCCAGTTAAGTGCTCATTAGTGAAGAGCAGGAACCAATTCAGTCTCTTTAAGTACTTGTCTTCTGTCAGATTTGGGTCTGGAATGCATTTCGGTGGCAGGGCACCACATAGGGACTGACAATCCAGTGCCTGCCTTGTTCTTCTCTTTGAAGTAACAACTGGAGCAGCCAGTTGAGTTCGAAAACTTACTGAGGGCAGTAGGAGAGGCTCAGAGCAGGGGACAGACTCCAGTTGGCCTCGCCGTGTGGCACCATCCAGGGGCTCTTCATGAAGGCTTGCAGGGCTGTGAACTAGCAGCCAAGGCTTCCCTCTCTACACAGTTGAAATTTGCCTGTGGCCATGGGTGAGCTGAAGCCACTCACGTCCCAAGGAAGGCACGAAAGCTGGGCTGTGGGGTGTGTGCCTGCCCTGCAGCCTGTTCTCGTGCTGCACTCCCAGGCACAGCTCAGGCCTCTGTTCTGGTACCTGAAGTATAGGGAACAGCTGTGAGTTCAGCAGAAGTCTCCCTCATTTCAGCATGGGTCATAACCTAGACTTAACAGCATCTTGTGATGTATTATGTATGCATAGAAAAGCATCTACTTTCTCTTAATAGTATTATTATTGTAAATCTAAGGGAAAAATAGCAATTTTCATTTGGAGTTGTGCTTGGGAGTATTTTAATGCTTTTTGTGGAAATTTGACCTTTCCCATTTTCTGTCTTCTGTTTCCCTCTTTCCTCTTACCTGTATAATGCCTTGCTCTGAAGTGTTGCCGAGTGTCTGACAACCTCACTAGCGGATGGGAAGTTGTGCTGCACCTGGTGCATGGAGCACCGGATAGTCCCTGCCCTGGGAGGGCTCAGGCACTGGGAGTTCTTGCTTGGCATCATTGGTTTGCACAGAGGCCAAGCCCTGGCAGTGCAGGAAAAGGTTCTTTGATTTCCTTAGCCATTCCCAGAAGCCTGACTAAAGAAAGCCAGCTTTGAACTCTTGGGCCCTCCGTGTGTTCCCAGGCAGGAGGGGCAGCACCAAGGAGACCAGGCTAATAAGATAATCAGGCCAGTGGCTGGAGCAGGGAGAAGTGATTAGATCCTGCTCGGACCTACAGCACAGCTGGCTCAGAGCCTGCCAGCCTTCCGAGCCTGCTCCAGCAGCCCCAGTCCGCCTCCAGCAGCCCCCAGGCAACAGTGAACATCAGTTACTGATGTGTTGCTAACCCACCTTGTTTGTTTTTTAATTCCAGAAATTTAAGGAGTATCTGAATGGCAGTAACCTCATCACAAAGCTCCAGGCTAAACATGACCTGCTGAAGCAAACTCTGGGAGAAGGTGAGTTGGGGTCAGGTCCACAAAGGATCCTCCCATCACCTGAGAGGGTTTAAACCATGTGTCAGCTGTCAGCCTCACCTGTGTGTGTTCTCCTGAGTGACTGATGGTTCAGGAGAATCGGTGGGAATCTCTGCTGCTGCTCAGGTTAACTGGTGACATGCAAAATCATGACTTCCTTGGAATATTACTCCTCCCACCTTTCTTTGGTAGCGCACAAAGAGAAATCTCTTGGAATCTGATAATGCCTGCTGAAGTGCTGGGTTACTTCTCCAGCAGCAGAGATTACCACTCCCGCCCTCTGCCTGTTTCCTTCCTCTCCTTCTTCTCCCCCACTTACTTCAGCCCTGACATGGGTGTTTTCTTGCCCTTGATGCCGTGTGTCTGTGCCAAAGATTTAGAGCAACCTTGCTGATTTTACAGGCCCCTTGACCCTCAGCCATGGATTTTTTGACTTGTCCTAAACAAGAACTGCAAGGATGTCCTTGTTTTTAAACCAGTTTTCCCAAAGGCGGCTTCCATTCTCCCAGATAATTTCATAGATGTGGTTTAGAGCACGTGCACACAGACAGGCTCCACACAACAGAGGGGCAGTGACTGCTGAGGGGGCAGTGACTGGCTCTGGGTGGGCCCCACTGGTGCTGGGGTGGTGATGTCACCGTGGCCCTGGGAGAAGATTTCAGCCCTTTAAACAGTCTAAACCAACTGAATTATCTCCAGTGTAAAGAAGATGGAGGTGAGCTGGTATCCTGATTCAACAGGAGACAATATATTTAAATTAAAACACACAAGTGGTCCATGGCCTTGTCTTAACAATATGAAAATTGGAATCCTCATCTCAGAGAAAAAAAAAATAAAAATAATAGCTTTTTGTTGGCTGCTTTGCCAAGCAAATTTTCTTTGCCAAATTTATTTAACCTTAAAATCCACTTTCTAGTTAGATCCCGTGGTGTGTTTCACTCAGTGAACACAGAGCCAAGTCAGGCACAGACTGTGAGCACAGGGGAGGCTCCAGGGCCTGTACACAGGGCTGGGATGCAGCACTTGGGCTCCTGCGGACTGGGGCAAGAACTGAGGAAACTGGTGAAGATTCCTTTATCACCATCCTGGTCTCTCCCCACAAAGCCACACTGCTACCATGCTCAGGAGAGAAAGGATCAGGTATTTCATTCTCTAGAGCTGTGCAGAAGCAGCTGTGGAAGATCCTCACATGAAGCTTTCCAGGCTTTTGCCAGGCCATGGGATCATCCTGCTCTGTACACTTGCAGCAAATATGTAGCCCAGAAATACCAAATGCTATGTTTCAGCATGAGCTGATTCTCCTTAGGAAGGAGTCTGGATTTGCAGATCACGTGTGTGGAATTCTTTGCTGTTTCAGTGAGGAACTGGCTGCCAGCTTGCTTTCTGCAGGTGCCAAGGGGAGAGCAGGAAGGAGGCATGTGCAGCCAAATGCTTTTTTATGTGTCTTAGCAAAGGAAGAACAACTCAACTTTCCTGGCCCTGGGAGACAGGCACAAACAGCATGTGAAATTCGTTTAGTTTTTTTCAGTGGATTGATGAATACTATAAAAAACGAAGAGATCTAATCAGCAAGGATCTGCTGGCATTTATATGAGATCCAAGCACTCTAAATACACAAAGGGAATGGGAATATTGACAGCCACAATAGTCTGCCTGATGGTGATTAGATGGGCTGTTATCTCCCAGAAAAAGCTGGGGAGGCAAATGCTCTGCTGCATTCTGGTGCTGTTCGTGGCCCTGCATGAGGCAGTTGGATGGTCTCTGTGGCCTCCCTGGGCTCCAGCTCCTCTTGGGCTGCCCAGCTGGGGCTGCCAATCCCAGCTGGTGCCTGAGAGCCTGTGCTGTGGACCTGTGGTGCCACTGGGTATGGACAGGGTGAGCTTCACATGGCAAGGGAGCTGGTAATGTCAGTGGGAACTGCAGACCCTTTGCCTGCCCTGTGACTGTCTTGGATTTCTGATCTGTCTTTTGGTGGTGGGGGCACCAGGTGGGTACCTCTCCTCCCCAAATTCAGCTTCTCTCTGCCAGAATCCATTGCCTAGGGGTGTAGGAACCAGCAGTGAGGGTGTGAGCCTTTAGTGGTGGCTGATGTGGAGTGATCATGGGGACTTGTGTTTCTTACAGGTGAAAGAGCTGAGTGTGGAACAACCAGGTAAGCACTTTCTTCCTCTTACTTGCTCCTGGGGAGGGCTGGTGCTGGCAGGAGGGGGCTGTGGGAAGGGAGGTTTGCTTTGCTACTGGTGCAGCTTGGTGGGGTTCAGTTACCCACCTCCAGCCCCCTGGAGGGCTGGCAGTCCCTGTGCCCCACATCCTGCTTCCCAGCTGCATGGCTTGGAGTGCCTGGATCAGGGGGATGACAAGCAGGCCTTGGGTCTGCTGCAGTGTGGTTTCTGGCTGCCTGGCTCCAATGTGCCTGGATGTGCCTTGTCAGCTAAGTGCAGTGCCCTGGAGTGTAGCTGAGATGGGGTTGTGTTCAGACAGGGCAACACAAGGGTGTCCACCCACTCCCTGCCATCCCTCTTTGATTGAGGACTTTAATATGTCCCTGAAATCCTCTTCCAGCTCTGGCTGCTTTGCCTATGAGTGCAGAGCATGCCTGTATCACAGACTTCATCCCTCTACTGCAGGAGATAGTGCTGGGGTGAATGTGACAGGGAGGAGGCTTTGATCCGTGTCCAGTCCATTTAGCATCTCCACAGAGCTCCAGTGGCTTGCCAGGAGTGTGCTGGTGTTCTGACAGCAAGACACAGGCCAGCAGAGTCTCCAAGTAGCTCCCTAGAACACGCGCAGCCTCTCCATGTGAGCTTGTTCCAACCCTGTTTGTGTTTAATAAAATTTATAATACCAGCAAAAAAAGCTCCATTCCCTGTTAGAAATGGTGAAGCAGATGGTGCAGCCTGGGCTGCCTTGCCAGGCAGGAAGGAGGCTCCTTGTGCCATCGGCACCAGGCCGAGTGGCGTCAGGGCTGGGCACCCAGTGGGGCCGTGAGGTGCTGTCAGGACAGAGAGGGGCTGTGGGGACAGAGAGGGGCCTTCAGAGAGCGGGGGCTGTGCGGCGTGTGGCTGCCCTGCTGCACCCCGAGGAGCTGCCCGTGGCCCTGCTCCCCGGTCCCGGTCAGATCAGCCGCCTCAGCAGCCACCCCGCGCTGCCATTGCTGGCATTCTGGTGCCAGGGGAGCTGCCCCGACACCCTGTGTGCCCTGGGTGTGTGTGCAGGCACAGGGCTCGGGGGCTGCAGGCACAGTCCCCAGAGTGTGCAGGGCAGGGCTGCTCCAGAGGTTGCCAGGTTGCCAGGCGGGTGCTCCAGTGGGCAGCAGACACCTCTGTTCCTCAGTTACCCTTTGAAGGAGTGGTTGGAAGTCCTTGGAAGGAGTGTAGAGTCAAGTTGCTTAATTAGAGGCATCTGATAAGGAACTAGCAGATGCCAACTGTCCTCTTTGCACCGAGCTCTGTGTAAATTGTCCATCTCTATTCCACTGCTCTGTGAGCACTCCTGCATGAAGGCTCCCAGCACCCAGTTTTGTGTGTGTTTGCAGTTGTGTTCTCTCCCCTACAGACATCAGTACAGCCTGCAGCAGAGGGCAGAGCAGAAATCCGTTAGGGATTTTGTGGTGTTTTTCTCCTTTTTCTAGATCTAGACACTGAATATCCTTCATTACCCAAAGGAATCGAACTAGGAATAGCATTAATGAGAGCAGCCTTCCAAAGTCCTCAGCACTGCAACTGAAACCTGTCACAGGTTTCCCTGTCTTCTTGGTCACTGGTAGTGGGAGGGTCATTCCCATCCCTGAGAAGTTGACATAGGAAGGTGGAGGTGTTCCCATTGTCCTCATTCTGGCCTCTTTCGATGAGCAGAACGAGATCTGTTTAGGAACAAACAGGAACACCCCAGTGTTTTCTAGGGGTAGCTGTGGTTTATTTTGGATATATCTCCCCACGTGCTCTTGGTGCCTTTTCAGGCTGAGGGAGTGCTGAGCTGGTGAAGGTAGGAGGCAGGTGTTAAAATGCAGCTGACCGCCAATGCCATTGGCTTCCTGCTGGAGCGGTGTCTGTGGGGGACACACCAGCGTGAGCGGCTGCAGGGTGTGTGGAGCTACACATCAAGTCCTCACAGAGGGATTTTTCTGTTTGATTTCTTGTTTTCAGTCATAACCTGTGAGATCTCACCCTGTCATTGCATTTATGTTGGTGTTTTGTTGATTTATTTTGTTCCGTTTTCTCCCAGGCCCCCATGTCTTCCCCCTAAGCCACAGAAAATGAGGAGACCTAGGCCTCTCTCAGTCTATAATCATAAACTCTTTAACGGCAATATGGAAACGTTCATTAAGGTACTTGCTGGCTGGCAGTAGGAGTGTCTGTGAACGCTGGGAATGGAATGGTGGCTTTCCTGTCCTGGCTGCTTGCCATCCTCAGAGGGTCCCTCTGGCCTTCCTGCACCCAGCTGGTGTGGCCAGCATGGCTTTGCCTCGGTGATGATTTCTCTCCATAGCTCCCCTCATGCCTTCCCTGTGTTCCCTGTCCCATCACCCACATGCCCTGGACCAGTGAGGGCCCATGGCTGGTGGCCAGTGGCCATGTGCAGTATGAGGCAGTCCTGGCTGTGTGTTCTCATTGTCCTCCTCCTTCTACCTATCCTGGAAAGGAAGATCCGACAAGTTCAGCCCAGCCCTCAAAGGATCAACAGACCCAGCACACCTTCCCTTTTTCCACACGTTTTTGGTGGTCATCTGTCCTTGTGGCTGAGAAGGAAGATAAAATGACTCAAGCCCACAGAAAGTGTCTCCCAGTTTTAAGGACTGCCAGGCTGGGATGGAAATCCTGTTTGTGTGGCCACGTGGAAGGGCAGACAGGTGATCCTCGGCCTTACACAAAAATGCATTAATAACCCCCAGCCCAGCTGGCTCACCTCCTGCCAGCTGCTGAGGCCTGGCGAGTGCTGTTCTGTGCGCTTGGGTCCTACTGAGGTCTGAAGGGCTCTTTCTGCAGCCTGAAGGAGTTGATCTTCAGGGAGCACAGGTGAGAGGCCTGTCCCTGCGGAGTCACCATCCTCTCTGGGAGGCCATTACCTCAGAATGCCCCAGGGGAGGGGACCCGATGGCCTGAATGATGGCCTGCACGCTGACCAACCCTCGCCAGCCCCCAGCCAGGGGCAGCGCCTGGGCTTGGCTTCCAGCCTCAGAGCACAGTCATTCCTGAACAGCAGCCGAGGGGTCTCCTCCCAGCCAGTGCTGGTGACGTGCAGCATGAGGCTGTCAGTGGGCCAGAGCATTTCCTTTGGTTGTGCTGGAGTGAACTCAAATGAACTCACTTAATCCCAGAGTCCCAATGGAAGGGGCATTTGGCACTGCTTATCCTAGAAAATCATACAGAAGGGAGATTTGAGGAGCAAAATGAAGAGCTGTGGATGTGGGATTTGTCCCAAAGGATGCTTCCAGCTATCCCACTGCCAGTCCTCCAAACCCAGCCCTTAGCTATGGCCTGGCTGCAGGAAGGATTCCCAAAGGCAGTGATGGTGTTCCAGTTTCAGAGTGTTTAATCCTGCTCTGGAGAAAGCTTCAGTGAAAACACTGTAGGAAGCAGTAATGACAAACTGTTGGATTAAGTGACTAATAGGCATCGTCTGGCTCAGGTTTATTCCCTCAGGCTCAGCTCTAAGCCTGAGGGCAGTGTCTACACAGCGCCAGCACAGGGAGTGCAGGCCCTGCTGGCAAAGCCTGTAATCCCGTTAGGACTTGTGATTACTCCTCACTTAAACTGATTTTTTAAAAAGTAATGCTCATTAAAGCACAGCCTATTCAGCACTGAGGAGGAGGAATTACCTGCTCTAGAAATCCATCTGAGCAGAGTTGTGTCCTGTGCCAGCAGAGACCCCTCAGGGGACAGCTGATAGCCCCTGGGATGTATGGCCTCACAGGCAGCAGGGCCATGGGCAGCTGCCCAGTTGTCCTCTGGTCACCCAGTGCCCCCATGGCTGCTCAGTGCCCCCCTCAGAGCCTCGCCTGTGCCCCAGGCAAAGTCTGGCCTTGTCCTCAGGCTCCTGGGAATGCCACAGATTCAGAGAGGGAGAAAATACGAGAGGCTGTCCCTGCAGGTCACTGAGGCTGGAGTGCAGTGTGCCGAAGGGGTTTGCGGGGGAGGGTGGACATCCCAAAGGCCTGGGTTGGCCCTTGCTAAGCTGCCATTGCATTTGAGCGTTCATGGCCTCCGAAGGAGATGCTTACCTTTAACTTATCCCTGCTTAATCTGTTCTCTTTTTCCCACTCTGCTGCTTTTTGTGTGCTCAGAGGAAGGAGGAATGCGCGAACGAGGAATCAGGTACTTACTGGAGGCCCATCTGTGATACAGAGGGAATTGTCCAGAGATGCCACTGTGCTCTGCTGGAAAAAAACAGAATCCCAAAGGGAAATGTGCCCACTTGTGCCGTCAGACATGGCCATGGTCCCCTTGAGCTCCTGCCACGAGGGGCCTGGGGAGGAGCCAAAACTCATCACTGGTTCAGACCCAGGCACTTCATTCCATACACAGTGGTGTTTGTTGGGTTTTTTAGCACCTGCTGACGATGGCTCTTTCCTCTGGTGTAAATATCATGTAAGCTCTGTTACTGGAAGCTTATTCTATCAAACAGGTATAGCAAAAGTTTTATTTCAGCTCAGCATTCTACCTTCGGGGTGGAATAGCTGTGATCCCTCGTGGCAGTCCCCTGTCTGAGCCAGACAGGGAGCAGCAGTGTTTCACACACCTTAGTGACAGCTTTCTTGTGCATTTTTGGCTGCACACAGTATTCTCAGCACTCTTTTGTGGCTCCATGTGTGTAACAGCTCCTTTTCTTGCCTGTCCTCTTACTAAACTCCATGGCACTAATTTTCAAATCTCTGGTTTTGCAATCTTTAATGCATTTCTTGTGCTTTGTTAGCAATAAACTAGTAATTTTTTCCCTTTTTCCTTTTCTTTCCTGAAGGATTCGGGACAGGCCATTCCACTTGTCGTAGAAAGCTGCATCCGCTACATCAATCTGTATGGTGAGTTGACTCAGTGCATCCACAGAAACCTTCTGCCAGGGAGTGGAGTACTTGAGTGAGCAGTGGGATCCAGCAGAGACTCCCAGGGGTGCTGCAGTCCCTTCTCCATGGGCTTGGGTTAGAATTCCGATGGTGTTGGCTGTGACACTGTCATTGGATGACTGGCAAATATTAAGGTCTTATTAGCACGTACCCAGGTTAAATTGTTCACTCAGGTGATGTGCCCTTTCAGCACCTCGATCTGGGGGCCTTGGTTGGAGAATATGAGCAGAAGTGAGACACAGCAGGCTGTCACTGCTTGATCCAGGCCTCTCCAGTGCATCAACTCCTGGGTTCTGGTGTTTTTACCGGCAAGTATGGCTCAACAGTTCCAGAAATCTCTCCTAAAGTGTTTTTCTCTTCCAGGCCTGCAGCAGCAGGGCATCTTCAGAGTCCCTGGCTCCCAGGTGGAAGTCAACGACATCAAGAACTCTTTTGAGAGAGGTGTGTAGCCAGGGTGTGCAGGTACAGCAGGATGCTGTGTCTGAGCAGGGATCCTTGGTGGGAGTTGGTGCTGGGTGTATTAGCCATGGTGGAAAGTCTGTGTAAAGCCCTTTTTGCTACGAAACATGAGGAAGTTTTATCCCTTCTCATTGTTGTGTCTCTGGCAGTAGCAAAGAGTCACCCAGGGAAGGAGTATGAGAAGTAGGGGTATGTGCAGAGATCTCTTCCACAACACAAGACCCATAAAAGAGTTTATTGGGGATTCTTTTTCCTCCTTCCTGCAGTAGTTTGCCAAGTGAGGAGCAGCATTCCTACCAGTTCCTGGTGTCAGTGCTGGCTGTGGAGGTGCCAGTGATTCTGTTGAGGAAATCACACTCAAGATGCCAGGCTGGTGTGAAAAGGAGAGCAATCCCGCTGTCCTGAGCAGAGAGGAGCTGTGACAGGGACAGTGGTGCCATGAATAGTGACCCCTAATCCTTGAGCAGCATCAGAAGGATCAGGGTGAAGGTGGACAGGCCAATGGATAAGGCAGTATTGGGATTATCAAAGGCTGGAGGATTTGCACATCCAGTTTAAGATGAATTGCTATCCTAATCTCTTGGATTTAATTCACTGAAAGCCTTTCACAGATTTAAGTCAGTACAAAGCTATCCAGAACCGTTGGGTCTATTCCAGAGGTGTTATTCCATCCTCCAGCCAACCCTGTCCTCTCAGGCTCTCATCCACTGTTGTTCAGGCCTCCTCAGCTCTCTCGGCTGGTGCCCTAAATGCAAAATGCACTGGGCTGGAAATTGTGAGGGAGAGATGACCAATACCATCCTCCTCCTCAGGAAAGGTTTGAAATCCCTCCAATAAAACTTTTTCAGGAACAATCAGCATTGCCATTGCACATGAGGAGGGTTTCTGAACCCTGGTAAATTTGAGGGTTCTACTGAGTGAGGAAAACCACTTGCTGTGTTTGTCCAGCTTGATGGTGATGCTGGACATAAAACCTTTTCTCTGCGCAGGTGAAGATCCCCTTGCTGATGATCAGAATGAACGAGACATTAACTCAGTGGCTGGAGTCTTGAAGCTGTATTTCCGAGGACTGGAAAACCCCCTCTTTCCTAAGGAAAGGTTTCAAGATTTGATATCTACCATAAGTAAGTGCATGTGACAGCTCTTTCTGGAGAACAGGGTGGGATGAGAGAAGCATTAAATGGGGGACAGGTCCACCCCAGTTTGCAAATAGGGATTTCTGCTGTGAGGAGGGTGGCAGGTGGGCAAGGGGAGTTGTTAGGAAAGGACATAAGGAGTGTGCATTGGCAGCACTGGTGGGAGGGAGAGGGGAAACACCTCGCTGTGCCTCTTGGAATTCTTCCCAATATCATGAGGATCCCCAGAGCCATCTCCAAGCCTGGGCCAGGGGGCTGCACATGCAGCAAGCCTGTATCCACATTTGGGGGTTGCACAGGAGGTCATTAATTGTGTGGCAGGGGTGGCTGCTGTCCTGTTGGCGCCAGTCTGCACAGATGACAGCGGTTGCTGTGCCCATCACCTCTCTGCAGCTGTGGCTCCTGGACCCACAGGGTTTTGTCTGCTTTAGCTCAGTGTCTTCCACTAAACACAGAGAGGGTCAGAAACTCTGGGCTACTCACAGAGCTACTCCAGCTGGAGATGGGAGTCTGCAGACTTGGTTGTTCTCCACATTTGCTGTGTGCATTTCCCATCCCAGAGAAAACCAGTAAGTGCTTTGGGATGAGCAGAGGGAGAAACTGAGGGGTTTTGGGATTGATGTCAGGGAGAGCCTGGTTGCTGCTCGTTCTGTCCTGAATTCTCCTCACAACTCCACATGCTCCTCTGCAGCTGCAGGATCAGCCCCCACCCCCAGCTGGAGTGTCCTCCTCTCAATACCCTCTAGCAATGACATTTCTTTATTGGCAAGTTGTGGAAATTACTTCCCTGGAGGGACAAAAAGGGGTAAAATGAGCTTGAAATTTCAGAGGTGATGGAGGTGCTGCACATTTTGGCTCCAGGGTGACTTTATGTTACAGGAGAGATGCTGGGGTTGGGGAGTCCCAATACAGGGGTGGCTGTAGGGGCACTGACAGGGGAACATCTGCTCAAGGCCTTCGTTCAGCTTCACTGCTCATGGTGCTTTTCCCCCTTCTGAATGTGCATGTTCATAACTGCTGGGGATCCAGGGATGTTGAAGGAAACAGGTGATACCTGGAGGGGACTGGCAAAGGGATGTGCTTGTTCCAGAGGAGAAAAATGTGCTCTGATTTCTCGAGAACAGTTGTTTTGTGTAGTAGCTTTAGGAAGTGCAGTGTTGCTGTTCAGTTTGGATGCGAAAAGCAGCACAGCACACCTGTGAGACAAACGAAGGAGGTTGGTTCCGCACCAGTTCCGTGCCCATGCAGTTTGGCTTTGTGCTGGCTCTGGCTGCCCTCCACAGGGGCTACAGAGCTGGGAGCCTGAGGGCACAGCTGGGACAAGGGGATGGGTCACCTCCAGTGCTAGGACATGTGCTTGGTGACAAGGCTGCCTGTGTGCTTGCAGATAGGCTTGCGCTTTGACACCATCCTTAATTAAAGCCAATTTGCACAATTTATTAAACTTTTGGGAGCTTTTTGCTGCAAACACAATCTGTTAATTTTCTGGATGGTATTATCTTTTCTCTCTCTATTTTTCCCATTTTAACAAGAGCTTTGTTCCTATTAAAAATCTGACCTGAAGTGCAGCTGACTTTGTGCCACACAAACACACATAAACACAGGCTGTGCAGTTGGTGTCCCACCTAAGCAGGGTGAAGAACCTTTCCTTTTGCTCTTGGGGGGCTGGGGGTTTACATGGAAGCTCCTCAAAGGCACACGAGCAATAGGTGAGTCAAAAGGCACTTTGCAGAGTCCCTCTGGGGGTGTCCCCGTGTGTGAAGTGATGATGGTAACTCCAGTTAATTCCTGAGTTACGCCCAGTCAAAACATTTTGTTCAGTGAGAAAGGCAAGTGCTTCGAGAGTTTGTTCCTCTGGGTGTCAGAACAGATATCTATTGTCATAGGGTTTTATCCAGTTTGTTGGGTTTTTTTTAACAAACTTCCCCAAACTGAAGAAGTAGAGAACCTGGCAGGCAATAATGAGATAAATCAAATGGAAAAATTCCCCACATGAAATGCTATAAAGCTATCCATCTTGGTATTGAAGTCAGATTTTGCTCAGAATTCGGAGTAAATGGCAGCCCAGCTACATGTTGTCAGTGAATTTTATTGTGATTAGCAAATGGCAGAGTTTGAGCCAGCACAAGCACTTCTATGTGATCTGGCTGCTCCAGGAAAGCTGTGGTGCTCCTCTGCTTCCTGTGAAACAGCAGCCACAGGATTAACTCTCTACAGAACACAGGGGTAGCTTAGGGCAGGACAGCCCTGAGCCGCCCTCCTTCTCGTGGGAGGGAGTGGGTGTCTGATGGCAGCTCTGGGCTCTGCACCCCATGGAGAGAAGCGAATCTGAAAGTACTGACTCAGCATTGGTTCAGTTAATCTGTTTCCTAGGAATTTCTAATGCCTATTAAGAGCAGTAGGAGAGAACAGCCGAAGGGCTCAGAAGGATCCAATGCATAACGCAGAAGAGTAACGTGAATAAAAACCTCATTTTAAAATCTGCCCTAGAAAATCAAGCCCTACTCCATTTCCAGTACCACATTGACTCAGGCTTTTGAGGAACAGAGGAGTTGTTGAGGAGTGAAATAAATAATGCATAAACACTTATTTTTAAAGTGAACCTACGGAAATATCTTTATTTGCTGTTTATACTGCATCTGAACGTGTGAATTCCCCTATGGAGTAGCACTGTGTCCCATTCTCTGCTTGCATCTTAGTGCCAAACCTGTGGATCTCCTCTGGAGACAGGCTATTGTTTTCCTCACTTACTGGGCCATTAGATCTGGAACAAATCCCTCTGGTGCTGAGCTGTCTGGTCCTGAGAAGGTTTTTAAGGATGTGCTTTCTATCCATGTGTTCCAGAAACTGAGAGCCCTGTGGAGAGAGTGCACCAGATCCAGCAGATCATTGTCACTCTGCCTCGGGCTGTCATCGTGGTCATGAGATACCTCTTTGCTTTCCTTAACCAGTGAGTCTCTTTTCCTCTCACGGAGTTTCTCCACGCACTCCCTTTCGTCGGGGCTTCCCTGTCTTTGCTGCATGAGTCCTTTCTGGTGTTGCTGTGGGGAGTTTACTTTGGCCATGGCTGTGTGCTGGGGGAAGGGGGACAGCTCGGTGGGGATGGCTCCCTGGGCGGGGGGGTTGGTGGTGGGAGGTTTTCCAGGTGAGCTCCCTCACACGAGTGCTTGCAGCCTGTCACAGTACAGCGATGAGAACATGATGGATCCCTACAACCTGGCCATCTGCTTCGGGCCCACGCTGATGCACATTCCCGACGGGCAGGATCCGGTGTCCTGCCAGGCCCATGTCAATGAGGTGATCAAAACCATCATCATTCACCACGAGGGCATCTTCCCCAGCCACCGAGAGCTGGAGGGGCCTGTCTACGAGAAGTGCATGACTGGAGGGGAGGAGTACTGGTAAGGCTCTCTGTGGGCTTCCTGGGCACAAACACCTTCATCAGGCCAAGAGGCTCTTGCACACTGAACTATTTGATTTAGTCTTACCTGTTAAAACAGGAAGTTTCACCAGGTATTTCTTTTTCTTATGCTGACTCAGTATTATAAACCTCAGTAAAAAATGTCAGAAGAAACTTTTTCCAGTGCAAATACTAATATTTATGAAGATTTGAGCTGCAAATCCACAGAAATGTGTTCAGCAAAACACAGTTTTAGGTCAATTCTGTCCAAGTTCCTCCTAGGCTGGAAATTTTGAGTGAAGTCCCATAGTTCCATCATAATTTGCTGGTTGGATGGAATCCCTTGGCCCAAGGTTAACCCAAGCCTTCCAGTTCCCTTTGTTGCTGGAATTCTAAGCTGACATTCAGGTCTGGATTTATTGAACCAGTGTCAGTAACAGACTTGAACTGATTTCTCTGCAAGTTGTGTACATTTCTGAGACCTCACCATGCCCGAAACTAGTCACCTGCCACCATCCTTCCTGCTGCAGCAGAGGATAAAATGCTAAAGTTCACTGTGAATTAGGAAATGGGACATTAACTTGGTGTCACTTTGTGTTTGTTTTGCCAAACACTAATAACATTCTGGGTGTGGAAATTGTGGTGCAGGTGTTTGCTGTTTTCAGAGCAAGTTCAGAGATCTGCTGTGATTTGAAATCATAGAATCAGAGAATCACAGAATCAATTAGGTTGGAGAAGGCCTCCAGAATCGAGTCCAACCTTTGACCAAACACCACCTTGTCACCTAGACATGTCCAGTTGTTTCTTGAACACCTCCAGCAATGGTGACTCCACCACCTCCCTGGGCAGCACCTCCCTCAACAAGTTAGGGTTGCTGAGTGCCTTGGGAACAGTCTCATTCCTTGTGTGACAGGCTGATGTGTTTCTTTGCAGCGACAGCCCGCACAGCGAGCCGGGCACCATCGATGAAGTGGACCACGACAACGGGACAGAGCCGCACACCAGTGACGATGGTGAGCGGGACGGGAGCAGGAGCGGGGCCCGGCTCAGCAGAGCAGGAGAGCAGCCAGCACTGCGGGGTAGAGGCTGGACTGGCTGGCTGCTGACAGGGCTGGGCAGGAGGCAACGCTGTGCTTCCCGCGTCCCAGCAGCATTTACCATGAGGGGGAGTTTGGGAAAACCCGCTGGCACTGCTGTGGGGCAGGGAACATTCAGCCGCACGACTCTGTTCCATGGCAGTGCTTGCTGTGTTGGAAAGGCATTGGGGAGCTCAGCATCTTCTGCTTCCCTGATAGCTGCTGCTGCCTCAGCTGCATCCTGCCTCGGCAGAACACATCTGCCCTCTGAGACCTGCGGGGAAGAGGAAGGGCTCACCTGGCAAGTGGGGCCGCGGGAGCAGGGAATGGCACAGGGAAGGGCATGCAAGGCCAGGCAGCTCCAGGCACAGGGAAGGGCACAGGGAAGGCAGGCAGGGCTGGGTGTCTCCAGGTCTGCTCTCAGCTCCAGGCAGGAGCCAACAGGCCTGGTGGAGGGAGGCAAGGGAGCTGCTCTGCAGCCAATTTCACACTTGGGTGGCCACGTTAATGGCTCCGATTGGGGTTTCTGGGTGATTAACTGTGGTGCTGAGTGTAGAGCAGAGGAGCAGCTTTATTTTGTGAGTTTATATATTCCCTCTCCCCCTTGCCCTGCATACACTCCCTACGGGGAGCCCAGCATTGTGTCAGAGCTGTGGGAGCCCTCCTGGCTGCCTCCTGGCTCTGTCTCCTCCAGAACATTCCTTATTGATCCTGCTGTGGTGTTCCCAGACACACTGCCCTCACGTGGGGATTGCTTAAGCTGGGGAAGTTGAGTCTGCCGAAGTGGCCTGGCCTGGCCCAGGTGGGGCTGGAATGGGGCAGGGGTCCAGTGCAGCATCTCCGGTGTCCTCCTTCGGTGTCCCCTGCTCCCTGTGGGTTTGGTCACTGAGCAGAGTGTTGGGTCACACCCTGATGTCTGCTGAGCCTACGGTCAGTGACAGGGCAGAGCAAGTTTCCATGTTTAACTAGAATGTGGCAGATCTGGAGGAACTGGGCAGGCTTGCCCTATTTTGCTCTGTCATTGTCTGTCTGCCAGTGGGGATTAAAATGATCCAGTGTCTCAGATAACCAAGGCACGTTAATGCTCTGACAGTGGCAGCAATCTGCCACCAAAGCAAGGCAGAGTGTGGGTCACTCTGGTCAGTGAGGAGAGAGATACTCTTGCTGCTTTGCAGTTGTTGCAATGGTTTCTTTGGGATTCAATGCTCTCAGCTGGAAACAGATCTGCAGAAGAGCCAGGCTGCTCCACAGGCTCCTCAGTGCCAGCCGGTGCCCCAGCAGCTCTTGCTGCGATGCCCATGGCCAGGGGTTCAGAGGACCCTGGTGTGCTCATGATCTTCCAAAGCGAAGTTCTGCCTCAGCCCTCCTGTATTTCAGGCCCTTAGCTCCCAGTTTGTGAGTCCTGGGTGTTCGGTAGAGTTCACATTAGGAGAAGTGAGGAGGCAGTGAGGCAGAGTGCTGCAGATGGTGGAGTGCAGAGCAGCTGCCTGGCTGGAGCTGGTATCATTATTTCTGCGGGATCCCCACAGGGGCATTAATTGCTCATCAATAATTCAGGCCAAACTGTCTCCAGGATAAGGAAGGGAAGAGAAGGTAGGTGGGGTTTGATGACAGCATCTGACGTGGCTTGACAAAATCCCAGGCTGGAGGATAATGGGGTTCTGTAACCAAAAGCAGAAAAGGAGAGTGCAAGTGAGGATGCCATATGCATAGAGGGAGATTCCTACTGCTCCCCATCTGATTTGTAGCTGTTTGTAATTGCCTGTAGTTTGTGAGTCTGTGAGAGGTCCCAGAAAGGCTGGAACAATAAGAATTGATCAGTCTGAAAACAAGAAGGTTTGTGCTCAGTGTCAGACGCTCTGGGGACGCTGGGCAGCGGCAGCACTGCTGCTCTGGTGAGATGGCTCTCTAGGGTTTTATCTTCCCACGTGAGGGCTGAACTGAGCTGCTTTCTGGCTGTGCCTCTCTCCTGTGCAGAGGTGGAGCAGATTGAAGCCATAGCCAAGTTTGACTACATCGGGCGATCTCCACGGGAGCTCTCCTTCAAGAAAGGGGCCTCGCTCCTGCTGTACCATCGGGCATCGGAAGACTGGTGGGAAGGGAGACACAATGGGGTGGATGGGCTCATTCCCCACCAGTACATCGTGGTGCAAGACATGTGAGTAAAGTGGCTAGGGTTCTTAAAATCATGCACTTGCACAAGGCGCACTTCAGTCACCTAAAATTACCAGCTGAAGTTTAATGACGTTGGTGAGAAATCTGGGCCTGTTCACTTCTCCCTCTCCATGTATTGGCTCCATTTGTTTCTCATTCAGGCTGATAGAGCCAAGCACTAAACACTGTACCTCAGTGTGCCTGGACCCCATCTCTCACTTACTCCCCAAAGTGATGTGACCCAGGCTTACCACTGGCCTTTCCCTTGTGAGCATTGACCTGAATTGTTCGGTGCTCACCTGGCCTATGGGCAGATCCCAGGGCCCTTTGCTGCTTCTCTTACAAGTAGTGTACCTGGAGTCATCACAATGGCAGCCACAGTACAGGGGATGTGGAGATGGGACATGCACTGTTTCCAAGCTCCCAGTGAAGTGATGGCCTTGGTCCAGCCCTTTGTTAACAAAGTGTGGAGCTTCTGGAGTGGTGATGTTCAGATTCTCGTGACAGCTGGGCCCTGGCTGCCCCGGGGCACAGCCCTGTCACTGATGGGGTCTCCTTTCCCTAGGGATGATGCATTCTCCGACAGCCTGAGCCAGAAGGCGGACAGCGAGGCGAGCAGCGGGCCACTGCTGGATGATAAAGCCTCCTCCAAGAATGACATCCAGTCTCCGACAGATCATATCATGGACTATGGCTTTGCGGGAGTGATGGGCAGGTAAGGAAACTCTCATTTTCCTGTGAACGCGGAGGCGGTTGCTGTCATCTGTGTGGACAGTTGCTGTGTGGGGCAGGGCAGGATGGAAGGGGGGGCTTCAGTAAGCACTGCAGGATAACATGTGCATTGCTAATGGGGATTTAACACATACAGAGGGTGCAGTGGGGCCCTGAGCAACCTGGTCCCGTGTAAGGTGTCCCTGCCCTTGGCAGAGGTTTGAAACAAGAGAGTCCCTAAGGTCCCTTCCAACCCAAACTATTCTATGATTGGATGCTATCTGTTTCTTGGTACTGGTTAAAATGTCTGTCTTCCCTCTTGCCTGAGTCTTCTGAAGCCAGAAGGCTTGAGTTCGGTCTGAGCTGAACTCGGAGCTGAGCAATCGCCTTGCAGCATGTGTTCAGCCACGGTCAGGCTGACGGACACTGACCTGGTGTTGTGCTGGATTCTTTGCAGAGTAAGATTGAGGTCTGATGGGGCAGCCATCCCTCGGCGCCGCAGCGGGGGGGACACGCACAGCCCCCCCCGAGGGATGGGGCCTGGCATAGACACCCCTCCTCGAGCAGCAGCCTGCCCCAGCAGCCCCCACAAGATCCCCCTGAACAGGGGCAGGATCGAGAGTCCTGAGAAGCGCAGGATGGCGACGTTCGGCAGCGCGGGCAGCATCAACTTCCCAGACAGGAAGGCCCTGGCTGACAGCCACCCACTGAGATCAACCTGTGGTTCCACCCGGCACAGCAGTCTTGGAGATCAGAAATCTTTGGAAGCAGAAGCTCTTGCTGAGGTAAGAGGGCTGGGAAGGGACCAAGAGGCTGAAGGGGAAGTCACTTGGGAGTGCCCAGAGCCCCTTTAACCCCAGACACTGTTACAGTGCTGCTGTCACAGCTGTTGCCCAACTGTGTTGGGTTGTTCTTGTAAAAGATTCTCAGAGCCCAGCTGATGTAAATCCTCACCTTGGCCTGTGAGGCTGCTAGGCTTGGGAGTCCTGAGACTTCACTCTGGGATGATACTTTCACTCATCATCTGAGCAGATGAATAGAATTCATTGGAGCTAACTTGATAATTATTTTCCTTCAGCTGATCCTTCGAACGTTACCTGAGGCTCACTGAGAATTTTGTAGGTGTTATAAAATTAAGGACTTGTCTACACCAGTACAGTGTTAACTAGAGTGGCTCTTCAAAGAGACTCTCTTGCCTTAAATTACTTCCCCGATGGTCTTGCTGAGTTAGTGGCCTTCAATTCAGTTAAGGTGGATTTAAGCGAAGGCAAACTGGGGCCTCTCCATTTCTGCAGGAGATTCCCAGCACTGTAGCCATAGGCAGTGCAGCCAAGTCCGTGTGCATGGGGCACTGCTGGTTGAACTGGGTTCACGCTCTGGGGGATCCCTGTGGGTCAGGGTTCACTCCCTTTGGAGCTGGTGACCAAGCTTGTGCTGACCTGGGGGACACAAGGCACCTTTGTGCGGCCTTTGGGCTTCACACCTTCTCCCAAAATCTCCTGCTTTCCCTGGGAGCTCTTAGGTCAGAGATCCCACCCGCAGACATGCACACCAGGATAGTGGGGTGGGGTGCAGGAGAGCGGGTGGCACAGTGCTGACGTTCTCTGGCATTCACAGGACATAGAGAAGACGATGAGCACAGCGCTGAACGAGCTGCGGGAGCTGGAGAGGCAGAACACGGCCAAGCAGGCCCCCGACGTGGTCCTGGACACGCTGGAGCCCATGAAGAACCCCCCGATGGGCGCCGCCAACTCGGAGCCGGCCAGCCCCCTGCACACCATCCTGATCCGGGACCCCGACGCGGCCATGCGGCGCAGCAGCAGCTCCACCACGGAGATGATGACCACCTTCAAGCCGGCGCTGTCGGCCCGGCTGGCCGGGGCGCAGCTGCGGCCGCCACCCATGCGGCCGGTGCGGCCGGTGGTGCAGCACCGCTCCAGCAGCAGCAGCAGCTCGGGGATGGGCAGCCCCGCTGTCACCCCCACTGAGAAGCTCTTCCCCAGCAGCTCGGCAGATAAATCGGGTACCATGTAGGCTGGGGCACGGGGACTGTGGCAGGAGAGCCGCACGCGGACGGCGGGAGCGGGGCGGGCGTGGCGAAGCCTCGCTGGGCTGAGCAGGGGTCAGAGCCCTGCTGGGGGGAGCCTCTGTGAAAGGAGACACGTGCGTGGCCTGGGCCTGGTGCTGTACATACGTGTGTGTGTGTGTATGTACATAGGTGTGCACACACCCCATCCATGCAGAAACACTTCCCGAGCTTGCATTCCTACAGCAGGAGGAGACGGCAGGTCTATGTGTCGGCACTGGAGAACACGCTCAATGTAGAAGTATATATTAAAAACAAAGTGTACAGAATTCAGTGACTTTTTAAAACAGTAGATTTACCTCAGAAACTGGCTCTGAAACGTCCTCTCTCAAGACAGTGGGTTGGTCTGGGTTTCCCAGGCTCTTTGTGTGCATGTGGAGGCCCACAATGCAGCATCTGTGCGTCGAGCAATATGAGGCCATCCTGGAATTTATTTTCTGTACCTCTTGGCATTGAAGAAGAAAAGGGATGGGAATACAGTGGGATCTGTTCACTGCTGGGCTGTGGAGAAGAGCTGGAAATCCATAAATAGTGGTGTGTGTCCGGCCAGCTGGAGTCGTTTCAATGCTGAATCTCCAGATGTGTTTGTGTGCCCATGATGCCCTGGGCAGCAGGGATGAAGCAAGGTGTGTGCCATGAGTGTGGGGATGGAGTGAAGTGTGTGTCATGAGTGGGGACAGAGTGAGGTGTGTGCCATCACCTTCGCGCAGGAGGAGGACCCTGTGCTGCACTAGGGCCGTGCAACGCTGCTTCTCCGGAAGTGTTCAGAGTGAACAAGGACTAGTGACAAACCTGTGGTAAAGCATGGAGTAACATACAGAGTTTGGAGATTCTTCATCTCCCTTTCCCCACATGCTTTTTTTAATTTTTTTTTTTTAATAAAACCCCAACCCAATGGTCTCTTAACAGTTGTGCCTGAGCAGCGAGGAGGCTCTGGCACCACCACGTTCCTCGCTGTGAAGCTGCCCCGCGGCACAGGGGGTCTCGGTTCCGAGCGCGTCGTCCTGCATGGGAAGCATGAGCCGTATTTGACTGTGTCAGATGCAAAACCAATCTGATGGGTGATACTTTGCACTTTCTGTACTGTACCATATAATACAACCATTTGACTTTATGCAAAGGAATTTACATTTTGTTTTACCCAGAGAAAAAATATGCAGAAGGCTGGGAATTGCATGGTCCTGTCTGATAATCCAGATTCCTCTGTAAGCACTGAATCCAAGATGCTCTGTGCTTCTCCTGCAGCTTTTCCTTGTACAGATTTCCGTGCAACACCCCATGGTTTGATTTGGCACTTCCCCATGGTCATGTACTAATGGCTCCTTAATGTTCATCCTTCCTCCCCGCTATCTCTGATGCTGCTGCTCTGTCTGTGCCTGGGCGAAGATGCCCGTGAGCCCTCCTGCTTCACCCTGCAGACACCTACCCCTGCTTGGGGATTTGCTTTGTTCCTCCATCTTCCTCATCTCTCCAGCACTGCTGTGGACCCCAGCTTTGCAGAAGCAGCAGCGTGACTCCCAGAAGACAGTGGAGGCACTGGCTGGGATGGCAGAGCCCATCATACCTGCCATGGCTCGCGTCCCCTCGGCTGGGGAGCTCACACTCCCCTGTACATTCACACCTGTACCTCTGTACCTGTACCTCCATGCTTGTACTTTCACACCTGCACCCCCACACCTGCACCTCTACACGCCGGGCACGGAGCCGGTGTCACAGACCGTGGGGACCGGCCGGTGCCTGCCCTGTGCCCGTCGCACGTGCCCCCTCACACCCCGCTCTGCCAGCCCTGTATATATTGCTGTACTTGCTTAACTGCTGGAAAGTAACTGTTAACCTGTAAACTGTACAAAAATAGGCTAAGATTAGATAAAAGCCGATGCCACTCACCAAATCTTTGCACTTAGTAGGTAGCTCGATGTAAAAATAAACCCAGTAATAATAATAGTAATCCCGAAGGGAAGCGAAGCCGCCAGCACCCCTCGCAGAGCCCGTGGGGAGCAGCTCTGCCCATGTCCCTCCCTGTCACGCCGGCAGGGCAGACAGTGTGTGTGCTTGTCTGTGAGCGTCCTTGGCGTTTGTAATGACCACAGTTGGTTCATGTTGGTTTTTATTTCTCCATCATCCCCCTTTCCTGGTGCAGCCCCCGGCCGCTGCCCAGCCTGGCGTGGCGGCAGCAGATGTTCCGCCAGGCTGGACTGGTCGTGGACCTGTGCTGGGGGAGGCCTGGACCCGTTTGGCACCAGTGCTGTGTATCCATTGCCAGTAATTATTATTTTTGTTTCCATTTAGTTCCTGGAGAACCTTCACTTTCCCAGTTTTCTGTTTTTTTATAGGCTTTCCAAGATGACTTGAGAGCAAATCCATCTTCACTAGGGGTTTTATTTCCTCCCTTCTTACTTTGGAAAGTATGGTACAAGTTCCAGTGTCTTTTCTATTAAATTATTGCCTTTTGTTTTCCTTTGTTTTGTTTTGTTGTGGGTTTTTAATACAATTGTTTTCTTATCTTTAAGTGCCTTTTTGAGCACCAGAACAAACGGTTGGAGTTCAGGCCTGGGAGCTGTACACACATGGGTTTGTCTGGGCAGTTGTGTTGTGCTGGGGGTGATTGCTTTTAAAGTCCTTCCATTTTTCTGTTTAATGAAAAGGGAACCACTTTGGAGAATAAACCAGTTGGAGAATAAACTCCCCCTTTGTAATATGGTATTCCAAGTGTAGTTTTAACTACTGTAAATTTAAGGGAAGAAATGTATTTTTCTGTAAGCAAACTTGGCACAAAATTGAACCACATACATTGTAGGAGCATCATAACTGGAACCTGCTCATGGTTTGTGAGTGACTGACCCCGATCCTCGGTACCCCCCTGAGGGCACAGACTGTGTGGGCTTCAGAGTCGACAGAGTTTCACTGTGACAACCCACGGCCGAGCCGGGGCTGGGGTGTGTCCCTGCCCCCCGGACCCGCAGCACGGGGCAGCAGCTCCTTCTCTGCTGTGCAGAGCGAGCGGCGATCTCGGCTTGGCTCCCTCGGCCCTGCCCGGTCCTGCCCGTGGCGCCGGGGCAGTCGGGGCCTGGTGTGGCCTGAGATGGTGCGGGCGGAGCGCGGTGGCCCCGTGGTGGCCCCTTCCCTGTGCAGACCCTCAGCGACGCGAGCGTGCGGTGCCGGGGCGGCGATGGCAGTGCACTTTGTTCCTTAGGCTGAAGTCCCCTGCTAGGTCGTTTTTGTATCCCCGGGTGTGTTATTTAACTAGCAGTGTTGTGGTTCTCGCGGGGCGGCAGTAGATGTCCCGAGCCTGATTTGCTTCGTGTGGCTGGGCTGCGAGGGCTGGTGGGGACGGGGTTGGTTACGCTGGGAAGCCGTGGGAAACCGCCGGCTGCTGCCCATTGTACCGGTCATCCTCCTCCTCCTCCTCCTCCTCTGGTGTTGTCTCTGTAACGTATGGTGAGATGCCGTCAGCTAGAGTGTCTGAGTGGGTCCTCGTGTGTGCTGGTGATGCCATGTAGATGAAGCCACTGGTTGGGTGTGGACTCATCCCGTTGAATAAACTGCTTAATTTTTCTCAAAAGTGTTGTCTGTGTTTCAGAAGATTTGTTACCTCTTGCCTGTGCTTCTTCCCCACACCTCGTCCTCCAGCCCTGGGCAGAGGCGCTGGCAGGGGTGTCCTCAAGAGCTGTGTCCACAGACCCTCAGCCCTGTCCTGTGCTGGTGCTGGAGGCCACATCTCTTCTGCTGATCCCCATAACCTCCCCCATTCCCATGGATGCTCACCGGCTTCCTTTGTGTGCGTTTGGATGGGCCACCAAGACCACAGGTGGGCTCTTTCCTCAGCTCTGCGCTTATGGTGCAAACGTGGGAAAGAGGGATGTAGGCCAATAAAATACCCACTCGCCACCTCTGAGGGGTGTGGATTTGCCCGTTTCCAGTGACACAGCAGGCCCTGTGCTGCTCTGTGCCGGGTGAGATGTCCCCCCCATGGGGGGAACTCCCTGCCCTGCCACAGGGGACGTGTCACGCTCAGCCCTGGGAATGGGAGCGTGCCCACAATGCACAAGTGAAGGCAGACAAAAGCAGATGTCAAAATGAGCTTTAAGCAGAAACGAGTCAGTGCTTGCTCTATGGCAAACAGAATGATTATCTCCTCCCAAAGGGAAGGAACATAGGGATGAGAGGGTAGCACAGCCTAGGGGACAAACCAAGCCCCTTCCTGTGGTGGCAGTGGGTCCCCAAAGGGGCACCACAGCCCTTGGACTGTCCACCTTGACTTTTATAGAATCAGCTAGAGCCGGCTCGGAGACGTGAGAACCACGGCAAGCACAGGAGGATCCATCGCAGCCTGCTCGGCGCTTGGCTCAGTCCCCCGGTGTCCAGTGTCCTGCCATGGAGGTGCCCAGGTGGCACAGTCCTGGCCAGCCCGGCCAGCCCCCTCGGCGGTCACTGCCTTGCCAATTGGTCACACCTCACCAGGGCTCTGCACTCCCCGAGCAGCACCTCGCTGCACTGCAGCTCTAACCCTTGAGATTTATCACCAGATACAGTAAAGCAACACAATTAAACAGCTTTCCCAATGCACCTGCACTGCTGGGTTCATCAGGGGTCTGTGCCTGTTCACCCACACAGCACCAGGAGCAGCTGAGAGCAGCAGGGTCTGGTTCTGGCATGGCCTGGTACCCACCAGGGAGGCAACCTGGGCCGGGAGGCTCCTGGGCATCATCCTGTGGGAATGCCCGGGGGGACTCCAACAGGTCCCAGGGCAGCAGATGCGTGTGGAGTGACAGGGCCCTGGCCGGACTCTTGAGGGTGTGAGGTGTGTGCCAGGTGTGCACCAGATGTGCTGTGTGCAAAGCTTGTGAGGCCTGTGCGAGGTGAGTGCCAGGCGTGCACCAGNGCGTGCACCAGGTGAGTGCCAGGTGAGTGCCAGGCGTGCACCAGGTGAGTGCAGGTGTGCACGGTGTGCACCAGGTGGCGCTGCTGCTCCCGCGGCGGGCGGGGCGCGTCCCGGCCGGGCCGCTCCCGGAGCCGGGGTCCCCCCGCGGCGTCCGCCCGCCGCCAGCAGGGGGCAGCAGCGCCC
>WBMZ01013587.1:0-301837 GCA_013400975.1 Atrichornis clamosus
GCGGCGACGGGCGAGGCGCGGGCCGCGAATGTAAATGAGGAGCCGCGGCTGCGGCAGCGGGAGCGGCTGTCAGGGGACGAGGGGCAGGGTTTTACCGGGGCTGGGAGGGGGAATTAGCCGTAATTGCGCCGAGAGGGGAAGCCCGGGGCTTAGGGGGGCCAGGCTGGAAAGGTTAAATGCACGGCAGAAGCTGTCGGCAGGAATACGGCGTTACAGTGAAATTACAGGTGGCTGCCACAGAGGTTCGCTTCACACAGCCCCTTCTGCTGCGAGCAATGGGTTCTTTGACATTCTGGCAGTGTTTTACCACTCATTTACACAGGGGCTCGTGTGCTCTCAGGGCAACTCTTACAGGTTTGAGCCTGGCTGGAAGAGACCCCCAGAGGATGCTACTACTGAGTTAGGATTTATCCCGTAGGCAAGAAAACGTTTGTAGGGACGTTGGTGTGGCTACTCCAAGAGAATCTGAGCCTCAGAAGTGCAGATCTAGAAACAGTGCCGGCTCCCCATCCATGTCCCTTCCAGTTCAGTGCCTTACCCAAAGCACTACTGCTACCTGAAAATTTTAAGCCTGCCTTCTTCTCCCGTCATTAGCCAGAATCATTATTGGTTGGTATTTTTCTATATTAACCAATAGAGGGAAAAATCCTACCTTTTCTAGTTACCTCTTTTTGCCTTAGGTTTTCTATGCTGGATGATTATTATCAGCCAGTACAAACCTGCTACTTCTGTCTTCTGACAGTGTAGGCTATCTTACATTTTATTTCTTATTACTTCAGTGGAAATGTTGAGTGTGTCAGGAATTCAGGACTTAAGTGTGCAAAGTGGTACGCAGAGCTTCAGATGTACACAGCAGTCACACAATTGTTTGGGCTGCAAAAGACCTGTAAAGGTCATCTACTCCAAGCCCCTGCAATGAGAAGGGATACCTTCAAATAGATCAGATTGTTCAATTCAGAGCTGTGTCCAACCTGACCTTGAACGTTACCAGGGATGGGGCATCCACCACCTCTCTAGGCAACCTGTGCCAGTGTTTTACTACCCTCATGGTGAAGAACTTAGTCCTTATATCTAATCTGAACCTACCCTCTTTTAGCCTAAAACCACTACCCCTTGTCCTATCATAACTGGTCCTTCTAAAAGCTTTGTTCTTATCTTTCTTATAAGCCCTCTTTTAAACACTGAAAGGCCAAAACAAGGTCTCCCCAGCTGCTTGGTTGCTCAGCATTTCATTCAAGAGGCTTTACAATCTGTACAGTCTTCCTTCCAATTAACGAAAGAGCTGCTACTGGTAAAATATTACCAACACTGAAACGATGGATTATTCGATGAGATTTTCCTTTGTCAGTGCAAAAACACCAGCCACTGCCTTATTTTTCTGTCTTTCCCTTCTCATTTCTTCTTTTGCCCAGTATTTCCTTCAAGTTGTTGCATACTAATAAGATGAATGGCTGAGTCCATGTCTTACACCAACAACTAACAACATCTGCAGTTAGTTCTGTTTTCAATCATACTAAAAGTATTAAATAACTAGGCAAATTTGCTAATGGAGCTGTGAAAATGGAGTAAGCCGTTACTGACTAGGAAAGGTGAGATTCTCACCTCCTGATATGAGGAGCAATGAGATACGTGGACAGTTTCCCAGACTGGCACCCTTGACTATGTTTGCCGGTTTGTGGATGCTCTGGTTCACAGTCAAAGAGAAAAGGAGCATCAGTTTGCCTAATCTCCTTGCTGCCCTAGATGGAATAAGGTAACAGCCTGAAGTTAAATAGCACCCCTTTGCTCCACACAGAGGGCATTTATTTGCAAAATGTCCATCAACTCTGCTTAACTTTTAAAATAATTTTGTTCTGTAAAAGCTTTTTCTTCTATAGGTGCTTAGTAGATTTCAGGAGGAAATTTCAGCTGCTGAGAAAACATTATTCCAGGGTTCACACAGACCACATACGGAAACCACGTTTCAGAGAAATCACTTGTCTGCCTATGTTTGACATACAGAGGTTAACCATTTTAGGGCAATCTTATTTAACTAGCCAGCAATAGATATTTACAGGTTAAAAGATGTTTTCTGAGGAAAACTAAAGTTCAGCCCCTTCAGAGATCTACTCTTTGAAGAGACATTATGACTTGTCTCTGGTCAAAAGCCAGCAAGCTTGGCTCCTTTGAGGCACTGTAACTCATAAGTAATTATAAAGGACAAGTGAAAAATATCAGAATTTCGTTCTCACTGGAACAAAATTATTTTTGATATTATAATGGTAGTTTTAAGAAATTTTCAAAATCCTCACAGGACTTGTTTAAACACAAGACATTATTCATCTTCTACCTAATGAAAATTAAAAAAAAAAAAAAGAAGTTTCATACTAAAATAAATGTCAATTTTTAGTGCACAGAGAATCCAAATTGAACTGGTTTAGATATAAAGTAAAATTTGTCTTTGCAAAATGGATAGAAGTTGTAAAGCGGAATGAACAAGGGCATATACACGAATTCTTTGTCCTTGAAGGACTCTTTAGCAGCCAAGAGAACTGAAGACTGATTGATCCCCATCAGCTCCAGAGGATCAGGGTGAGGTGCACAAGCAGCACTGATGCAGTGTGAATAAGACATTCATGTAGGAAGGAGGGGAAATATGGTTTTTTTCCTGAGCCAGCCACCAAGCCAGCAGATTTTTCTGACAAGCCAGGTCATTTCTCAAGCGCTTCTTCTTCTCTTCTGTCTTTGGTTATCTTGTCTTCAAGCTCCCTGGGATAGACAGTATTTAAAAACAGCATACAGACTTTTAAAAGTTTCCAATTTCAGCTAGGACTATTAGCTACATATAAACAAACAATCACATTTACAGACTTGTAGCCAGCAAAATAATTCCAAAATTTTCAGTGTCCTTTTGAAAATGTGCCCCAGCAAGGCTGCTTTCTTGGAAAATGCAGGAGTGATTCAGTTACCAGCTCTTGGAGCTACAGCCACAAGGAGCCACAGACAAGTCCTCTGACTGTATCCATTTCTTCTCTCTGTAGACCAGTCACATGGTGGGTAATAAACCTCCAGCAGGAGCTTAGAAATATGTAGTTTTTAAAAGTGAATCAGTCTGTCACTGAAAGGAAAAACTATACACAACTTATTACACAGAATTTTTCCACCCCCTTCTTATTCTAGAAGGACTATAATTATTCCCTGTTGCAGAAGCTGTAGAGTAGTAATCCCTCTCCTCCTACATGCTTCATTTACAACTTGAGAGCTAACAGCATATTAAATTTTTAATAAATTATACTAAAATATTGTGGCACTGCTCTAAAAATAAAACCTGGAGATGAGTTGTTGAGGATATGTTCCTTAGATGCATAAAACTATCCCTGAAACAAGTAGGGGTTTTTACAAAAATGTCTTGGCTTATAAACATCTGTGATCATAAATAGTTCGCAGAAAAGCACTGGCAGTGAATCTGTAGTATTTGAGTCACTTTTTTAAAGGAGAAAGCTTTTTCCTTTTCACTATTAATCTCTTTTCCTTTCATCTCAAATTTAATTCATCTCTAGGTCTTTCCAAAGTCATGAAATTATTCATGTGCTAAGAAGGATAAGTTAGTATGAAAAAAGGAAGGACCTCACAAAGATTCAATAAAAGTAACAATAAAAATACTGGGAAGAACAAGGCAAATATTGGACTTCCATTCATTCAGGACCACAACACTGGCCTGAGCCATTTTCAAAAGTTTAAAAAATAATATGTTTCTTATTTTTCATCGACAGGACTAATTTTTATGAGGAGTTCAGATAACAGCAGGCAGTGGAGTGGTTTTTTTACTACTGTCTTTTGTATTTATGCTTATGCTTATGCAACACGGGGTACCTGAATCCGAGGTTAAAGTATTTAATTAAATAGTCTGATATTCAGGCATCTTGAATGTTCACCTGCTTCACAATCATAGAAGCTATAAATACCTAGCAGCTCTAAGACTGAGCACTGTTTAATTAAATGTCTACACATGGCCCTGGATATCTAGCGTTAAGCCTACAGACTTAAAAAACCTTAAATTTCATATCTGAGGAGTTTCTTTCCTTTTCTGTCTCAGAAGCATCTTATAGCCCCCCAGAATTTGTAAAGAGAAAGGGGAGGAATGAAGAAGTGAAAGATGATCAGCTGTGAATGCCAAAGTCATTTTCACATAGGACATGCTTACATATTGAATGGTTTGATGAAAGAGTTCACAGATTTTGTTTTGATGCATATGATGCTCAAAAAGGCATCTGTTAATAGGGGAAAGTTGTTCTTGTGCTGGTTGCATGAACATAACAGAGGTCTCTAAGCAGTTAATTAAGCAAATATTTAAAGATGGAAAAGAAGCAATGCACTAAAAATACAAAATCTTCAACAAAACAAAACAAATTACTAACGCTTTAAAAGTTCTCATAGGGGGAAGGAAAAACCTGAGAATTTACAGAAGAATTCAAAAGACTTTGAGAGCATTTTTCTTTGGGTAAGACTGCAGCTGTGCAGGTATTCTGCAGAAGAGCATGGAGTATTCCATTGAAAAGAGCAAATTAAAATACAATGATTTTAGTTCTGTCTCTAAATATTACATACCAGGCTTTGGAATGTGGATGCTTCTCTTATAAATGGGCTGAAGAGACTATTCAAAACGAGACATATTTAGAATGTATCTATACCTTACCCATGTGTTAATGAAAGGCATTTATAAGGAAGATCACTGGTAACTGAAAGAAGACTTAGGGTTATTTCGTTATCAAAATATATGTGACTCAAACAGGAGGAATTTAGTCTGGGAGGCAGATGTACATCTCATGGAAACTTAGTGTGTAAATTAAATTATTCTCTTTTTGTCCAGCTCTTAGAAAAAGAAAAAAATACAATTGTAATGGTACAAATAAGAGGCTAAATAAAACTAAAAGCAACTGCAGAACAAGATGAAATAATATGAGATTTTAAAAAAATTCTAAGATTATTTTCCTATCAGTTGCTAAATGTTCTTAACTAACTACTTAATCCTGCAGTTGGGTTTTAATAAACTGGTATTAGGGCTGTTGTTATTGTGTCAGCATTGTGATAAAAAAATCCAGGAGGCCTTTCCAGAGATCATTATCAAAAAACCAGAAAGATAGGGCTTGCTATTTTCTTAATAAACAACAGATAAGAAACAAACTTCCCTTGTATTTAGAACCTCCCTCCTGTTCAGAAACTAAATTCATTGCTTCATTATTATTAGGACCTTTGCAGATTTCTTTATAATTGCTAATTACTTTTTAATCTCCCTGGAAATAAATAGATTTTCTAAACTTAATTGATTTTGTTCACAAGGACTAACAGATTACCCAAGATTCTACTCACCATCTGTCATGTTATCACAGGTAAAGTAAGATTTTCCTTGCTTTTTCTTCCTAAATTACATCTCTTTTCCTTTGGAGTTTTCTGTCCAGATTTATAGCATCACCAGCAGTTTTTGATTGGATGCATTTATTTTTAAAATAACTTTTCAGAAGCAGAAATTATATATATGGTGAACAGAGACTTTCAATAAGTTGCAAAGGGTTATATTAAGCTAAAAGTTCCCCTGAAAAGATAGTGCAGTTCTTATTCCTAAATGTAAAAATCTCACAATCACACTCCAATTATTAAGGTGTTGGATTAATTAATTATTATATTTCTCCAAATCAAGAAGACTAAAATAAGCTGTGCTATTTGACTTGTCTTCTGACAGTCTTCTGTGCATTTCAGGGAGAGAAGGAATAGATAAGGAATAGAAAGTTCATGTTTTCAACCTCAAAGTTTGGGACGCTTTGCAATGAAAATTAATTGTCACATAACTTACAAGTCTAGGAAGTGAGACTTCAGAAAGAGATGTCTGATTAAAATTGTTTGCACTGTCCCTGATCCAATTAGAAAACTATCACTCTGCCATCATGGCACAGTTATTTCTGGGGTTTATGACAATATAACCAGTTAGAGCCTATTGGATCTCTTCTTTATAGCTGATGAAAGTATTTGAACAACCGCATTAACAAAACAATTTTATAAGTCTTTTTCAGGGGCTATTAATTCAGCCATGTAAACACTAGCATTTTGTAGAGATTTTTAAGTGTATTTGGTCTCAAAATATACTGCTGGATTTTGATACTTGTCTGCTGGTCTGACTCTTGGAAATGCCCCAGTCAAAGCTGCTTTCCAGATGGGTTCCACAACACCTTCCATGTTCTGACATGGAAGAATTTTTTATCACTTTGTTAAGAAAATGAAAAAGAAGGTAATTTTTCTAAATATACTTCCATTTAAAGCATGGAAATATTTCAGCCAAATAGAAGATATAGCCAAGGTATCTGCCTTTTTTTTATTATTAAAATAAATGCAGAGTGTTGACAAAACAAATTTTAAAAAATTATAATACATTGCATCACCTGAGACCTGGCAGGTGAATTCTATTCTAGTATGTTGATTTCTTTTTGGTGTTTTTATTCACAGAGTGTGAGATTTTTGCTTACTCTATAGGTAGAAAAAATAAAATAATTTTCAGAGAGTGCTTTCCTTTCTATTAGTGTCTTCCAGGGCAAAAAATCCCTCCTTTTTTTCCATCCACATTGTCATCCTCCTTTTGCCTACCATTTGTTGCTTTCATCTCTGCTTGCGAAAGCTTCTCTGCCATTTTTACAGGGTCAATCTTCTAAGCAATCTCTTCCCATCAATTTCCTATAGGTTCAGTTGTTTGACTCTTCCAAATCTCTGGAAAGACCAGTCCATAGCTCTGCAATATAAATCTCCAAATTCTACCATTGCCTCATCATCAGTTTTGATGATATTCTTTGGATATTTATCTTGCAGTGTGTATGAATTAGCTATATTAATTAACTTTGACGTTAATTGTCAGACACAGCATTATGATCAGAGAGATGAGTCTCAAAGAGTGCTCTTCCCTGGTTTCCTCTTGGGGAGAGTGCTGGGCACACCATCCACCTTGTCTTGACTTTAAAGCAATTACAAATTACTCAGTGCATGTAGCACAACTGCTGGTATTTGCATGAAGCATGTAGGGATCTTCCTGGAAAGGACGGATTAAAAAATGTTTTGGTTTCTTATTCATGTCCAGCAAAAAGGGACATCCTTAATGTGGGTGACTTTGTTCGTAATGTGTCACACGTCAAGGTGTTTGGCTGAACATTGGTCACACTCTGAAATGAAGAGTACCCAATGGATTTGGATGGTAACAGGCCAATCCTTCGAAAGAAAATAGATGTGTTCAGGCCGTAAAATTTGTAGTAATGATTCACCCAGCCTTGTAGCAGCAGTGTAAGGTGTAGCTGCTGAGCCTGGACTGACAGTAGCAAGACTTCTTTCACTTGAAATAATCAACCTGAGAGGAACTTGGAAATCCCTCACCAGGGCTGTCATGCCATGCTTTGAATTCCCAGAACAGACAGGAAGCTATGTCTGAGTGTGAATGTGCTCAGGTGCAGTAGTAAATACATGTGATTTGCAGCTCAATTCCAACATAGCATCCATATTTTTTCTCATCAGTGTGCCCAAATCAACTATTTTATCAGCATTAACATCAAGCTTTTCAGATGAAAAGCTTAGGCCATTGAAGAGTTTGCAGTTCCTCCATATTTCCTGTAACTTCCTCACTACACATGGAAAATGGAGGTTTCCAATCTCTACGTCTGGTTCTGTTTCCGTAATTCAACCTTGTTATTAACCCTCTAGCAATTCACAGGCCAACACACATCAACCAAGATGATCCTAATGATTTTACAGGCCTGTGGCCATGTTCTGAGACTTTGAAGTTAATAATTTTGCTTGAGTAAGGGTTTTAGAATGTTAAAACTTTTGGTTAAGAAGTGCAGAGACAGAAACAAAAAGTACAATGTCCCTGCATAGCCTTTTTTCTCTTGAAGCCAAAGTGGAAATATTTGCCTCATTCTTTTCTCTTCCTATGCAAGTGTCTGCAGTTTCACAAGGTTTACATCATTAAAAATTATCCTCTAAGGCAAAAGTTGTAGAGCCAACTGAACGGGGCTCATTTTCAAGTCAATGAGTTTCTATTTGAACAGTCAAGTCATACAAGTTAAGATAGTGGAATAAGAAAGCAATAATCTAGTAATAATGAAGTGGGAAGAAGTATGAGTACTTATTAAGCCTTGCTCCCTCAGGACTCAAAAATTGCGTCTAAGTTTTTAAAAATGCTGAGCTTCAACTTAAGTCATGTGCATGTAACGGAGCAGATTTACACCATTAACAGTTCACTGGATTTCGCACTTGTGTGAATAGTACCTCAGTGTATAATTTATTTTTCCTAAGCTGCCATTCAAAAATTAAATTAATTAAAGAAAAAGTAAAGGCAATGCTGTATTCAGTCAAAAAGAACAAGTATATTTTAGTGCTGTTCTTTTTTTAATTTGTTTTGCCTTAAAGGAGAACCATGAGTAGTTTCTTCCTGCTACAGTTATTGCTGGAATGATTGAAGGAAAGAATGAAGAAATGAACAGAAAACAAAGGGCATTTATTTGTAAAACTAATATAGTTTGCCCATGGAATTTTAGCACTCATGCAACACAAGATTGAATTCAAACATTTAAATTTCCCCTTCTTTTTCTGAATTTATTTTAGGAGACACTGACCACATTTCAGTTTTGATGTAATCATTTTTTTCCCAGACAACTTACATCTTTAATTATTTAGTACGTGTGTCAGACAGCTAAATCTTTGGAGTTCATCCTCCTTCAATAACAAATCTCTAAATTTATTCTTCCTCTACCCCTCCAGCCTCATCACAGACTCAAGGCAAACTTTAGTCAACCCATAATCAACTTCCTCCAATGAGTGGTTTTATTTTTTTGGTGCCTTTTGATTTATAATGTAATTCAGTGTGGCATCTGCCTCATCTCAGCCCTATTCAGCCTTCACCAATGGCTTGCCAGGCACCTGCTTATTCATCTCCTCCAAGAAACGCTTTAACTAATGGAGAGTTGCAATCCTCCATTTCTCAAAGTGAGGAGTGAAGGAACCTATTTTTCTTTGTCAGCTGCATGCACATAGATATATGCACATACATGTATTTTTATTGCTCACTGCAGGCTTTTCCAATCACAAAAGTTTCTCTATCTGACTGTGGAAAAGTTTATGTTCTCACATAACCTGTATTAATATCAGCTCTGAGTCCATCACTATTAATGCAAACTAGAACTGATTCTCCTGTTTCCTCCTGATTTTTATGCCCTATCTCTCCTAGCCAAGGCAAGAAAGATTATATGGGGAACACAATACACCTAGGCAAAACAAAATTCTAAAAAGGCAAACTTGGTCAAAAGTCTGTCTGAACAACACCAGAAATTATAAAAAAAAAACAAATTAAAAATTAAAGACAGAGTCATGGTTTACATAATGCTGACCTACCAGTATATTTGTACTTCAGTTGCTGCTACTGGCTGTCTCATTCCTTTGCACATTTGTAGTGGTATCACAAGACCTCTGGCAATGGCATTGTCCATCTGACGTCAATATAAGCCCTGCTCTTGACTCCAAGGATCAAGAACTTCATTTTAGATGCAAGTCGGAATCTTGCTTTTGAAACAATGTATTTTCTGATAGCTTCAGAAGTGATTTTACCTTCCCTTTACCTGTTGCTTTCTTCCTATCTTGTTCAGTAGAATGACTAAAAATAATTACTTGGTTATAAATAACTAATGCCCCTGAATACAAGGGGAAATTAAATGAAAAATGAGATATCTTTTGCATTAGACCAAAACCTGTTAGGGATAGTTTCCTTTGGAGTGTAATTGTAATTGGCCAACTTTGTGACTTAAGGGCAGGAAAGACTTCAGAAATAAAAGGAATATAAATCAGGGAGGGAAACGGCCTAAACCTCACTTTGAAATGAGATCTGACACAAACACTCTTGGTTAATAACATTATAGCAGACATACAAAATAGTCAGGGGATATTTTTGTCCATAATGTGAAAAAATTAAAGAGAACTGAGCAATGAAGGTCTAAAGAAATACTAAAAATACTAAAAATAGCATCAAATTGCGCCAGTCAGTCATGAGACCAACAACAGTGCTAGGTGTTGTACAGAAAGAGTAAGAAATAATTCTTTCAGGAGATGCAAATTTCCAAATGTTTTGTAAGGTATTAGACATTTTTTTAGTGTGGAAGGACATTATGCCCTTGCCCTTGTGTGTTTGGTACTGACTTTGAAGCATACAGCTTCCTCTTACAGAATTAGTTTTCCTTGCATTTTGCTTAAAATGAAATTTTACTTTCAAGGGTGTTTTGTAAAGCAGTAAATTATTGTGAAATATTAAAGACATTAATTTTTGTGTACAGACAATTTTAACAAAAAAGAAGTTGCTTGAGAAAACAGACCTAGAATACGGTCTAGGAAACAATGCTTTCTCATTTTCATCAGACACCCTTGATCACAAAAGTACATAGATAAGGCATGGTCATAGTAAGTTTCCTCATCTTACCACCCCTCTTTGCAGCAATTGGGACAATTCAAGGGGATGACCTGGGAGGGATTTCCTGTTCAACCCAGTACGGTTTCTGCTAGGAGAAGGATTCTGCTTCTTCATACTTAAAGATCTGCCCAAGTTCACTAAAATATTAATGAATACACTTGTATTTTTCTGCACACTACTCTTGTTTGAACGGAAAATGTGAGGGAAGGCACAATTGAAAAACAGACCTAAGTTTGCTGAAAATGTGGAGACAAATTTATATGTTTGACATGAATGAAGATTAATTTTAATGATTGTGGTGCAGCAAGACAACACAGGGGAGTCTAGAGGCTCACAGTTTCATTGTGAGGTTCTGTCTAATTGAATGTGCAGTATATGCCACTGGAAATAGCAGCAACATGCTGACAAGGGGAGGCATTCTTTATGCATTTAACAGAAAAGTACAGGTAGGTCACCATTCACTTTACTAGGCAGAAGCAGTTCAATTCCATCTCTCTCATTTTAACTTTGTCAGCCTCCATATCCTGGTTCTTAAAACACAATTCTTCCCTTCCAATGCCTTATTTGCATTATTTTAAAAACTGAACCTCAGAAATCATTTGCCAGGGTTTAAATGCTTCTGTGATTACCATGCTTCGGAGAATGCTGCCCTTGTCTTTAAACAGTCTGGGGCAGAATATTAGTAATACTGTAGAGAAATGGGAATGAGTTATTTTACAAGAAGAATGTATTTTTTTTTTCTAAGGGAATTAATTTTGAGGAATTTGTGTTAAGAAGGAAGGTAGTTATTTCTTGTGATAGCAATTTTGAATTAATTACTGCATACACAGTGCTGTTATGGATTTATTACTTGTCCAGCATGAAAACAATATTAGTGGATTTCAACGCATAACATCTTTGTAAAGTCAGAGACCAGCAATAATGACCTCCAACTGTACAAAATATTTCAGATAGAAAGAGGTTGCTATAGCTCAAATTCCTAATTTTTATCCACTTTGCTAAAAATAAAGACGACGATTCTGGCACATTTATTCACATTGCAAGTACCCATCTGCAGGTGCTGCTCTACTGCAAAATAGAAAGGCACGGTCCTGACTAAGGTTCATTGATGCTGCAATGAACATCTGATTACAGGAGAAATTCTACTAAGTCTGCAGGAGAATGGTTATAAATAGTTTGTGCTCAGCATAAGTCAAGCATGTAGATTTTGTCCCACCAGGCATAAAAGGAAGTATTGGTTCACTTTATGTTCTCCATCTTTGTTTGGATATCTCACTTGTTAATCCAATAAAGGCAGCAAGCAGTTAATTGTCAGTCCTAGTAATAGAGGGCTGTGCCTTGTTGTTTCTTTGGATCATTACTGAAACACATTTATTCACTTCTGTCTCAGGGTTGATGAGCAGGTGTATCCTTAAATCTTCATTTAGTTTTCAGTGAATCATTTGGGTGTTTCAGAGTTTGGTCCCTCACATCCAATCTTTCATGTCACTCAAATTTACCCTGTGCTGACAGGATTGCAGTGCCAGATTAATTTCTGCATATGAGTTTGCTTTGCTAGCAAGTCATGAGTTGAGGAAACTACAATGCATAAAAAGGTATTGTTACAGATCTAATAAACCAGGGTCTGTAGGATGGGCACATCGTTTTACTAGATCAAATGATACAGTTAGGAAAAATGGACATGTTTCCAGGCACAAACATCTGGACCCTAATCTTTTGTCCCAGTTGTATTAGATGGTTTAATACCATTCCTCATAAGCTTTGTCTCTCCATCATACACACACATACAAACATCACACACAGAGAGAACTTACTTGTGCCTTGCACATTAATTTCAAATGAGGGTTTATTGGTAAGGCATTTCCAGGTTTTGTCAAGGAGAAGGAGGAGGAGGGGAATAGGTAAGAAAAACAATTAAGAGAGAACACTGAATTTCCCTGAAACTGGACTATAGGTTTTGTTACTAATGCATGTTATTATAGAGTAGCTGTTGGTTAACACAACTGGCTGCAAATTTCTTTGTGAGATGACTGTGATTGAGATTCAAATCTACAGACCTCTGGGCTTCATAAATTTGGATCATGACAGATTTTGAGCTGCCCTGTGCTGATTTACATTCTCTCAGGTTATTCTGTTGTTGAGATGTTTGCTGCATGAATTTATTGGTATGGCATGACAGCTGGGGAGAAAAAAATGGGAAGTGTTGGAAATGTTAAGAAAGTAGTCTGGGAAAAGGAAACACCTGTGAAGAGAGGACAAAATCCAAGGCTTTTTCTGATGAAGAAGAATGTTACATTGGAGAACCAAGCCAAGAAACAAGCATTTGTTAAAATATTGGAGAGAACAAGGGAGGTAAGAGATGGATATCTAAGTCAGTTATGACAGACGTTGGCCTATTTTACAACCTCTCGCTCTAAAAATGCCGTACTCACAGCTAGAAAAAGACAGTAGGAATGCTAGTAGTAAGACTGTTGGGTTACTGCATTCAGAATGATTTTTACAGTTTTAAAGAGTATATCCAGAGGTACTTGGACTTCATTCTGCAAATGAATAAGGCCAACCTTTGAATAAGGCAAAAAAACCCCAAAACCCAAGCCCCCACTACAAATAACAACCAAAGAGAGAGGCATGTAACTATGCAAAGGCAAAATTCAATGCAGCTTATCACATCTGAATGAAATCACATAAGTAAACTATTTGGGAACACATCATAAAAAAACGCTACAGATGTCCTCTTCAGACATTTCCCCACAGGTTTTTTCCTCTGACTAGGATCTGGATCCCCTATATACCATTGTCCCTAAGCTGTCACTCATCTTTATCATCAAGGGGTAAGATTTAAAACATATTTTTACTAACTCTCAACCAAAAATACACCATATTTCTGAGTCTGAATACATAAAATTCAACAAATTTGTCTATTATGTCCTTACCCTGACAGCCATCACAGAGCTGTCACCACTGAAGGCCCATTGCGTTTGGTAACAATTTTTCTCAAGAAATCAAGAAATCCTTGTACAGGTAAGTGACAAGGCAGTGAACTGGGTTTTTTTATATGTCAGTCTGAGGCAGAGTGTGTCCTATATCAATATTATGTTTACCATGCAGATTAAAGCAGAGGTTCTATCAAAAGAAGAAGATACTTAAAATGCAAAGGACTGTGATTGACCAGTAAGTTGCTGGACCACTGAACTGGTAATTCCAAAGTAGGTCCCAGGCTGATGGTATGATAGAACAGAAGGAGATATTCACACTGCTAATGGAAAAAAAACCCAAACCAAAGCAAACCGAGCAAGCAAGCAAGCAAACAAACAAAACCTAAACAAAAAACCTAAAAAAACCCAACCACCAAAAACCACCAAACAATTTGACTATTATGATCATAGGATCAGTCCAAATTATCAACTGGAAAAAGTAGTTAAAAGATAACAGTTGCTCTGGGCATTGGGGAAACCAGTCTGTCTCAACTGCTGCTGTTCCAAAAAGAAATGGCTTGTGTGAGAAAATGAATGCTTTTTGTAACCAAGGTTGACATTAGCAGGGCTTATACCATACCACAATAATGCAGTGGACAGAGCCAAGATTAAAAGGATGTGTAATTTACTTGAGGGGACAATAGAAAATGCTATTTATTGCTCACCTTTCTGGCTCCATTATTCATTAGAGTATCACATGATGGTTTCTTTGAAATCTAGAGGAGGAAGCAAGGTTTGAACGTGTTTCACCAAAATGTAAACTTCCTGCTTATGTTTCCGTGAATAACAGTGTTGCTTTCAGATCACTGCTGCAAAGCTCTGGGCACACCCTGAAATGTGTTTCTTCCCTTCTTTCCCAAGCCGTATTCAGGCTCTGCTTTCCTCCTTTTGCCAAAAGTTCTGCTACGTCATTAAGGCCACAAAGATGATTAGAGGGATGGAACACCTCTCCTATGAGGAAGAGATGAGAGAGTTAACATTGATCAGCCTGGAAAACAGAAGGCTCCAGAGTGACTTTATTGCGTCCTTCTGCACCTAAAGGAGGCTACAAGAGAGCTGGAGAGGGACTTTTTTACACAGGCAGGATTCTATGATTTTCCATTACGAAATGTATTTGCTAATTCTATGCATTGGCAACCTGTGCAAAGTTCTTCATTTATTATTTGCACACAGCTGCCTCCTCTCTGTTTACTCCTAATATACAAAGAAAATGAAGGACAAAACCTGACATATGGCATCAAGTTTCCGTATTCTGATGTGTTTGTTGGAGCGATCATACACTGCTGCTTTTATTCTGACCATGAGGAACTACAACTGCTGGTTTTTTTCTGTTAGCCTGTGCCTCTCAGACCATTCATTCTGAGCTATCTGATGCTCCTTTGCTTTGGTTTTCTCATGTAATGCCTACTGCAGATAAAGAATGACAAAATTTCTCCTAAATGCTGTGTCCTCTGCCACACAACACCAGATCTAGGGAGGGACTACTGCTCCTTCTTTCTCTTGCTTACTCTTCAGTGGAAAAGCTGAGGCTATGGCTTTGGTTTCCACAAACCCAGGAGGATCAGGCCAGCCCCATACTCGACAGTGGGAGCACCAGCCCACAGCCACAGGACCAGCAACAGTTGCTGCACCAAATCAGCACCTACACAGTCCCTCACCACCATGGCAATGGGCGTGATTGTCATCCAGGTGGTGAAACAAAACTGATCCGTTTGGCCTTGGTGGATCACTGAAATTCCCAACAACTTTGATGACATTACTTTCAGTATCATGGAGGTAACAGTGATTTGTGCCAAAATTATGTAGACATATTGTCATGAAGATGGTGGCTTTGCATTGGTAAACCTGAAATGCTGAATGCTACATGGCCTAAAAAGTTCAGGAATCCCTTTCCCAAGACCAGTCCAACCTGGATAATTCTATTCTAGAGATTTAAATGGTTATTTTTGGTTTTTCCCACTTCATCTTCTAAGCCTCCATCTCCTTGCTATTTGCTATTAAAGAGAAGGCCTTATATTTATGTAAGACACAAGGTCACAGACATTACATACGCATGCCACCATGTGTATATACCTTTTTTATGTGCTTTGAGGTGAAAAGCAGCATATTAATGTGAGATTACTATCTTTTCTTCAATAAGAAATCAAAGGGAAAAAAGATCAAAAGGTACTGATTTCATATAAAAACACAATGAGAGGCCTCTGTCTTCATGTTTTGTCTACCAGGTTATTTATAACCTGCAATTATTCCTGCCCTTTCCATGACATAAATAGGTTGCACATTGTAGATTATTAGAGTGATTATTCAGTATTGGTCAAGCCTTAAGGTCCTAATTAGTTCCTAGAACAAGTGAAATGATTAAAGTCAGTCACAGGTTTATCTCCAAATGGAGCAAAACCAGACTGTTTTCTCAGCACCTGGCCTATTGCTTTATTTCACTGTTCTATTTTGATCTTTATCTTCACCGCTTTATCCAACATACAGCATTTCCACCGGCTTTGCATGAGAATGAGACTAACAGAGATGTGTCATCCCTTGGGGTAGCTTTGCTAGGACCAGCTAAGAGAAACCAGCACTGCCTTTTGGTACCACACATTGCTCCTTGTTTCAACAGCCCTGATGATGAAGTATTGCTTAAATTCCTGTTTGTTTTAAGCAAATGGTTTTCCAGAGAAGGCTGCCTATGTAAGGATGAAAAATGGGAAGTGACTTCAGGTTCTGATCCAGCTTTTAGCAACCACCAATATTCGAGGAGTAAACTGAGAGATACCATCAATGGCAAAATGCACTGAAGTGAGACTACACAATTTCCCATGCTTTAAATTCAATACCTCAGTAGCAATAGACAAGTTTATCCCTACATTAAATATCAAGGTCAATTTGCATAGCAGATTTATTGAAAATGATGATGGGAAGCACAGCATGAAAAACTGGAACGCAGCTGGCAGGAACTGCCCAGTTTCTGGGAATCTAACAACAGGGTACACAATGCCACCTCTTTGAGTTAAAAGCTGAAAGAGATAAAGGGAGTTTAACCTAAATCAAAATAACAGACCCAAACTCTGCAACTAAAGTTGACATTTTCCTTCCATATCCATACTTGTCTTTTATTTACAGAGTTTGCTGTTCCAGGATTCGTGATTTCAGTGTCGTCATATGTCTTTGACTCATAAGGAGAGTTGAATGTGAAATCAGATTCAGATTTTTCAACTCAGCCCAACCCAGAGTGCATGGCTGGTAAAAACTTCATTCAATTTACTTCTCTATTTAACTATTTACACAGACCAAGTCCCACATGTATTATAAGTAAAATAAGAAAGATAAATAAGCAAATAGAATCTCAGCATTTCATTACATATAAATACTTAAAAAAATAAATGTTCCATCTGCAGACTAGCAGTGAAAAAAAGAAATTGATTTTTACTTCTTTCTCAGTAGATGGCAAGTGTTTCATGTACTGCCTGTAGGTTGCCAATTTTCCCATAGTCTACATGGTAAGTGAAATCTGATTACCTTAAAGCTCAAGAATATATCACAGGACAGAAATAATAGCTGTAAACCAGAACAGACATCCTTCTGATGAAATGATGCCAAATTACACTTCTCTCATCTCATGGTCATACAGACACTAGTGAAAAATGCAATGACCTCCACAACTGTACCCACTAAAAATTACAAGACCTGAACAGTCAGCAGTTAATTCTGAGCAATGCCAAGCGCTGTTTTTAGAAGATGATTATGTATCATTTTTAAAAATTTCTTGTTGTATCATTGTGCAGACATGACTGGAATTCTACAGAAGATACAAGTTTATTTTGGATCTCCCTTAAGGAATAGTTTAAGTTATGGATAAAGAAGCAGAATCTGTGCTGAACAATTGTAGCCCAATACTAAAATGGATTGAAAATATGACTAACCCTCTTGAGTTTCTATTTTGTTTAAAGGAGATTGATAGAAAAGGATTTTAAAAATCGTAGTGTACTACACTCAAGGAAGAAAAAACATGATTGGCAATGAGATAAGAAGCAGAAGGAACAGTGGAAGGATTAGCTACTCTGGAGTGCTGAAGTCATGAGTATCATTCCATATTGAACCACCCGAATATCGATGCCATGCTGCAACTTGCATAAGCCACATATATTACAGAAAATATTTCTATAAGTTCATTGCATTGTTTAGAAAGATTTTTTGGGAGTAAAACATTTCTATCTAGATGGAGCAGTAACTATAAGGACAATGCTCAGGTCTTGTTCTCCAACCAACTGCAGTGTTATTCACATTCTTAAAAGTACTGTATTAATTAAAAGCTATTGCCCCTACAAAGGAAGACACAATTTAGGCCCTTTAATTAATTCTTTAGTACAACTGGTCAGAAAACCAGAATGCATGAAAAATTTTGATATTTCAGTCATTGTCTGCTCTTTTATAAAGAATTGCCAATATTTTCTCAGGAATAATGAGAGGCATGCTGAACACATATTATTTAATTCAAGGCAAATGACATCTTACACATGAGAGGCACAGTTCCACTGTGCTGCCCTTCTTGAATCTCCCATATTCCAGATAGGAGAGAAATGTGACCATCCATCACATGGGTTCGCTTCTCTGGTGCCAACACAGGTGAGGTTCCTACACAAAGCACAGTAACTGTATCCAGGGTGTCAGAGAATTCCATCCTGGAGAAGCTGATCATTTCAGTGTAAGGCACTCATCAGATACAGTGGCACTTGCTTGAGTCCTTTCTCCATATTCAACACAATGATTTAACCAGATCTGTTTTTAACCCAAATGACTGCCTTGATTAGTGGCTATTAGCTGGTTTGGGAATCTTTCTTTTCCTCATATGGCCCTTTTGCAGAAGTTTGTATTCTGAATCTAAAAAACTCCTAATATTTTTCCTTCAAAATTGGCATGTTTCTATTTTTCTGTTTCTTTCTCAAAGAGTCAGAATTTGAAGACATACTTCTGCCATCTTTTCTTTAACAAGCAGTTTGAAATAGTGGCAGAAGTGTGAAGAAGATTCATTAAGGATGAATAAATAGTAGATTTGGCACCCTAAGTCCAGCAGCAAATATATTTCTCACCTAGTACCCAAATTTGTCGTTCAGATTGGACAGGTAATCCTTGCCAACTTTCAAAGGTACTGGTGTACCATTAGCAAACACCACCCTCATCTGTTTAAGAGGCTGCTTTCATCTCTCTAATAGGTTCCAGAGGGTTCCTGTTTGTCAGAAACATAAATTTTAAAAACCATGAATGACACTGTAACAGAAGTTAGAAAGGGAAGAGATCTATGAGGTTCTGCACTACATGCTCCTACTGAGGATTCAATTCTTTATTCTAATTTATCTGAAATGTTCAGGTGTGTGCTAATTTTAGCATTTTAAGAACCAACTTTTTAAGAATATTTGAAGAAATTGATGTGCTTTTATAACAATGAGTTATATTGGAGTGTTTTTCCTTAGAGAGCAAAGAGTCTAAAACATCACCAATCTGTTCCTGTGTTTGGAAATCACTTACCTACCACCTGGGAACATTGCAAACTGACATATGGTACTGTCATTGTCTGCCTCCTGGAAGCTAGAAGAGTGTCTACATGAGAGGAAAGTTTAGCCTAGTTAGCATCAAAGAATGCTAGAAACACAAGAGCCGTAATTTTTGCACTCTTTGCGTGAAAATTGCACTCTTAAATAATCCTTAAAATATCGAAGCAATACTTAGAGACCAGGAGAGACTGAGCTTGCCACACCATTACTTTTAAAGGTAGGGATATAAACAAGAAACAGAAGAAAAGAACAATTTAATGCAATAAAATAATTCAGCAGTGGGACTCATGGCAATGGGAGAATACATTTATGAAGAGATTCAAAAGATTACTAGATAAATTCATGCAAGAAGAGTCCTTAAATGGGTATCAAATATTATTACAGATTGCAATTATAGATGTAAACGCCAATCTAAGAGATGCCTCTAATGCTTTAAACAGACAGAAGGTGGGAGGATACACTGATAGTAGTGTCACAGTATGCTTGTAATTTTTTAATATTCTCTCTAGAGCATCCACTATCAAACATTGCCAAAGATGCTGGGTCACTTTCTTGTCTGACCTACCGTAGCTGTTCTGTGCAATTACCAATCATCATATAAGCTGTGAGTCTAAAAGAAATAGCAAGCCAGGTACCTTTATTTACCAATTTAGGCATGCACTTGTATTTATGTGTCTGAATACAGCTGTACAAGTCAGATTTTAGGTTTTTGCTTTCAAAACTTTTAGCTAAACAACTATTTAAGTATGAAACTTAAACTACTTGTGTAAAAACTTGATATATGGTACCTTCTATGTGATAGTTGTGACATAATTTTATACAGGCTCTAAATTTATTTCAAGACCTTTTAGCATCCTGCAGCCTGCCTTTCATGTTTATCAGCCTACATCATTCTGGTTGCATTAAAAGGAGAAGGACATTTCCAGTCTACAGCAAAACATATTCACTAACCAGTAAATATAAGCAAGAAGTCAGCTAATATCTTCTGTGTCATAATCTGCAAGTCTATGATAGTCACACATAACCTGTTTTTTGTAATTAAATTGATGGAACTAGTTAAGTAAAGTAACTTACATACATCTGGAGAAGGAATTACGTTGACAACATGGGTCTGATGCCCAAGTGTATACCAAAGGTTGCAGCTGGTAACTTTGCAGCCAGCCTAAAACTATGCCGATGGACTAAGAATTTATTAACATTTCAAATGTAAATGGTTTATTGGTCCTGAAAGACTGGATAAAAGATAAATGTAGAGATTATATTTCTGGAATGTAGAGATTATATTTCTGGAATTTAAATGATTTTATTGGTGAAGAGCCCCTAACCATGAGGCAAAAAACCACACTAGAATGGATTCAGACAACCCTTCCTGCTGGGTGAGCAACTGAACCTCACCTTCCCTTCTGTGTGGTAGTCCTAGTTGTCTTTAGAGACCAGAACACTACAAAGTATGCAGAAAAATCTTAGTCCTAAGAAATCTGCATTAATTTCTTTTAATCTATCCTTTGACTCTCAACTCTTAGAAGGACTAATGAAATCACCATTCTTTTATATTTTAAGATAAATTTACATGCAGTTTGCCTAAACGAACCTCTTAGCAGTTATTGTTTCACTGCTGCTTCAGAGCAGCAGTAAGATGACACCAGCAAAGATCACTCCCTCCTGGTACGTGATCCTCCGTCACAGTTAAGTGCTAGGTAGCAGCAGAGTAGATCTCAGCCGTGCAACCCTTACTTTCACTGCTTCCACAACGGCTCTAACTGAGACGGGAGTTCCATATGCTCCAGTCACGTGTGGAGGTAGCAACTGGCTTTTGACAACATCCAGCAGCATAAAATGATACTGTGCTGTGTTCAAGCTGATGCACATGTGCAGCAAGGGCGCTCAAGCCCATGTGCATGGGCGTTGCAGCTCAGGTGTGCCCCGCTCTCTTTAGTGAGATGTCTCTCTTTTGAAAGTGATAACAAATCATCTCTGCTGCTGGTGTTTTCTGACTGGAAGCCTCTCCATGAGAAAAAGCATGGAAAAGCAGGATTATGGAGTAAGGTCCTTAATTGGTTTTGATCCAAATAACTCCAGTAATGTCAGTGGATCAATGTCCTTTTTCATTACAAGAAGATAAGCCCTACTGTGTGTGTGAGGAAGCTATCAACTTCTTCTCTTAAAAGGACGTGGTGCTGCACATAAGGAATTTGTAGTTCCTGAAAAAACACCCAATTTTCTCCTGCTTGATCTCGCTACCCCTTGGTACAAATACAGCCTTAGCCTGCTCCTTCATGACCACCCAACACCCAGTTGGACTGGGATTTAAATTGAATGCTCATAGATAACATTACCAGCCACTGAGAGGAAAGAGATAGGGGTCAATCAGCTAATGAACTCTTTCGTAATGGAAGTAGTGCATAGGGAAGAGCACTCAATGGAGTAGAAAAATACCTGCCTGATAGTAACATAGCTTTACAGGCAACATCTTGCAAAGAACTAAATGACTCCAGGCTACGCTCTTGGGTGTAGCTTCCTTGAGGAAAACAAAAAGGGAAAACACTGAGTAAAAAAGCTAATGAATCAAAACTAAATGTGGCACGGTGGAAAAGGGGTGTGTGTGAGGGGGGTGGCAGTAGGAAGAGGATGGTGAAGAGAGAAGAAAACCAGCATTACTTACAGAAATTGAAGGCATAGTTGGGAATGTGTTACATCACTGACATTTAGAAAACTGCACTTTCTGTTTGAATTTACATCAGCATCCCCAGAAAGCATTTTGAGATATGCTGTGATATACTAGAAACTCTTTTTCTCTACACTTGTGTATTCAGCCCTTTTGCTTGTTTTGTTTTTTAAGTTTGATTTTCTGTGTAGACAATGAACCATAACATGCAAGTGAGAACTCTCCAGGCTAAAAGTCAAATAGAAATGCTCTCTTCTTTTTCTAGGGTCAATAGCCTCCAACACGTTCAAGAAGTTATCTTTCTGGATTGTAAATATGGACCGTTTCATACAGAGTAGCGGCTGAGTGACAGCAACAAAGAAAGCAGCCTGGAGCACAGTTAAAGGAAGTTGTCCTTATTTCATTATAGAAGGATTAATTTTTCCACCATCACTCAAGAAATAAGACTTTAAAAGTGACACTGGGTGAAGGAAGGAAAAAAACCACCATGAAGGAGTGGGGAAAGAATGTCTCTTCTTGTTAAGTAAGAACTCCTTAAAACTTGCCAATGGCAAACAACCACTTTATTGTCCTATTTTGTCTTCTCCTTTATATCAAAGCGCCAGATTTGCAATGACAGAATAACAAGCAGCAAATTTTATTGCGGGCTAATATTTAGGTGTTGGCAATGCAAAAGCAGGTGCTGCTGTTGCCCACAGTGTACAACAAATCCATCAACTATCTTTTAGTTTACTAGATTCAAAGTGGAAGGCATATTGATGTCAGCAGGTCTCACACCAGGGAAATGTAATTTCAATTAAATTTTTCCCTTATATTGGTGTAATTGGAAGGAGGCTTAGGGCCTATACTTTCCTTATTCCATCTTGATAGTATACCCAAGATTTACCTTGGAGTAAATGCAAACAGAGAGCAAATGCAATGGAGAGTAAATGCATTAACATGTGGGACCAAAAGAGGGAAGAAATCAAAAGGGATGCAGGAAATAAAACAACTTTTATGTCTTTAGAATCTGATGTGTTAAATTGGGAGAGCAGTAAGATTTATTTCTCTGTGTCATATCATCCAAACCCAGCATATCTCTCTTCAAATTTGCAATTTAATGCTAAAAAAGATTGTTTACTTTCCACCCATCCTCATAAATAATGGGCATGGTCTAATTTCCGGTTCAGATTGCTGATGTTAAGATTAACAGCATTTTACTCGCTTTGGTATGCGGATGGGGAAAAGCCAAAGGACTGTCTCTAAACTGAGACTGTGCAGTCTTTCCCCCCTTGTTGTTGTTGCTGCTGCTCCAGCTTTGGATGCAGCCCTGAGATCTGCCAATTTTTAGTTAAAATGTCTGTAATTGGACACAACATCAAGTTTTACCTCAACTGTTAAGGCGGAGGCAGTGAAGCAGGAATACTGCCACATCTGCATATCTACCCCAGAAATCCATTTGCACACAAGTTGTTCTGTCACCTGGGGTGTGCACAACCAATACTTTTTCCTGACTCCAAAAAATGCAAGTAGTTCAAATGGGTTGTGTGAAATGAACTGGTAGTAAGGCCAGAGCATATTCACTTAGTCCTCACCTGGCAAGCCATCTATTGCCAGAGGAATTCTTATTTCCCATAGGAGGGAAAGAGTTGCTCAGACTCTCCTATTCTTCATGACACCAGAAAAGCACAGCTTAGGAGCTTCAATACAAGCCTGAGACACAAGTTTCTATTTGATTTTGCTGATTTATGGAGGAAAAGGAGAATAGAGTCAAACTGGCTGAAGGCTTACCAAATATCTAATTAAAAAAAAAAAATCAGTCTTGATACAAAAAATACGTTCCATTTCATGTAATTTACAGCATTTTGAACAGAAAACCAGAAAAACAATGAAGAGAAGAATGGCGTTTGCTTTGTTGGCAAGACTGCAGGGAAGTTCATCATGTCTGCCTATATTTGATGACAACCTCATGACAGCCAATATCAAATACTCAAAAAACCCAACAAAAGTGTATTCTTTTCCCTCTCTCCATATTAGACAGCAAGTCAGAACTCTGATTTACATTGCTTCTACAAAAAAAATTAATATTCATGTATAACTTTCTACAGGTTTATTTAAAGTATGAATAATATAACCATATAGATTTGCAGAACCAGAACCTAATACACAGTGCCAGTTGAAACCAACATGTTTTAGCTTTTGTAGAGGTTCAAAATTTAATACATGCATATATGTCCCTACATATATTCTCATAGAACATTTTCTTCTTCAAGTTTGGAAGAGATATTTCCAAGATATTTTACCAAAAGACTAGAAATCTCTTCAGCTGATGCTGTGTGGAGATTGAAATGACCCAAATCGGTATTTCAGAGGTCCAAATAAGAGCTTACTCTAATTTAAAAAAGCAAATTAAACAAATATAAAATAAAAGAGCAAGGAGGCAGGCAGAATATGACAAACAGATGTTTTCTACAGGTGTGATAAAAAAAATTTCAAAAAGTTTTGCTTACATCAATTATTTTGAGAGGGTATCATGGATCACTACTTCATCACAGGTATGTCTAAACTATTGTGTTTATTTTCCTAGTTAAAAAGATAAAAATTGCTTCATTTCACAAAAATAATTTATTCCTTACTTTGCTGAAGACAATTTCTCTCATCATTGCAAAGCTAAACTGAACTCACAACTCTCACCAGAGCTGAAACTGGTTCAACGTTTAGTAGATCTAACAGTCTTATGTATTTTGAAATGTTAACAAATTAAAAAACATAGCAAGAAAGAGTAAATTAGTAGAGGTTTGGGCATCCAACCAGTGTTTATAAGAACAATTCTGAAGTTAACAAGAATAGCACAAACATAGCTAACTAAATACCTTATGCACAGAAGAGTGGAGAAGAGCCACCTATGCACTTTCATTGCAAGCACTGGCTCAAAAAACTGATTACCTGAAGAGTCCTTATCGTCTGTGTGCTCTCCATCATCCATACAAATTTCATTATGCCTAAATTTAGGCTGGGACCTGAACCTTCCCATGGAAGTTCTCAGTCTATGAGATAATCAAAATGCTTAAGAAAAGAGACCTCTCCCTGACAGGACCTTGTTCTTGGCTGCTCTTTAGCACTGCTGGGTGCTGTAACCATGAAATAGCAATATTGCAAAGTGGAAGAAAGAAAGAACCATTAAAATGATAAGACGTTATTGAGCAGGCACTGATCTGGGCCTCCCAGACGGGTATGTGTCACCTGCTTAATGAGATTCAGAGTATAAAACAGACCCAGGCCCAGAAGCTCGTGCTATTACTGAAGAAGTTGCTCACATGGGAAAAAAAAAATTCAAAGGAAGCATCATAAATGCAACAAATTTAAACATGCATGCTGCAGGTGAATAGAATCTGTCTACAATAAGGGAAAGATAAAATGAGGAAAAGGATCTTCATCTAACACCCCATATGATTTTCATTTGTCTACTAGAGCTGTTACTTAAACCATTCCTTGTGGACTTTGAAGAGGTTGTAAAAGGGTGAGGTGTTTGGCAGTATCTTTCTTTATGCTTATCTGACTGCATCCTGTCTTTTCCAAGCATTTTTTGAAGTCTGAGTTAAGTTTATATTTACATATATTTTTATTTGTTGATAGTTTGACTATAGCCATATATTCTTATGACAAACCTGCCCAGTGGTATTTGAATTTGCTTCCTATATTTCTTCCTCCAATCTAAAATCCTATTATAACATTATTATGGCTTTTTATGGCCATAGAGAGGCCAGAAGCTTGTGCTTCAAAAGCTATTGAGTCAGGAAACTTTGATGTCATTGCAGTTAATAGTAAATCACAGCTAAAATGGAATCTCTCCTCATTTCAAGTTAAGCAGGTTCTCTAGTTCTCTCATAACAATGTTTTTTCTGTGATAGTTACCAGCCTTATAGTCTCACCACAATTGCTGTATCTAAGATGTCCAATAAACAGGGAAGGGAGTACATAATGAAGGTGGATTGATGTTTCTTGGTACAAATTACAGACTTTTTTATGTCCTCTGGAGGTGCTACATTTAAAATAACAGAGTGGATGGACCCAGAATGTCTCTTCTTAAGCAACATTTTGCAGTTTGAAAACTGGTATTACCTTACCTCTGATTACTCTTCTCTAGGCTATTTTTCACATCCTCTTTGTGTAGACTTCAAGGGGATTTTCTGCTGTGTGTATATTTTTGGCAGGGAGGGAAGCAGTTTCTCCTTTACTTGTGTAGTATTATCACAAAAGTACATTGTAATATGGAAATTCTCTGTTCCATGATTCTCTGTACCACTCCGTGAAAAGAACACTGTTAGTCTGCTTGTTTTACAGAGGAAAGAAAAACTTGAATCCAATGCAAAATGTATTTATTAAGGCTAGGAAATAATATTTTAAAATTCTAGAATGGATGCTATTCACATCACCTCCTAGAATTGCAATATGATATTTTTTTTCAAAATGCAACATTACTAGGTTTAAATCTTTTATATTTAAGTTCTGTAATTATAATGAGATGAATATTTTATCCTCTAGCATATGATCACCCTAGGCTGTTTAATTTTAGACCATGAACCATATTTTAACTAATACATTAAAATGGAAGATATCATCCAAAATTACTTGGGTTTTTAAACACGTTGATATATGGGGTGTGAACCTTACAAGGCACTTTCACTGTACCTCCATTTACTGTGAAATCCCTGTTCTCTCCAAGCTTATCACATTGTAAAACTGTATCAGAATTACATTATCACAGAGAAACCTGCAGAACTATAAAGGTTTAATTGCTCAGAAAGTATCTGTCTGTGTGCAAATCCTTCCTATTCCTGCTTTGTTTCTCTCCAAGTTGCCAGAACCCATGTCTCACTTTGGCAACCTCCCCTGTCCAAGGCAAGAAAGATAATGTCGTGGAGCTGGTGCTCTTCCACCAAGATATTTAGATGCTCCAGAACACCTCCCACTGCTTTGTTTTCTTCCACTCATTGGCTTTTTCACTTCCCCCGCTGTTACTTCTCTCTTTCCATTACAGAGGATGTCAGAAGGATCTGAGCCTCTTTGCTTATGCAGGTCAAAATGTTTCCATTCCTAGCCACAGCACACAGGGTCAAGCTCAGTGATTGCTAGACTCGCTTTGCCAGACTTTTAGGATGCTAGGGAAGAAGAAAATGTGTTTGTTGTGTTGCTGATTGGAATAATTATTACACACCTCTGCAGCTGATTGCATTTGACTGAGAAGACTTGATATATTCTTGAGACTCTAACTTGAGTACCTGTGCAGAGCACAGCCTCTTGCTAGGTTTAGGCTAGTCTCCAGTGCCAGGTCCTCCTCTGGATTCGTGCTCAGGGTCATCTCTGTGTACAGCCAGAGACTGCAGAGATGACATCTACTCTCCAACATACAGTTGATTATATAACCTTCTTCTGAGATCCGTCTGGCCTCCTTCACCTCTGCACCTTCAGGTGCGATGGATGGCAAAGAACACTGGTACTACTGTATAGACTAAGAGATCTTCCTCTGTGTCTGGCTTTCAACTTGTCTGTTCCGGACAACTCTGTGGCCATGACAGGGAAAGAAAAAAATCTGCATTCTTGGATATATATATATTTCAGTTGGTGAGGAATCTGTAATGAAGACAGCCAGAGGACAAAGCGCTTTCACCAACACAGGCACGTGTGCTTCACTGTACTGAGCGGTTTCAGGGGATTATGACATATAACCAACAAAATATTGCTGCCTGGATGGTTACACAAAGAAAACTTCATCAAATGCCCATCAACATGATTTAATAGATACTTTCTTTCTCAGACTTTTGAGAAAATACTTCTCTAGACTCTTTTTTGAGCATCTTCCTACAACTCAAATTATTCAAAAAGCCTAGACAAGTTAGCATGTAAAAGTAATTCCCTGGAAGATCTAGGAGCTCTGCTGCAGGCTTCTGGTCAGATGACCTCTCTTGGAGAAGTATTCCTGGTGAGATCTCCTAATGGATTCTTAGAGCTGCAAAGTGCTATCTCAACACCACTGTTGCTGCCAGCCCACAGTCCCCAGGAGGGGACTCACCTGATCCTTTACATTTGGGGTCACTTACTGGGCAAGTGCAGCCCTCAGTCATGCCTGGGCATTCCCTACAGAGCAGAACAGGGCATGAAAATTTGTGTAAGCAGATTATGCACAACTTTGGGTCATCTCCAAGGTTGATTAATATCCCATAACAAACAAAAAGGTAGTATTAGTTGTTTCAAGAATGCTATTTAGTCAGCCCTGAAAGCCTCCCAGGACACTGCAAGTATACAGGAATTTTAGGATAATATCCCCTAATATCAGAAATATGTCCCTCTGAAGTACCCAGAGGTTATTTACCCTGTCTTTTCAATCATTTTGCTGAAGGGCTCAGGTTCCTTATACATTTGGTGACAATGAGGAGGCAGACTTCCTCAGAGGAAGAATGCATGAAGAACCTTCTCTCCATGCAGGTGTCCAACACTCCTGTGTACCACTGAGCTGAAGCACACAGGAATGTTGCTTTTTCTCTCGTTTGTGTGAATCAGAAGCAACTAGTACTAATAAGAGAGAAAGATATCATGTTCAGCTTTTGAAGTGATCCTCCTTGCAATTAATTAACTTCTTCCCTTTTGTGTTGTGCTTTCTTTGCTGGTTTGGTTTGGTTTTGTAAATCATAATCTTTTGGACCAAAATAGGAAAATAGTGACTTACAGTATCCCTCTCCTTTGAAGTTCCTTTAGGAACACTACTCTAGCATGAAACAAAAGCATAATTCAACATTTGATTGGGTTTTGCTGTTATATATTTGCAAAAATATATATTACTATTAACATGACTTTTCAATGTAATTTGAGGGAAAATTTTCTTGAGAGAACCTGAAGAAAAAAAGAAAGCCAGACAATAGTTTGGTAGAATTTGCAGGCTCATTTCAGCCTGTCCAGTGGTTCAGGTGTTACCTAGACTCCATATTTTTTTCTGTTGGTATTTTTATGGATATCAAATGGATATCTTATCCACTCTTAGCTCATATTTCTAGAATATTTTCTTTGTCTTTACAGACACAGCAGTGAGACCATTTCACTGCATGTTCCCCTATGTTACATCTGCGTTAGAAAATACAGGGTATTGGAGGCAACTATTCTCAGATGGTAAAATTTTAAATTTTCTTATAAGTGCACTGATTTTAAAAGAGAGGGTAGGAACTGATTTTTCTTTGCAACAACAAACAATTCCTCCTACAAATTCAAATCTATTGGAAACAAATATCAAATGACACACAACAGGTCTGCTGTGGTTGTACTGCAGTCTCTACAGAGAATTTTGAGTATTACACTTCCAAAATAACCACTAAATCTATTCAATATCCATCCTTAGAAATATAAAAAATCCATCACTGCAAAATGCTTAATAAGTACTTATATAAGAAGAGTCTCAGTGTAAGAAAGCAATATATTAAAAAGAACTTTTAGATGTCTGTGGAATTGGAATAATAAATGGAGAAGAGTATTATTTCATATCCCATTAGTCTATCCAAAACCCAGAGTTATTTCATAGGTTTAGCAGCAGTAACGTGTACATTGTCACCAGAATTTTTTTCTTCAGAAAAAAATGGCTTGGTATCAAAAAGTTCTTTGCTATCTACTAAATGTACAGTATGGATAAATACCGTATAATTGCAACTTTATATCATTTTCAAGAACATCCCCAGAGATCACACCTCAAAGTTATGTCCCAAAACTCATTTAATGATTTCCTCTCAGGTCTGGCAAAAATTAAGTTATTTTAGCACCATGTTTTATATTGAAATTAATGGACCTCTATGCAACAAATAACACACGTAACTGGGTATGCATTTGTTCAGATATTATTAACCATTGTCACCAATATACATTTGGAAAAAAAGTCAATAATCTGAAATAGAATTTGACACTACATAATTGGAATTGCAGGTAACAAAACAACTATTTTACAGAAAATATCCCCCACCCCTCCTTAAGAAATGGATAATATAAAATTTAGATTCCAGTTATATCAGTTAAATTGTTGACTTTATAATCTCTGTTCACAAGGGAAAATTACATTCCCTTGAAAAAAAAGTAATTACAATTTCCAAGCATTTCCCCTAGATCCTAAGAGTTATATCAAACCCTAGCAAAGGATGGAATTGCCATAGCAACTGCCAATCTGCTTTCTTCTTATTGCTGTTTTTGTTTTCTCACTCAGAAGCCCACATCAAATGACCAGCCATGGGGGACCAAAGTCAATGCTTTCAGAGAAGACAACACTTTTCTAGCGAAGCAAGATGTTGAAAGAAGAGAAAACAGCAAATGCAGATGGCAAGTACAACCCAACTGCATTTGGAAACTTTCAACAGAGTGAGTCTTTGGCATGGTCCTTGAGGTATCCAACAATACACTTCTGCTGCAGAAAGGAACATTTCTGAGCATTGCATTTATAAGATTTACTCTGCATCAGGACATTTCCATTGGACTACTGATCTCTAATATATCACAATATTGTGGCTCAGCAAAATCAGAGATGATCTTCAAGGTCTCTTCCAACTCAAACCATTCTGTGATTCTAAAAAAGAATTTCTTGGCATGAAAGCAAGGCCTTTCACTTAGGCAAGTTCTCATCAGCAAACATAATTGAATGGCAAAACCATGTGTAATTTCTGAAAGGAATGAAATAATCTGTAGAAAACAATGAATTGTTAAAAGCAGGCTTTTAGGACTCCTGACATACTTTCTCCAATATTAAAAAATAGCTCTGAGAAAGCGATGAAATGCTTGAGCTGTATGGTACATAAATCTTATTCTGCCTTGCCACTAAGAGTACTTGTGATGAAAATATATTCTCTAAATTGTACACACGTTGATCGAAGAAACTGTAAATTCTGAAGGTTCTGGCATTTCCCTAGTGGAAAATCACATTCTTGACTTTGCATCCAAGAAAAATGTTTGCTGGCCATTTATTCAAAGGCTGTCATTCACCACCCAGAAATGAATGAAAGAATGAAAGACTAAGAATAGTATTGTCTTCACCTGTCTTAAATTCTGCATAATTTTTCTATGCAGGACTCTTTGCAAACTTATTTAGTTATTTTCAACTCCCCCTACAATCTCATTCTCTCCTTTTATTTATATCATGTCCAAGAGCATGGGAGTTATAAGTTTGTTCTTGAGAACAGGACAAATGAGCGACTGCAGAGAAATATTTCAAAAATGTCAGCTGCATATAATGCTATGATTTAACTGCCCACATCAATCATCCCTGCAAGGCAGTACTGGTTTCAGTTTAACTGACAATATAAAGAGTTTCTGTGACCTATTCCTGAGGTTTCGGGCTCATGGTAGTAGAATAAGGAGTTAAAAGTGAAATACTCAGCAGCATATCCATCCTTTGTCAATATTACCTGTAATCAAACTCACGCAGCACCGCCTTCACAACAGATTGGGAGTGGGTCCTTCTAAAGCACAGCCACCCAACCAACCTTTTCCTATTTCTGTTCTTCGGCTCACCAGGGTGGTGATACAACTTCCAATTAAAAACAACAAAATTGCTTTAGTGTCCCTGAAATCCAGTTAAAAAAATGGGATAGACTTACAAACCACTCCTAGTTTTACAAGTAAAGCAGCAGGAAGAAGTATTTGCAGATGCCTAACCCACCAAACATCAGTGGCTGGTTCAATAATACCAGGAGGAGAAATGGCTTATATAGATACTTAAAAACTTAACAGAGTAGAAACAATATGATATTTGTGCTTTTAATTGCAAATTTTCATTTTTGTGTAGATGCTGAAAATTCCAGAGATGAGCTTATGTATTTGGGGCAATGTTATTTAACAGATTTTTTTTAAATCCTAAAATAAAAAATTAATCCAGGTATTTTTTACTGTATAAGATTCTTAGCTTCATATTTCATCCATTCTGATTCTAAAACACAACAAACTCCAATTCCTTCTATTTAAAAAATGGTTTCAAACCATTCTTTTCCACCACCACTGCTTTCTGTGGGAAAGAAGAAAAGCAGTCTCTCAACTCACCTTTCTTCAGAAAACAGGTAAAAAAATATCAGTGAAACAAACCAGTGACCTGACTGCATTCCCAGCAGCACTGGTGGTTATCAGGCGGGTTATTTTGCACTCAGGATGCTTCAAGCTGTTGTCTGACTTGGGGTTCTACTTGCAGACTGTTGCCACATGAGTCTGGACTCCTACACAAGCTGCAAAAATCTCTTTATCTGGAAACACGGAAAATCTGCATCAAAAACTGGTGCATCTGCATATAGATGTCTAATTTTCCCTTTTATGTATGTTGTGTATGTTTTTAAGATACCTTTATGTTGATCAAAAATAGCTTTGCAGTTTCTACTGTAACTACTTAGAACAGTATTTTTATAAAGTATATAATATTCTGTGACTTCATGCCACTGAGAGGAAATCCCAGTCCTTAAGGGAAAATACAGAAGTTTAATAAAATTTACATTTAAAACTTAATATCCTAATTCTGTAGTTCCTAAAAGTCACTTGGGAAATAGATGCAGAATTTGTTTCATCAAGATCAAATATTCTTTTCTGATCACCTTATTGGGAAATCTGCATGTCTTCTTGGTACTTTTTATTTTTTCTAAATTTAGAAGTATTTATGATAGCTTTGCAAATCACACTTGTATTTCAATGGAGAATGTAAATATTTTAGATCAGAGATGAATAATTGCATTATACTTCATTCCTAATTTACATGCAAAAGTACTTGTTAGCTATCAATGAGGTATTTATTACACTAGGTAGTACATATACTACTAAATACACCATGAAACACAGTTTTGGAGTTTTTTAAATTCAATTTTCCTTTTGCTTAAGTGGATGGCAAAAGTTCGTGCATCTCAATAGATGCAGAAACAGGATCAAAGCACATTTCTGTTGCATACAATAGAAAAAAAAACCCCAAATCATCTGGAATAAGCAATGGAATGAAGACTACATTGTATACTGTGTATAGCTCAAGAGTAGTGTCATATTTTCTAATGGGTAAAGATATAGAGTAACCTTTAAAATGTGTTTCTACAGAAGAGAGATGCAATATACCCCAATACACTGTGCTGTCTCCAGCAAATGCACCTGCCTCTGGAGACCTTGGTGATGGTTTACAATTCCCAAGACGCCAGCTGTCTTGCACCTTGTTCTCACTGAACGTGCATTGCTATTCTGGACTGGCACTGCTCAATTAAGTTTGTCCCATGTGTTTTACACAGAGCCTTTAATGAATGTGGGCTGCCTGGAAGAAAAGCCTTTGGGAGCACAAAGTAAACGAAGGAACAAACTTTTAATCAAAGAATCTAAGTACGCTCAGGGCTTGGTTGTGTGGAAGAGGGAGTCAAGGGTTCTCAGAATCCCACAGGAATAAGCAAACACAGTGGAAGGTGAAAAGATTGCAGCCAGAAAGTCAAGATTGCCCATTCTCAAAAATCAGGATTTATAATGCATACCATGTAGAGAATGATTCACTAATAATGGCTAATTTGCACGAAGGAAATATGTATGTTCTGAAAATAAAACCCTAATTAGAACCATATTAAATTTTGAGATGTGTAGAGCTGTAGTCTGAATTGTAGGTTTTAAATGCTAGTTAATGACTTTCTGATATAATTCCCTTACAACTGTATAAGAAACCACTTTTTGTTCTTCATATAAAGACTTTAAAAGAAATTACAGTTCGCAAATTCAGACAGAAAGATTATCAATGTAAGGGTGACTCTGTAATTTTCAAAAATGTCTGTCAATTTTTCTGTGAATCAATCATTACAAATTGCAGTCAAACATGTTTTGAATCCCTATTGCTTAACCAATATTTTGCAGTAATTTTCTTAGGCTTAAAATATTCATATGAGAAGGTTTCATACATCCAAAACTTATTTGATGATCGTTTTTACCAAGGAGAAAAAAAAGATCATTTCTTTCTTATCTGAATATGTAATTTAGACAGGCAGGTTTGCACACAATGGTGAAAACCTCATAACCCACCTAGAATAAAATGTAATATCCCCAGGTGATCTTCAGATCTGCAAAACAGTACTGAAAGGTGAGATTTCTGCATCTTTACAGAAGGCTTCTTTCACAATAACACTCTGCTGGATAAGATCTATTCAGGGAAGAACACGTTTCCAGATATGTCTCCCAGAAAGGGTTATAGATCCACAGCACCATTTATCAAAAGATGTAAGTAGCCCCGAAATCAAAGGCACGTGTTCAGCTCTGCCTACTCCAAAGCCAGTTACTCCTGCAGTACAACCCGAGCCGAGCACTGGGGCAAATAACTCCTGGAAAACCCTATGGCATGATTCTAGGTCACGTCAAGGTCCCTGCACCATCTCATCAACCTATCAAAATACGCTCTGTGCAAAGCACAGGGACACCTCTGCACTGCGACGGTGGTGGTGGCAGCTTAGGTATGTAACTAAAGGATAGTTTAAACCAATCAGTTTGTTAACTTTAAGCTGTACAGGAAATTTTAAAATGCGAAGTAATAACATGGAGCTCCGTTTGTGCCGCAAAAATCACCCAGGAAATAAAATAAACACCTCAAGGATGTGCTGTGTTGAGCCTGGAAGCAATAGCCAAACTAGCTAATTTATACCTAATCTAATTGTGTTCACAAGACCAGCACTGCTGAAATAAAAACCACACAAGTGCTGCACGACAAATGTCCGCCTGGCCTTGCGAGCAGAATGGTATGGACACTGCAAGTGCTGCGTGCAGTTAGCAAAGCTTTACGCTGGTAAGAACTCCGTGTCTGAGCAAGCACTCCCTTCCAGGGGGACCACCTGGTTCTACAGCCAAGATTTTAACTTCAGCTTATCTATTTGAACTATCCCGAGAGTCATACTAGGTGAGAGGGGAGAAAGTAGTTTTATATTTGACTGCCTAATTTAAGATATAATCTGAGGGGAAAATAGATCTTGTACAGGTTTTTCCTATAAACAGGTTTATGAGTTTTAAACAACTCACTCTCTTCCAGTTCTAATGAAAATGTGAAAACCATGAACTCCCATTCCACTCATGTGATATATGAATGGTCCTTGCATTCCATTTTTATCAACTCGTTGGTTTTGGACCATTATAGAGTTTTCCGAAAGTCCAGAAATGGGAACAGGAGATCAGAGTTTATTTGTATTCTATTTTAAAACATTTAAAAAATGAATAGCATAAAGATTTAATGAACTCATAACAAAATACAGATATCTTGCTGAGAACTGCAGTGTTACACAGCAGCAATTTCTGCATCTTGGATCATTTTAATAAACATATCAAAGAGAGAAAATAAAAGAGCTAATATTTTTGATGCTGGATAATTGGTTTCGATCATATTTATATTTTTTATTTAATTAATCTGTAGCTCAGAAACTTGCAGATACACCATTTTTTAAATATATCATGACAGGTTAAAAAATTAGGGATCTCTTTCATGTATACCCACAAGATGGATTTGACCAGAGTTACTAGTTTATTTTTATAATACTTACTTGAAATCCAGCAACATACATTGATGGAAAACAATGAAATTTTGAATGGGGGTACAAAGTCACTTTTCTTGGGATACTGCGAATGTGTCCACCTGAAATAAATTTCGCTTTCTCTAACAGTTCTACATCTAATGTTATAAAATGCTAAGCACTTTTCCTTCTTGAGGGCTGTACCCAAAATATTTTTTTCAAAATTTTCTGTATAAACTGTTTTCCACACAATGGTTTTCTGTTAGCAAGTCACCCTCAGCTTTAAGAAATCTGTTGGTGTGGGATGTGTTGAACCAGATGCACTCCCAGAGCCCTTTTAATATAAAATATTTTAGGATTCTATTCTAAGGTCAGCCAAGATCTGACAGAAAACAGCATCCCACTAGATGTGGTGCCACTAGATACAGAGGTACATAAAAAACCTCCAGGATATCAAGAATTAGTGCCTGAAAGGTAAGTTTCTAAGCACTCAGAAAGGCAACAGAGAGGCTCTGCTCTAGAAATGGACTCAGCTGCAGAATTCAGATGTAGAATTCCTAAGTCTCAGCAACTGAAAGTGTATGCTTAGAGCTCATTTGGACATACTTGGATTTCAGAATTATACAATTAAAAGGAAGAAAACCTGTATCCCTAATTACAAATAATCCATTTGAAACCTTTGGTCTACACTTATTTTCTATTGGGATTTTGGGCCAAATTTCACTTTATCTGTCATTCCTCTTTAGTGTCTACTTTGCAACTAGAACTTAGAGCATCAATTATCACACCGCAGTGTCCTGAGATCGGCATCATTCAGGATTACAAGGTACCCAAGGGAAACAAAAAGTTCTTCATAGGTTCTTGTATTCTGTGGATTAGTGATGACAGATCTGCCTCTCTGGCTCCTGCTTGTAAACATAAATGCAGAAAAACAAAGGACCTGGCTTTAGGCCCATTATGATCAATAGGACAAAGCCTATTAATTGAAATGTCTGAGAAGACTCAGAGATGACAATGGAAAATTACACCTGACTCTGATTAACCCTACCAAAGAGCAGGAACTAATCACGGGATGGACTTACAGTAAAAGCCAGGAGCCCTGAATGCAACTCCTTTGTACATCTTTAGATGCTTCTGTGGCAACTTTCCCTGAGTGTTCTAGGTTGGAGACTGCTTTCATCTTGAACCCCTAATTCTGCTCTTCCTCTTCCCAGTGGGGAACACAAGGATTTTTGGACAGTCACTGTGAATTTTCTAACTGGAACTGAATTCAAAGCTCAGAGTGCAGACTAGATCTCCAGGAAGACATGAATATATTCATCTGTTTGGAATTTAGGGGGTGAGGCCACTGAGTATATTTGCAAATTCTGCTCTTAACTTCTGGTCTTTCCGTCCACCTACCACATAAGGCACTGTAATGCAGCTCATTGTGGGATCATGCCTTTGCTGAAAGACAGCATATTTAAATGTGATGTGTGCTATGGAGACAAACAACTCACCAGCACACACACTACTTCCAGTTAGCTATTCACAGTACTTTCTTCTTTCTAGCAACAAAATAGGAAATTCTAATGAAGTTTATTAGCTGGACCATGAATTTTTATCCCTTGAGAACAAAATGAGTCAGCTTCAGGTTATCTTTATTTTGTTGTGACTTTATTCTGTATCCTCATTCTTAAATAAGAAATTAGTTATAACTAAGAATGCTATTTGGTAATTAAGCTGCCACAGAGAAGTTGCTGATGTCTAGGAAACAACTTTACAAAGAGTCATTTCTCTTAATGAAGCCCGTGTTTTATAAACAGATTATTCCCATTTCAGAAGGACTTAGGCAACTAGAGACTTTGAAAGTGTAGTATGGATGTTCCCAATTAATGTCACTGTGCAGCAACACACCATTCCAAGAATCAAATATTCCATCCTTTTAAGCACTGCACTCCAAGCTGTGAATTCAGTTCCAGTTAGAAAATTCACAGTGACTGTCCAAAAATCCTTGTGTTCCCCACTGGGAAGAGGAAGAGCAGAATTAGGGGTTCAAGATGAAAGCAGTCTCCAACCTAGAACACTCAGGGAAAGTTACCACAGAAGCAACTAAAGATCTACAAAGGAGTTGCATTCAGAGCTCCTGGCTTTTACACTGACCGTTGTCAGTGGGGACAACACTAGTCAGAAGGGTGCTTGGTGTCTTAATGCGGAACAAAATTGCCTATTCAGAACCATTTTATCTCTTCATCGAAGAAGGAGGTGCAGAGTTTTAATTCTTAATTATGAAGACCATAATTTATATTGTTTTGAGCTTTCTGTCATCTTTCCAGCTCATCTCAGCCTCTGATAAGCTTTTAGAATTAAAGAGTTTTGCAATAAAACCTTCTTTTCAAGCTCTGGCTTTTATTCCCATTTCTTCATGACCATGTTTACTACAGTCTTATTACCAACTCTTGAAGAGTCTTCTGAACTATTGAGCACTGAGCAGCTGGGTTCTGCCCTAGGCTCAAGAGGTGTGATAGTAGAGGAGCACCTTGAAACTTGTTGCACATTTTACAATTCAGATTGATTTTTTGCATTTACAAATTCCTAGAAGTTTACTGGGCTTAATGACCTCCTCTTTGTAATTCATCTATGAATGCTCTCTGCCTGGGCCCAAATATTAACAATTTCAAAATCTGTTTTAAAACCCTTCTCCCTTACTCTTTTCTTCTTTATTTGTTTTGTTATTTTTCACCTTCTGTCTTCTCTTTATTTTCCTGGATTTTTTCTCTTCTTCATTGCCATGAATACCTAGTAACTCCATCCAGTTCAGTGAACTTAAATTAGTCTAGATCCAAGTCAAAATCATACTCTCACAAATCTTGATTTGATACAACTTTAAATTAATTGACCATCCTGCTGTGTGTCCAGCTTTGTCTGCCCCCTACAGTGAATATACCTTTCGTTCGTAGGCTCTCCTAGAGCATGGAATAGTTTATGCAGGGAAAAGATAAAAGCAGTAAATAATTCAAATTCAAACACTGGTTGCAGCCATTACATATCACGGCTAATTGTTGTGTCTGGAAAGGGGCAAAGTGACTGATTCAATAAGGTATTTCTCCTTCTGATTAATATCAGAAAATCCTCCAAGTAAATTATTCACCTTTTCTGAAGTATTATTTATATTATTTGGGAAAGAATAAAAAAGCATGCAAATAATGCAAATAAACAATGCTATAAAATATAGTGCCAGGAAATATTGAAGAAAGAAGTATGATTTCTATGGCACACAACGATGCACAGTGAAAGAAAAGATCTCTTTATTATCTCTCAGTCTGTCTTGCACTGTTATGTCTTATGAAGAAACAGATTGCCAATTTGTCTAATTACTGGTCAATTCCAGGAACTTACCCGTTACCGTAGGATGGGGACTTTGGCTGCTAATGGCAGGTTCCTGACTGGATTAATTTTGCAGCAGTTTCTATTGACATTTTTATTGGTCTCATGCTATAGCTGTGTTCTCAGCAACAGCAATTAGCACAGCTCTTCCTTCAGGTTATGGCAACCGTACAATTTCTAGTATTCCACTGCAGACATCCCTGCACAGCACTGCTTTGTGCTGGGTAGCTGCAGCCTTCTGGCCCGGACAAATGCTGAACCTTTTTATCACACACCACAGTTTTCAGATGACTCTGAAATTTATTACTTATGGGAGACTGCAATAAGGATAAAAGCATCCAGAGCAGGTGGATATTAACAGAAAAAAAAAAGCTCCTGTCTGTAAAGGTTTTGAAAAATATTACAGAAGAGAAATGAAATTGTAATATACGGATTAATAATGATCCATCATACACTCCCCTATACATACACACAAATACATATACACACTCACACACACATACACATTAAGCTTTTCAAAATAGTTTTGCAGAGATCTTTCTGACATGCTAAACATAAAAGCAAATAAATATAGATTAGCACCTCCAAGAGGTAAAGCCAAAGGCAATAGATTAAAGAAATGCTGGAGCTCTCTTACCGAGTCCTTGAAAATCTTAAGCCTTTAAACAGTAACTGTTTAAAAATAAAATAAAAATAAAATAAAATAGTTTTTTTAAAAGTGTCCCAAGGAGTACTACAAAGATGGTGAGGGGCCTTGAGGGGAAGCCGTATGAAGAGCACCTGAGGTCACTAGGTCTGTTCAGCCTGGAGGAGACTGAGGGGAGACCTCATTGCAGTCTGCAAACTCCTCATGAGGGGAAGAGGAGGGGCAGGCACTGATCTCATCTCTGTGGTGACAGTGACAGAATCCAAAGGAATGGCCTGAAGTTGTGTCAGGGGAGGTTTAGGTTGGATAGTAGAAAAAGGTTCTTCACCCAGAGGGTGGCTGGGCCCTCAGGCTCCCCAGGGAAGTGGTCACAGCCCCAAGCCTGACAGAGCTCAAGAAGCATTTGGACAGTGCTCTCAGGCACTTGGGGATGGTCTTGTGCAGGGCAGGAAGATAGACTCTATGATCCTGGTAGGTCCCTTCCACCTCAGCATATTCTATGACTCTATGAAAATAAAATATAATCAAATAAAACTAAGCCAACTATGTGAACCATAGACTCAGACCAATCTTTTCTATGGTTTTGTGCATGATTTGCATTCCATTTAAGAACTATCGTTGATGGCTCTCCCAGAAAACAATGCTGAACTAAAGAAAATGGTGATATTTTGGAGAAATATAATAAAATAGAGCAAATAACATTAACAGAGAAATGTACCACCTGCTTGGACAAGGCAGTTATAGTAACACAGCTAGGGATGATGTATTTACCATGTATTAAGGGTATTGCCCTCTTCAGTACCTCGAGCAATTTCAGGGAATTCATTGTCTTTTGCTAGCTTCACATAAACAGCTGTCTACCATCAGAAGATCACTTATATCTGACAGGTTTCACAAGCGTACTGGCACTTGGACTAAAGCACGTTATAATGGTCAAAACAGCAGTCCTACCTTGCGTTGGTTCTGGGCACAAAAGGTTTGCAGTTCTTTTCTTCTCTAAGCTCTAAGATTACAGTATAAGGAAAAAAAAATCCACTGAAAAAACTAGTCAGAAACTTCCAGATAAAACAAAAAAGAAAAGCACAGCTATCTCTCTGGATTTTGCTATGTTAGCAACAGAAAGAAAAATTCATCGCTTTCCCCTGGAAAAAGAGGTGGGCTTCTCACCCAGTGGGTCACAGATCTACATTTGACCTTTTTACAGGGCAATCAAATGCAAAATAAACCATACTTTTATCTCCTATTCCCCTTGGATGTTTTTACATTGTTCAGTTGCTGTATCTTCCAGCAAAATTACTGTTAAACAGCTGACAGTTTTAAATTTCTCTCCATAAAAAGCCAGCAAAGCCCATCATCACATCTCCATAGGTTTTAAATTATTTGGAGTTTATAGTCAAAACTGCATTTTCCAGTTCAGTGAACGCTTTTGATGACTATTGCTCCAACATCCTTGTTTGCCATTACTAAATGGCATATGACTCATAATAACTTGGATTTAATTGCAAAGATATGACTTTGGTCCAAATGAATAGTAAAGGAGGGTGGGGCACAGGGATTATTCCCTATTTCTAAACCCATGATAAGATTTCTTTGAAATATTTTCAAAACATGTTCACTCCACTTCTGAAAGTCCTTATTAGATTTCCTCCTATTTAGATTTCCTCTAAAATATTCCTGGGGGTTCTCTCTTGTGATGTTATTGCCTAATAAATGGTGTGGAAACTTGGAATCTTTCATAAAAGCTCCAACAACATGAAAATAGTTTCCATTATGAAGAGATTTCAATCTCTAACTCCCTCTGTAGAAATGTTTTAATCATGAAAGACAGAATGGAGTTCTCATGGGGCTGTTATTTAAAATACTAAAGAAAAATATTTCCATCTATTATGCAATTGTAAAATATGGCTTGGTTCTTTGTTTACAACAGGCAAGCAGACAGTTATCTTATTGAAAGAACTGACGGGCATCTTGTGTGGTCTTTTTGAGAAGGAGTGTATTTGTGCCCTGTGAAATTCTCATATTTCTGACAGTCTGAAAAATGATATTGTTCGGAGTCTATATCTTGATATTATTTGTAAGGGAATGGCCAGCATTTGGAGTAAGAAAGAACCTTTCCACATAATATTCCTCACGTATATTTGAAGCAAGTGAATAGCTTACATAAACAGCAATAATCTGTCAAACGCAGTATTTTAACATAGTTTCCTGCTATTGTTATCTCCAGAGTGAGGACAGGGAGGATAGGGCACCAGTATGGAATTCTCATTTTCCAACTCCACATTTTGAAACACTGAAAATAGAAGAAATATATAAAGGCAACCAAGTTTGCAGATACCGCTAAACATCTAAATAACATGAATCTTGACTCTACCTACAACAACAAAATTTCATTCCAGCTGTGCATCCTGCATTTATTAGCAATTAACACTATTTTGATTTAATTTCTAGCTTCTTCTATTCCTTTTTACATATGCAACATGTACCACACAAGCATTTGAAGTTAATCTTCTCATGCAAGTGATAAATATGGATGTGATGCGAGGTTCATGACTCTACAGACAAAAAAACCTCTGAGATTTGATTTTATGTATAATTAAGTAATGAAAATATTACTGAAATCAAGCATAAAATTTCATTACTAATCTCAGATGCACAAGTAGGGAAAGAGTAACAATAGCCTTACTGACACCTATAGATCCTTGTGACCACAAATTCCCAGAAAAATTCACTAATACCAAGTGATTTACAGGACGATAATTTTAGTAGAGAGCTTTGCATGGGAAGAAGCAAAGTTACTGGAATCTTAACTTGAAACCAGTATTCAATATAGCCTTGAGTTTGGGTGAATTTTATTTTTCATAATTTACCCTGAATATAACAACATATTTACATTTCGCAGAATGGTTTAAAAATTTTCAAGATCATCCTGGATCAATTAACAAACAGATTAGAATATGGGATAAACAAGAACAAAAAAAGAGAGCAGGTTCAACTTACAATGCAAACCAAACACTCACCTGGGGAAAAAAACCCCAAATACCTTGGAAAACTGTTTAATTAAATACTTCAAAATAGAATATTTTTGTATCATTAATCAAAAGTTTAGTGAGAGAAAAAGCTTTGCCAAATAAGTAAAATCTTAAAAGGTCAGATTTTCTAACTTTAGTTTTCTAACTTTAGTTAGAAAAACCATCAAATGCAATAAGGGATTTGATACAATACTAAAGATACTTCAAACGTAGGGGCACACATATACAGCAAACGAATCAAGATTGAAAAGGCATCCACCAAACCAAAATCATTCAATACTATCATATTTTAGGAATTTTGTGTTTATTTGGGGTCTATTTAAAGGGGCTTTCTAAAATTTACAAACATTTTCTCATTTATTTTCTCCTTGAAAGTACATTTTGTTATTCAAATACATCATTATATTTTAGTGCTGATTGTGACTATACTCTTATGGAAGAGATTTTTACAATGCCATTTAGAAAAACATCCATTTTCCATGGTGTCTTATTCTTTTGAATTGCCAACTAAAGTTCATCTAAAAATAAGGACTTATATTAGGCATAACTTAAAAGCCCACAGGAAAAGAAAGGTCATTTTTTAATAAGAGAAGCATGGTTTTAATAATAATGTATGTGGAGACCTACTGGTTTTATTTCTATTAGCTTGCACAAGACTTTTCCATCGGGCAGCATACTGATCTCCTAACTCCTGCTGAAGTGTTGGGTGTTAGTGCATTGACAGGAGAGGCAGCAGGACAAAATGCTCAGGAACCTCTGAGCCAGTGGTTCTGGAGAGCTCCACAAGGACCTATTATAATGAAGCAATTGGATGTTATGATGATCATTTTAAATTGAATGTAGAAAAGTGAAAGGCAGTGCACATTGGAAAGAACAATTTAAACTACTCATATGCACTGATAACTTCTGAATTAGTTATAAGATCCCGGTGAAAGAAAAAATTGAAGAAGTCATCAAGGAGAACGGAATAAAGACATTTGCTCAGTATTCAGCCAGTACCTAGAAATCATGCTAACATATTAGGTTGCATTAAGAAGGAAATACAGAATATTATTAAAGATATAATGTTAATATCGAAATCACTGGTGCATCCTCACTTTCAATATTACATGCAGGTGTAAGATTTCATTCCCAAAACCCCCAATACCTTAGAAAGAGAATACGAATAAATATATGACTATGCCTTGGAGACAGGTAAAGACTATGACGGGACCTTTCTTAACAATTAGAACCTCAAAAGAAAATAAAAATAGTGGTAGAGAAAAATAAGACTCAAAAATATTCCCCACCTTTTACAGGAATATTCAACTGGAAGTGTCCTGGTTCCAGCCAGGACAGGGTTAATTTTTGAAGTAGCAGGGGATGGGGCATGACTAAGACACAGAGGCTATTCTGTACCACCTCATGTCATGACAGGGGGCAGTGGGAAGGGACTCTCTTGCAGGGAAAAGGAGTTCCTTCTGGTCAAGAAAACTGTGGATGGATAGGGAGATCAGGTTAATGGGGCGCCCATCCCAAGATGGAAAGAGCAGTGAGGTGGCTCCAACTGTGGTCAGGTCAAGGTGGGCTCAGTGAGCATTTTGTATGTGAACCACTCTTTTGTACAATTCTGTTATTAATATCACTGCTGTTACTGTTCGCTTCCTTATCTCATTGCTGTTTCCAGTAAATTGCTCTAATCTCAACCCACGATCTTTGCCTTTTGTGTCTCCAATTCTCAACTCCACCCCACTGCAGTGGGGAGGGGGATGTGGGAAAGGGAGTGGGGGGTGAGCAAAAGCAGCAATGTGGTTTTGGAAAGTCTCGGTGGGGGCACCGAATTGGGGTGTACCATTCCTAAACCATAACAAAAAATCAAAGAGGTTTTTACTGTATGAAAGAGCCTGTGTGGGAAGGAGAAAAGAATTAGAAAAAGAGGTGATGCCAGAAAAACAGAATAGAAGACATGAAGGAACATCATCAGATCTTCTAGGCTATCCCTCAGGTCTTAGACATCAAAAAGCAATTCCTCAGCCCCTAAAATAAAGGTCTTTATTTCATGCTTGCCCATGACTTGTATTGTACAGCCATGCCAGGAGCACCAACATGATGCCAGTGATGGTTTAGGCCAGAGATGCTCAACCACCAAACCTGACACAGAGAGAGGATTCCATTGCTCCTAGTTCTGCAGAACATGTTACGTTTGGATACGTGGGTAAGGCCATGGTTTGGACGTTCAAAAACCATGACATTTGGATACAATTCAACCACAGGCAGTATATTAAGTTATCAAATGTTCAAAAAAGGCCAAATTAGTATCCTGCACAATGTCCAAACATATAGCATGCACCTACCAATATTTTAAATACTTCATATATATATATACACAAAATGTTAACTAGTGCTACGAGATATTACAAAACAGAGAGTCTGGAGAAACTTTACAATCATGGTGAACCAGTAAGTAATCAGGAACTGCAACTTCTGTGCTACCGTGGGTCAGCACATCCTGTCCCACAAGCCACTTCCCACACAACTGGCATCTTTTTCCTAGGCAAAGCAAGACATTACAGGGAAAAACCAGAGTGTGTTTCAGTATGTACTGTAGCACACTTCTACCCAAGTGTGAAATGTCCTTAGTCACTTTTTGGGATAATCTTAAGGAACCACAGGGCCAAGTACATAATAAAAGTCTCAGATTAGGTTAACCAAAACCAGGTCCTTTTCTATCATGAAATATTTTCACAATCACCTAAAGAAAGCCATAAAAATAATTTCTACTTAATCCCTTCCAAAGAAAGCAACTGAATTATAACAGATCACAACCAGTACAGTATTTAAATTAAATTAATATTTGAAAATAAAAGTTGTTTTGACTAGTTATTCTTATCTCTACTTCTTCACAAGGGTTCTTGGTTCCTATTATCCATCATTTCTAGAGTTGCATCTAGGAAGTAGCAGTGCTCAATGTTATTTTGGGAGAACACGAGTGCCTTGATTGTAATTCCCTTCTGGAATTTATTTGTGTTGACTGCTGACCAAGCTGTCTGAATCCTAACAATAGAAAGGCAGGAATTACTTAGGCACTGTCTCTTTTCTTCTCTGTCTGTTTCAACCCCAGACATCTCTACATTCACTGAAGATGAAAAGGCCTGATTATTTTCCTGTTTGAATACAGGCTCACAGTTTGTACAATATTTCTTTCTTATGTAGACAGATGGGTAGTTGATCTGTTTTATAAGGAAAAATAAGCTGCAAATGTCAGACTCATGCAAATTTTCTCAATATTGGATTAAAAAAACCCCAAACACAACAACTACAATAAGAAAAGCTTGCTGGAAAAATTATGCACAAACTTTAGTCTGTTGCAATTATGCTCTTGCATCAATGGATTTCTGATAATTTGCTGCTTGGGGCTCTGGTCACTTCTATACTACCATCACCAATACTACTACTACTACTATTTTATAATTCTTCTTTTCCCAGCATTTTTCATTCTCTCCTTTCCTTTGTTTGCAGGTTTCATGTTCAAAAGGATTTGTGGCACTGAAGTAAATATGAACAAAAGAGTGAACATAAGAACTGAAGTTCATATGATCAAAAGACTGTAAACAAAGAAAATATGAACTGTGGTGGAACTGCCTTTTTTCTATTGCTAGAGCAGAAACAGCATTTAGGGGAAGCTGCATCTGAAAGACATAGATGCCACATAGGTACAACATCGGTTGATTTCTTTCTTCTTTGCAAACATTTGCTTTTGGGAACATTTTCTCAAGTTACTTTATCTCAAGTTTTTATAAAATTGTATCTTGAAGAGGTAAAGAAAGTAAAGTAGAAGTAAAGAAAACATCACACCACTGAAGTACAGTTTGAATTTTGATTTATGTCTTTATTACTTGGTTTATAGATCCCTTTTATTTTGGCAAATGAGCCTCTTGTTATTCAATATTACAGCTTTCAAGATGTCCCAAAAAGTATCTTAATTCTTATTTACTTTGCTGGCAACCTGGCTAGCAGAAGTGTTTTTGCTTTCTTCTAGTATAATGCTGACAGTGAACACTCTGCTCAACTTCCATTATGTCAAAACTTACAGAGTAAATTTGATCTGCGTGAAGTCAAAGAGAACTTTCAGTAGCTGTACTACTTGGTTGACTAGGGAAAGAAATGTCAGGATTAGCTGACAGTCATCTGTGTTGACAGGAAAGCTGACTTGAAAGGGTAAGCTGGAACATATTTTTAAAAACTCTCTTCCTTTGTTTCTGTGGGAAACTGATACTATTGCAACGTTGTTTTTACTATCAATCAGTGATTGCCTCAATCATCTAGTATCATTATTTTTCAAGGTATTAATATTCTGAGTGTTGACTAGCATTGGATAAAAAAATAAAAACGTCAGTCAACTTTGGCTAGTTTTCCTACAATAAGCTTTCTTCAAGTCGGTAAATTGCCATATTAACCATATAAATATTTGTATAGATAGATTCAGTTGCAATTACATGCAAGGAATGAGGTGGCAAAGGGATGGAAGAAATGCAAATAAAAGTGATCATTCACATGAACCCAACAGTAATATCATATTTCCGAACTGCATATCAAAAACCTGAGGAGTGTAATGATACTTTCAGACTAATTTGATGGCAATCTATTAATTTTAATTGAATTGTACCCACTTACAAGAATAGCAAACATGATCCATCCATTTATATTGTCAGCAGTTTTTCAGTTTGTAAGAGAAAACTATAACTTGTTCTGACAGCTGAAAAAACGAGGCTAGAAAATTAAGACTGGGTTGTTTTCCCCACCCCTTGCTTGCTGATTAGGTGCAGAGTAGCCTAGAGAGTATGAAAAGTTCCCTACCACTACAAGTTTTAACTACAAAATAGCAGGCCTCCTAAATGGACTTAGTGAGTGAATTACTAATTGCAGATTTATTATCTGTGCTCTGTAGTAGGAACTGTTAGATCATCCAAATGTTCATTTTGACTCCACAGCCCAAGCAGCTAATCCTGGAAGCAAGCCAACAAGTAGTTACACACATTTCCAATACATCCTTGCATGTCATTTTTTAATGTCTTCTTATGCCTTAGTATTCTTGATGAGAAGATCAGCTGAATTATTAGTAGAAGACTGTCTTGGAATACCAATGTAGTACCAGAAATCGGAAGATTTCGAATTAGTTCCTTGGGGAGGAATAACTGATAATGGAAGCACAAGTACCTTTAATGCTAACCTCATTTATATACAACAATTATAAACTCCTGTTTTCCTGAACACCAGTGAGTAATGCCATGCCTTACTGCAGTCAGTACTCAACCCAAGACTGCCTCTCCCTTAATTTTTCAAAGGTCACTGTGACTTCAGCTTCTTTGCTTTCGATTCGTCTGCATTTCCTTTTCCCTCTCTCTTTCTCCAGTCAGTCCTAGTTCCTGCATGTGTTTTATCATTTCCTAAGAAAAGGAATTAGCTCAAGTGGTTTCTGCTCATTCTTATCCAGGCCTGTGTTCTGCTTTTCCTACTTTTTCTATGGCTGAACAAAAGTGAATTAACTGCCCCTCCATTTCCTACTTTTTCTATGGCTGAACAAAAGTGAATTAACTGCCCCTCCGTTTACACCGAATCGAAAGAAGACTGCTTTGTACAACAGTTGCAACCCAAACTGTAACAAGAATTATTTCTTTGCACACATATACATTTCCTTTAAAGTTTTCTTTTTAAAAATCCTGTATTACATATATTTTGCACATGCTATATTTGGGAACTGATTGATGACTGATATAATTAAGCCGTCCCCATTGTCAGAGCTTCTATAAGCATATGGTCTTATTTATAATAATTCCATCAAGGCCTTGCTTCTAGCATGAGCATGCTGTGTAACAATAAAATAAAGCTATATAGGACACATGGCTTCTACCAATGATATTTTTCTGTAATAAGAAGCAGAGTTATGAAAAGTCAATGTACAGAGCAACATACAAGTATGAAGTCACACCAGGTGATCCATTGCACATGGATTTCACCAAAGACCAATCCTACATGGCAGAAGAGCCAGGAGGAATGAAAGGATCAACACCAATGTGATTCTAGGATGTGATTTGTAGAATTGAAAAAGAAAATAATTCTTACTAGTTAGCATGCTTCCTTCTTTCTCCCAAAACAACCCTGTACAAATGCTACTTCAAAAATAATTCTAATACAACTTTTCAATGAAGACAGGATGAAAAAACTATTTTCTTGGTTGCTAATTTAATTCAGGTAAGTTACACATCATTGTTAGATGTGGTTCAAACCAAAACCACTTTGAACTTCTTCAAAGCTTGTCTATTTAAGCTTCTAAATACATCCACCACCAAACACATAGCATGACTGTACTTAAAAAGAATGTAAGATGTTTATAATGCATTCATTGTTATATGCCAATTAACACCACCACATAACAGCATGTAGCATTTCCTTACACTGTGATGTTGCTCAACAGAATAGCTGCTGCCAAAATTATTACAATTTTCAAAGTGTCATCTTCTTACCCAATAGCCATGGGAGGCAAAGCTGCTGTTATTTCAGATATATAGATTGTGCTTTTTGTGTTACAAAAACATTCAGAGAAATAGACTGTGTTCTGAATATAGTCATATATTTATTACTTTTAAAACAGTGACACCAATAAAAATTATAGAAAACGTAGGCCTAAATCTTCAGGGCTCCTTACAGTAATTTAAAAAAACCTGGTAATACTTAGTGTGCCATGCATATGGCTACATTTCTAAACATTCATGAAGACATGTATCTATAGCTGTATCTCCTCTTTTTGAAAGAATATATAATCACCTGGCCAAGTTACACTGAATTGAAAAAGCACGCAAATACTGAACTAATGTTTCACAATTAAAAATATAGCTAATGTTTACAGCATTCAAGGAGACACAGTTTTGTTACAAAAAATCAATTCTGTGATGGCTAATATAAATCAATAACTTTAAGTATATTTCTCTACTTGATAATGTCTCAGAATGATAATATATCTCAAGTACAAGAGCTACTTTGCTTTTCAGTATTTTGGAAGTCTCTCTAGTTAAACGCAAGTGGGAACAGTAGAAATCAAGTCAAGAACTTCAGCAGTCTGTTTCAGCAACTCCGAGTTTACAGCAAAAATAAATTTAGTTTCAGAAATTTTATTTTTGGAAAACAGATACTGGGAGGATACAACAGAAACCAGAAAAAGCAAAACCCCTCCAGATTAGTCCAACATCATAAAATGCAAATAACAGTCTGACACAACTGGGTTTGAAGACAGAAACTGAAAATACCCTCAAGACAATCGTCCAAGAATTAAAACAACTTGTCTGTCTCAAAGAAATCTGGTTTCCCCAAAGAAAATTGCAATGCAGAAGAAAGGAGTACTGGAAAAGACAAGAACTCAAACAAGCTTTACTGTCAAACCTTTCATGAATTCTCAACTAGATCTTTACCTAGCACGGTCTTTAGTTTAACCAGTGGAAAGTGACCTCACCTAAATAAAGGCTAAATAAATATATAGGCAGTTTTTTTCACTGACAATGTTCTTCAGCAAAACCTGCTAAATAAAATGTTTGTGAACCACTGAAAAAGATTTACAGCCAAATTAATCTGGCAATAAAACTATACATTCAGGCTTATGAAAATATAGACAACAAGATGATGCACTAGATATTTTAAGTATCTGACTTTTCTGGAACAAGGAGTGGGAAAACTCAAAATTATCTTGGTTTTCCAGCCAAGAAACTACTTGGAGAAACAGCACAGAAATTAAAATGAACACTGTTATGGAAACATATTCATGTCTGGTTTCCTACGGAATACTTGAGACTTAATGAGTCTGGCATTCTTCAGTCACTGTTCATCCTGCCAATTGATCTTTCTTCATTATGACTTGGGTATGTGTTACATCTACTTATCAAATGTTTCTTCATTATGACTTGGGTATGTGTTGCATCTACTTATCAAATGTTTAGAAAGGAACATCTCTGGACCCTGGAAGACTTCTATGTTTTTGTGTTTATCATAAGCAATCCCTGTTTGGCAAATAGAATTCCTGCACCTTGGAATAAGAAGTTCCCAGTAGTATTACAGAACCATTTAGGCTGGAAAAGACCTTTCAGATCATCAGGTACCACTGTTAGTGAATACAAACTCTTCCTTTCTCCCATCTCTCTCTCTGATATCCATGTGTTATACATACGGCTGAATTTTCAGCCGTGGAGAGAGAGCTACAAACAAGGAAAGTCTTTTAGTTTGAAAAACAAAGAAGGAAAATCTTTTACCTTTGGGAGTTGGAATCTAGTAAGAGCAGGCTTTCTTGTTGCCTTGCATTTAACATAACTATATCAGTGCAGAGATTTGAAGACTGTATAAACGGAATAGTATCTTTTGTAAAGACGTTACTAAAACAGGACAATGGCACATACACACAAAGAAAATCCAGGCAAAAGGAAGGCTAGCCCAAAATAATCTTGATGCTTTGAGTTAAAAAATATTCTGTTTATTCATTAATCATTTTCATATGCCAAGAAAATGGGTAAGAAAAAATGTACTTTAGAGGATTTAAATGTAGCACTTAACAAGAAGAAAGCGAAATGTGTGCCCAAGAAATAAAGCTGTTTTGGCACTTGCAAAATTTGTTTCTATTAACAGTCATACTGTGATTGAAGTGTGAAAGCTGAAGTCTAGGTATTTGTATCCATAAAGATTTAAAGTATTTCTTAATGTTTCAAGTCTTATGACTGAAAAGCAAGAACAAAGATTTCTCAGCTTAAAGATACACTTGAAACAGATGTTTCCAGCTGCATGTATCTCTGCAGAAGAATCATCAGATTCAAAACTGGAGTAGGTAATTCAGTGTAACTTGTGGAAAAAGCTTAAACCTAATATTCTACCAGCCTTCAGAAGATCTTTCAAAAAAGTCTCCCAGACAGTTTGAACAAATTATACCCAGCATTTTTTTTACATTTTTTGCTATTTAAATTGTTCGCAACAAGCCTCTTCCCTCAAAACATCCACCTTCCCTGACCTTCCCTCTATGAGTATTTCAGTTATAATGGCACTATTTCAACAGGATCATGGTAACTCTGAGGAGCTAGTTACTTCCTAGGCACCAAATGGACTAATTTTCTCCCAGATCATATTTTCCTCCTTCTTTTCTATAATTTTTGAGGAAGTTTTGAGAAAATGGAGATACACTTGTAACAAGTTTTGTCAAATCTTCTAGTGCAATTCTTAATCTATCATATGGAGTGCCCAGAGCACTCAGTGGATAGCTGCAGACAGATTTTTTTAAACTTAGAAGACTAACGAAGAATCAGATATATTCTGTACTCATTCTACATACAGAATATGTCTTTTCTATTCTTTTTGAGCTGACCTGCTGTTAAATTGGGTTAAATATGCTTTTTGAAAAGAATTTCCACCTTGAACATATATGTCTTATGCATCTGACCCTTCAAGGTCTTTCTAATTAAAATCAGACTATATCATCATTTCCTAAATGCACTCGGAGCTAATATGATTTACCATGGCATTTCTAATACACTACAAGACATGTTACTCCAATATGAAACAGATCTACTACCAATGTAATGAAATCATTACAGGAATTAACAAAAAATACAGTTGTATAAAATCCTGAAAACTTGAGTGGGATAGTGGGTAAGACAAAATAGAGAGAGCACTTCCATCAAAGCAGAAACAGGCCATCTAGGAAAAAAATGGTACCAGGATTAGGGAATTTGGCACTGTCCCAGTCTGCTACAGAGCTTAAGATCATACAAACCTAGTCTTCAATAACTCATTTAAAATTGTCTCCTTGGGAAAAAAACTTCCAGGCATTTAGCAACCAATATATTTGATATGCTGCCCTATCCTCTACATGCTCCAAATTCCTAAACTATTCCAGTAGCTGTCTGAGTACTGCAGGCACTGCATCAGACAGAATTGCTTGGGATGGAAATGAAACTGGGAGAAGGAAATGGAAGATGCACAGAGACCAGAGGAAGAGGGAGAAATAAACTAAGGGGCTAAAAAGACAAAAAGGAAAGGAGATAAGAGAGATCAAAGAAAACAAAGAGGATACGACTGAACATTTTTTGTCATATTTCATGTGCGAATTATTTGTGTGCAATGACTGAAAAAGAACAGTGTGATGGAGAAATTATTTACAAAGTCTCTGCTACCCTGAACCTATAGCCTTCAACTACTCCCTACACAGAAGGGAATTCCCAGTGGTGAAGAGCTGGCTCTATGACAACTTCATGTAACAGTGAGTGGCCAAGGAAGAGACATCACTGAATGCATTTCTGGCAACTGAATCATTACCACGGATGTCTGACACGTAAAATATCCCTCACCACTGTGTTTTTATTTCTTTAAGAGATGAGAAGAATCTTTACTGTCAAAGGATGAGTAAAACATCCTTTCTGATGCACTGACAGCAAAATAAAGCAGAAGCAGATAAAAAAAATAAAGACAGAGAATATCTAAAGAATGTTTTGGAAATTGTAGTTTCGATTTCTGCACATGAAAACCACCCACATATGTACAGCAAGCTGTAGCCATATTAACAGTGATACTATTTTTAGCAGCAAGGATACTACTGGACATTGTCAAATGCAGAATTCCATACTACTTGAGAAAAGGGAATTAGCTCTGAAAAATAATAGTTATATAGAATCCAGTTTCTAAGGGGATTAACATCAACCCACAGTATTATTGATATATACAGAAACTATGTGGAACTATCCTGCCATAAGATGATGCAAAACTACTTTATTCCTGAACATAGCCTGAACTTTTTAGGTGGCTGAAGAAGTGTAAAAAGCATCAGAAATCTTCAGACTCTACTCTCAGAGTACATAAACTGCAATTTGGACAGCAAGCCAGGTTCCAGTGCTCTATTTTATGTGACAATCCTTAAATAATGAGATGGAGAAAATGAGAGCTATACATGTGACCTTATGTTTACTGCTGAATAAAACTATCCCGATAGATGGTACAAAATTTCTTGTTTATAAACCCAATGAGATATCTCTTTAAGTGCTTGTGCAAAAAAAATGCCATATCTCATTCTAATTAAAGTGCATAATTAATCCTGAAGTGTTCAAATAAATTTCAAATTGTTGTATGAGGTCAAATAATTCAAGATTGCTGAAATGCTTCAGGTTTAGGGTTTTTATTTTCTGTAAGTAATGATTTTCAATGTTGGGAGAACACAAAAACATCCAGTTTGGCCAGACAAAAAACATCTTAAAAAATACCACTTTCTGAATTCATAAATTAAGCATTGAAAATAAATATGGGGTAGAAGGAAAAAATATTTTTGTCCATGTATAAGCATTTTTATGATTCAAGAATTAAATCAAAGAAATAGCCAACAGAAAAAACAACACTCAACTTCTAGAGCACCACTTAGGTGGATGCAAATATTTTGCAATGCCTCATAACACAAGTTTCTGCCACAAACAAGAGTTTATAACTGCAGGAATTTGTGCATATGAAGAGAGTTATATAGAAGTATAAACAAGTAGCTTGAATCCCTGGTGTCAAAACCGTTCCTCGGATGAGAAGGAGAAAGCCTAAGGCTTATACAAAGACATACAAGCAGAGTATACCTTTGTGCAATGTGAATCTCATCTCCAGCTTGTCCACTTGTGCAACACAGAGCCAAACAACACTAGAGGAAGAAGCAATTGAGGGACTAGTTGTCATAAGACAGGATGTTTTTCCATATTTTGCTATTTTTCCTATTCTACTCCCCCAGTTGATTGTTCAGGCAGTGCTTTCACTGGAAGTATAAATGTCTGACTCTATCCAAAAGGTCCCACTAAGTTCTGTAGTGGAGATGCACATCAGACAGCTTTCCTGTGGCTACGCCTTGGACATGACTATGAGTCACACTGCCAGTCACCTACCTTAAATGGAGAAGGCTGATAAGATAATGTTATTTACTTCCAAAGCTATGAGAAGGTGTAAAGATGCATTTCTGCTTTTATTCTTAGAACATATCAGAAGTATATAGCTGCTGGTTTATTTTCTAAAACTGCAACATTTTCCCTTTACATACAGTCATATAATATTTATAAGGCACCTCCACCTCCACCCCTGGGGTGCTTCATGAGCAATTAACATGCAATCATCATAATAAAGAAATAAATAATCTTAATTAAAACACTGCACAGGAACCTTCCTCAGATGCAGAGCCAGTGGGGAGCTGTCTGTCTTCATGAGATTTTACATATCTGTCAGTCAGATTAGGACCCAAATGCAACATCCGGTTTCATGGACAACATTCAGATTTATTATATTCCCCTGAGGGTCATAGATTCATATCCCCACCAAATAGAGGACACTCAATGTAGATTACTTGTTTTTTAGATGAGATTTTTTTAATTGCTTAATTTAATTAATTTTTTTGAAAGAGTTCTGGGTTAATGGACCACACACAATCTCCCCTGCTACCCTTCTTATCCTGTCTGTTTTGAAAACAAATAGAACATTTTAAACACCATATCTTCACACTCCTAAATTTTATTTTTCCACTGAAGTCGGTTATATTATAAACTTTGGTACTTCCTTCTATCATTCCCTCTTCAGTGTTGTGTTTACCAGCCCCTCATCATTCCAGGCAAGGAAAAAATCTGCAAAATATTCTCCCCCTACACATAACCCATCAGCAGGCCTAGATTGTTCTCAATTTAGTTGTTTTAATCCTCAGTTTTTCAGTGTAATATTCCCCAGAGGGAACAGAATATCACAGAAAAAAAATACTTCTGCTCTTAAGTATGGTTACGTTCAAAAGCACTGCACTGGCCTTTTCTGTGCATTAAAACTTCAGAATCAAAGGAAATTTTTAAAAACCCAATTCATTTATTTAAGTGCTTGGGCACAGAATCACAGTTCTCCCTGGGTCAAAACTCTTATTTGACAATATAATTTTCTCTCCTACTCCAAAGCAACTTTTTTTGTGCTTTACTTGGTATTTTGCTTACAATCTTGATGCAAAATTAGCCATCTCTTTTAAATACTTTGATACACATTAAGGAAATTCTTAACAGCTTCTGATCCATAATGTCAGCTTTGTGACTCACACTTTTAATACTCAAGCTCAAATGCCACAGAACGTGTGTCTCTTTCCTTCCAGTGTGACACCAGAACATGTAAATGCTCTGCCAATTTTGAAGAGCAGTTGGCAGCAACCATGACCCTAGAATGTCCGTGCTAGAGATACCGACCATAGTGCCACTCTTCCACACTCTTCATGGAGACTCCAGGCCCTTAAGGACGGTCATGTGCTCTATTACAGCTGCAGCTATGATGATGTCTATTTTCAACGTAGGAAGCGCAGTTCTTCCATCCAGTCCCTTTCCTCATGCAGCTGCAAGTTCCATGCAGACAGGCAGCAAAGTTTTCCCAAAGCCATGAGACAAAGAGCATGGCTGAAAGGAACATATCCCTCAGCAAACAGAGGCAAAGAGATTAGTGCAAATGGCTCGTGCCTCATGTGAGCACATGGTTTCCCAGGTACATGCAAAGAGATGTATCTCGCCTTTTTCCCAAGCTTGCAAGCTTTCTTTTTGTTTGAATGAAGAGAATTCAGCTGAGAGCAAAATCACACTCCTGGGTTCAGCCAATTCCATGTTTACAACTTAAAGGCTATTTATTATATATTGTGCCTTTCATATGCTTTAAAGACGTTATTTTCTATGAGTATTTGTGCCTATTGGCATTCACTGAGGACAACATATGGCTCTCAAGCTTAATATTGAAGCATTTAGATTCTGACTGATGCATTTTAATTTCAGGAGATCTCTCAAGTTCTAGATAGGTTTCCAAAGAGTGAAATATAACAGAATAACAATTTTCTTATTTTCCAGGAGAAATTCAGGATGTCTCCTTGCCTAAGGCATTTACTATTTATTTTCTATTAATTACTAGGATTTTATGCACCGGACTTTCTCCTGTTATAACAATGTTTAGAACACATTCTCCTTTTCTAAGCTTCCTTTTGTATTTTAATACCTCCTCTGAACTAATGATAAATGGCTGAGAACTGGTAACATACATAGGGACAACATGAATACAGGCAGAGCTTTTCTTGTATCACTTTGAAACAAGGCAGCTTTGTATGCTGTGACCTGCTTAATTTGGTGTACAAACAACTGTTACTTTCACAGATCGTTCTACAAGATCTACCATTGTGCTTAAGTAAATACTGCTAAACACTGCATTTTCTTTTCTGAATAGAGCTGTATTTGTTAACTCCTGAAATTACTCTTTGGTCAGTTTTATAGATTAAAATAATGGGCTGGATGAATAGAAGGTGCTATAGCCTCAAGAGGATGTCACATACTGCTGCATTTCACTTCTGATGTTCATGAGTGCATACGGCACACATTGTCTCAGTGTGGGCTACTGCTTCCCCTCTGAAACAGCAATTCAAAATCCCACTAAACTTCATGTCACCATCCTTATTCTCTGTGAGCACTTTTGTCACCTCAACCTGAAGCAGCTGCAAGGCCTGCAACCAGTAGGCAATCCTCCTTCCTTTATCTTTGTTGCAAACAGGTAAAAAACATTCTCTTTCTTACAAAAATTCCAAAGCAAAAAAAGTTTTATTCTTGTCTTTTGTCCTTTCTTTCTGAAAGAGTATTTTAATTACCAAAATCAAAACAGTAATAGTGATGAATGGACTGCAATTGTTTTATACCATGCCATACTACACTCTTGATGGCTGTTAAAACACAAATAATCAATATATGGTTGCAAGAGGAAAAAATAGAACTTTTATATTGTGTAGAATCTACATAGCACAGATTATCATTTTTATGCTCTAGATATTCATTATGTCAGTAAAGACCTTAAATCCCACAGCTCTTTCTTTAAAATAGAAAATTCTTCCAATAATAATTTCAATTGTGTACAAGAGAGCTACACATTTATGGGAGACTTCCCATTTGTGTATCATCAACTGAATACATGTTCCTGGGGAACAATTTGTTATGGGTTACTAAAAGCTGTAATCCTGGTCACACTAGAATAGAGATTAGATTGAAGATGCATGATCCTACTGCATTTTTAAACAGCCAGACATTGACAGTAATTTAGACCAGTCTGTTCCTGTAACTCTCTTTGTGAGAGAATGAAGAAAGGTGAAGTTAGTTTTGAAATTAAAACATGGCTAAAATTCAGTTACAGATATGTATGTATGTACATCAAAATGGATTTCATTCTAATGAGAAGGCAGAAGGACATTTAACATTTTAAAATACTGGAGCAAACGTAAAAATTTTAGATGATATCTTCTCGACATAGATAGTATCTTAGGAACATATAAAGGAGTACATAGATTCATATTTATATGCCCTATAAATACGGTGTTGGTATATATGGCATGTAATGTATGTGAAAATGGTCAGAATTTTTATAATAAAAGTATTTGCATGAATAGAGCTGATTTAATGACAGTGACCATCTTTGCCTTTATTTCTGTGAAAACTCATGGAGTTACAGGAAGGAGATGCAAGACTCGACTGATTCGTAAATTCTATTTTAAAATGCACCTGAACTGGGTGTTTTGTTCATCTATAGCCCTGTCTGGATGAGGAAGTTAACAGGTGAATTTGAAATTCAATAGCTAATACACACTAATTTCCTGTGTTAATGCTATTTCCTGTATTAACACTAAGTACACTGAATAAGTAGAATAAGTATGCAGGATAATGTTTCACACAAAGTAAGAGATGTCCATACTAGGAGAAAGAGTGGAATTGCAATTTAAAATTACAGTCACAAGTACATGTTACTGAGCAGGATAAAAATAAAATTATCCTCTATATATTTTAATGGCATTCAAGCATGTTCCAACAGAATAATTTCAAGATTTCCATCTTACAGGGATTTATTTCACAGTAGATTAAGAAGAGTATATCTCTAAGAGAGAAGCTAAAGGCTCTAATCTTATAAGTGAGATCTAAATAATTTTAGTGACTGAGCTCTTAAATATCTAAATATTTTGTGTGGGTTTATATTATAAAAATTCTAATGAAGTCTTTATTGCTAATCTAATTGTAAAGTAATTACATGGTGACTAGATTTATCTCATACTTTTAAGTCTCAGAGTTCTTTTTAACAGCCATTAATTAATAAAAATATTGCAAAAACACTTCTAAATGGGAATCTAATGATTTTTCTCAGTTGAAGGCAAATGAAGTAATAATTTCCACATTCCCCATTATTTGTATTGTGGAAGCCCCCATGTATACCAATTGATTTGAAAATATCAAAATAAATGCTCCTTCTAATTTTATTCATGAGAGTTTCTTCTTTGCATTTTCTTCAAGCAAAGAAGAATCTTACCATTAATAATAAATCATTCTAGGTATAAAATAATTGCTCCTTAGATCCATACACATCTAAGGCTTTTAACTCACTTATCAAAAACTAGACCAGTCAAAATACTGCTGAAAATAATGTTATTACCTGTTGCTGTCCTGCCTAAGATCTACCTACAGATGAGAAGGCAAAAAGCATTTTACATTTCATCTCATGGTCTGTCATAACTAATTCATTTCCATAAATTGGGAGATTTGCAAAGACTCATCTAAAGATTATCAGAAAAATTACAGGTTTAATTTATTCTGTAATTGAATTACAGCAGTTGTAAAGTATATAATGGGTGAAATATGAATTCTGAATTAAAGTTTTAGGTCATGCTAAATTTTGCAATGCAATACTCAAGCCATAGTTAAAGTCCATTTCCAGACTAGTATATTTTTAAAGTCACTTGTGAAACATGCATGATCATTTTTCTCATCTCACCTGCTAAGGAAAGATGTTCCAAATTTGTTTTTACGAATTTGTCTCCACTGTCTTGAAAGTTGCACTGACTTCCAAAACATATTATTCTTGAAAGAATAGCTTGTTTATTCAGACTACACCAGACAATTTCGGTTTTAGTGCTCACTAATGAAGTCTGTTTTAAAACATTCATCATAGGAAGGTAGAAAACAAATTTTCCTATTCTGTATCACTTGTGAGAGATTTGAGTTTCAATTTCACAATACTGTAAGGGGCATATAGCAGTCTCTTAGTTTGAAAGACAGATACCTGCTAAGGAAGGTGGGAACCTTCCTGGACGGGAAGAAATTACCCCTTCCCCTGAATTACTGCAACTCTGGAAATTACGAGGCTTCTGAGCACAAATGTGGGAAAAGGAATAACAGTTCTTTACTAAAATATATAGATAGATATAACCCAACAGAACAAACAACAACAATACAACAACAAACACCAGTAACAGACTCCCCGCCTGTCACCTGGTCTCCCCTGTGGTGTAGTTACGGCCACACCCGGGCAGGGGCGCTGGTGAGGCAGGGAGGCTGCAGTCCGGGTGAGCAGTGGTTGCAGTCTGGGTGAGCAGTGGCTGCAGTCCTGTGGAGGTGGGGGTTGCAGTCCAGTGGAGGTGGAGGCTGCAGCAGCTGAGAGTGGTGGTCCTCTGCAGCTCCTGGAATCGGTGCCAGACAGTGTGTCCCAAGGTTCAGGCAGGCTTCATTATATTCCCGCAGGAATGTCCATGTCCCTCCCCCATGGCGGAGCATTTCCCAATGGAATGATGAGATAAGACAGTTTGGGAGGTTCTGGGCGGTTGGGTCGTTCCAGCTGCCCATTGTCCATGATGGCCATTAACAGGGATGGCCTCCTCAGGATGGGTGTGATTATTGGTGGTGCTTTCAGAGGGAAGCTCTCCCAGCTGTGTCTTTTGTGAAGCCAAATGGACCCTACCTCACCACAGGGTTTCATTATCTTATCTAACCCCAGCTTGCAGTCCAAGGGGCCAAACATGCACCCGGCAGTTGTTGCAAACGACCTGTCATTAACAGCTCATCAGGGCTGATGCAGATGGAGGGGAATACATTGTTTTACTACATCCTCACAACCCAGGACAAGCAGTCAGCCTAGAAATATAATATAAACCAAAGTGACATAGAGGATTCATTTTTCCATGCTAGTAAGAAGTCTCACAGCTGAGAAGTCCTATTGACCTCTCAACCTCCGCAAGAGAAAATAAACAAAGTTGAGGGGGCTTTCCATTGTAATTAATAGCCTGGTTTAATTTAACTGTTGTTATTAAGGTCTAAATTCTGCCTTTACATTGTTGCTGCAGACTGGTAACCAGTGAAGCAGCTAAGGCACTGATGGCAGTACCCAGAGCCAATTTACAATCTGATGATGATTTGCCACACTCCCTGAAAAATGAAGCCTTGCGTCCACTGCATTTGTAAAATTGCAGACTGCCAAAACACAATTACCATGTAAGTGAAAACTGCCATTGCCATGAGACAATTAAATTAAGTCTATAGATCTACCAGAAACCAGAACACAGGATTCTGCCTGTAAAGACTAAGTGTCATTTTTTAAATGGCCTTTGGAAGGACTGAAGTTAAACGAAGGAATAAACTGACCTCACAAAGAAAATTTTCAATAAGCAATTGAGCAGTTATGGATCTCTGTCAGACGTGGGATCAGTTTCAGCAGCGATGCAACTTCCCAAGTGGATGCAGTTACAGTCTCTTACTTATATCCAATTATAGTAATCTACAAGATGAGCGAAGCATCTTACATCGAATTACTCATTTTGTAGTAAAACTGAAATGACCATAAAAATTATTTCCTGACAGTTTACAGAAACAGGGAAGACTCTCCTGTCTTTCACCAATATAACTCTGCAACTAGAAATAGAGTAATTCATACCCTTGCTCACAGGATGCATAAAGGGTTGACATATATTAACATGTGTGTGATAGACAGATAGCTATGTGAGGAACTGAAAGCTTCCAAAATACTGCCTTATAGACACAATCTTTCAGAACAATATACTGTCTTAGGCCTCAAAGACAAAGTATCTCCCCAAAATGGAAAGCAGAGGTGGGAAGAGGGAGAATGGAAGTAAAACACTCCATAAATCCAAGCAGAGATGCTAACCTGATATTTCCTTTATTCCATCAGTTACTGCCTAAGAATATACTGGAATGACAGAAAACAAGGTAATGCTTGCAAAAAGTCAATACACTTCTCCTTTTATGACACAGGTACATCACAGTAGATTTCTAATCCACTTGTTTTTTCCCTTAAACATTTGAACTACATATCTACAAATACATGGAGAAGAAAAAGAATACATATAATTAATATCTAAAAGTAGATGTATTGCACACAAATAAGGTAATGGCATACCAAGTACAGAAGAAATATGATTTTTTTTTAATGTGTTAAAATTTACTGTCAGTTACAGTTTAAACGAGCAATCAGGATGTCAGATCACAACAGATATGATATGTAAGATACAACAAAAAGAACATTTGGCATGTGTTGTAAACATTGAAATATATGCACAATTTCATTATAGGACATTTTACAGTTTTATATTAGGATTTGATTCTAGCAATCCACTGAATTCTTCAGAAAAATACTTATCTGCTGATGCGGAATTCTTTTCATCACTAAGCTTGAGGAAAGAAACAACAGCAGAGAGCCCGAAGGACTGACTGTAAGAGAGCAATGCACTCTACTAGACATGCATTCTGAGCAGCTAGACAAAAGACCATAACAGTCCTTTCACAACTAAATTAGAAGACTTATATATCTGTGATTAACAGGTACTGGCACCTGAAAGAAATATTAGTGACTAGTCTAGAACAGTAAACAAAATATTTCTAGAAAGTCAAATAAGAAGCTAGAGATAAAAAGACAACTTCTGCAGTCAAAGAAGAATAAATAGTCTTTCTTAAACTATTATGAGAAGAAAGTGCTTTTCCCTTGTGAAGTCTAATTAGGTGTATCTATTACATATATACTAGATATATAAGTTATCCTGTACAGGAGTACAGGGTAGTCAAACTCAGTAGAAAACCATCAGGAAAAAGCACTAAGAATGTGCAGGTCAGGGGGAGTGACAAGGATGGAGTGATCCTTGAGAGTTACTGGACAGTTGCCTTGAGCCATCCAATTAGTATCATTAGTCTACACCAAGATTCCTGGATGAAGATGGAATATACTCAATAACATTAGCTATAAGGACATTAGTTATCTATAATACTGTTACTAGTTTTGAATTAAAGAGAAAATGAAGGTTAATCTGAAATCTTTTCTGAAGAGCACTTTCTTTGCAGAAGCAAAGGTGAGTCAGAAAGCAGACACTTTGTACTGTAATGATCTAGAAACACTCACTAAATACTTTGTCCACATTTCCTTAGTGAAGAACAAAGCCTGGAGTAGATTAATCCAAACTGCCCAATCTTTCTGCTCCTACTGGACTTCAGTACGAGGAGAGACAGCTCAGCACCCTCTTCACTGTACCCACAGGGATTTGTTTCCAGACAAACTCCACCTAACTTTGACAATTAGGAGTCAGAAGATTTCATCAGCAATGAACCCAGACTGGATAAAATGGGTTAAATTTCTTTAAGTTGTTTAGGCTTCTCATGCTCTATAACTACGGGAAGTGCTCTCTTAAACAGAAAATGTCCATCAGCTATTAAAAATAGCCTTATGACAAATTCAATGTAATCGTCTTGTGGATAGCATGAAATTGAATACAAGGTCATTAACCTTCAATAGTCAAATTCTGTTTTTCTATAATTATGTTTTCTGATCACATGAACCTTGCCTATCAGAGCCAACAATGCACACATTACACTACTAAACAAAAGTTGAGGCCACGGGGTCAGTTGACCTTCACATTTAGCATTCATAGACAAGAATACTTTCTAAAGAAAGCATTTTTGTTTTAGACTACTTCCCCTGCTGCTAGAAATAATTTTAAACTTAAGAATTATGCTGTTCTCCTTCCTTTGGTGTTTTTTTGCCCTTAACTATGTAATAAAAATGTTAGTGCAATTCTTATTGCATAGTGCATATTAACTGCTTTATTGCTTATGTTATGTTTGGAAATAAATATATATAAATTCAATTTATCCATCCTGTGTGTTGCAATCTCACCGGATTATAGCCCTTCATTTAAAATCCTGGATGTAGTTTATAGAGTAATAAATCCTTGAAAGTGTTGTATTCTTTGTGAACATCCTAGCAGAACATGAGATATCAATTCTCACCATGACTTTCAATGCACTTTCACTTAAACAACTTCTTTCGTAATCTTTCTTTGCATTACAGACTCAGCATTTTTGGTGCTTACAGGTCATTTCAGATTAAAATCTGCTCCATGGAAACTGTTTTCTACACATTACTGTGAGAAATGTGTTATTTTCTTTCAATTTGTAAAATCATATTGTAATCTGGTTTTATTAATAGTAATCCAACATTACGGGCAAAAGAAATACTGTCAGAGTAAATGGCTGAAGATTAAATGAGAAGGACAAAAAGAAGGAATATTGCAAATCAGGGATCAACTTAGGTGTCTAAGGAAAAAAAACAAAAGGTAGAAATTAGGTGGCATATGATCAGGGCTGTGAAATAAGAGATGCAAACGTATAACTCATTTATTTGCCCCATATTTAACCTAGTTTGTTTCAGAAAGACAGAAGAGAGAAAAGATAAGAGGTGATATTAGCTTGCACATGAAGAATTTGCTCTGAAGCCTGGATGGACACACTGAAAGTATAAGAATGAACAGGGCTAAAAAAAAAGGCATCTCTTCTGGAAAGGTTACTCATGAAACCATATCATCAAAATCAGATAAATCAAGATTTCTGCAGGTCTTTTACAAAATCATTCAAAACAAACTCAGTGGTGGGAATGAGGGATGTTAGTTGTTCAGACATCTCTTGGGGAAGGAACGTGTTTTGTCTAGTCAGCTCTTGAAATGCATTGGTCAAAAAGAAGTAGGCACAAATATTACTCAATATTTGTTTCTAATAATAGAAAACAGCTGCTGGAGAAGACTGAAGTAGAAAGCATCCTGGTCTTCAATAACTTTATAGGAGGATATAGAGAAAATTTGTCCCCATGACGGCAGTTGAATACTAAAACAGGATGTTCAAAGAAGCTGCAACATCTCCATTCTTGCAGATATTAAAGACAGGACAAGGCTGCTAGCAACCTGATCTAGGTTGGCATTGTTTTGAACTTGGGTTTGAACCAGGAGGGGTCATCCAAAAATTCCATCCAAGCTTTACCATTCCCTTGATCCTTTATGAAACAGCAGTGTTCTCAGTCTTCAGAAAGGAAAGGAGAAAGAAATGTGAATGTACACTGAAACTGAATCTCAGTAATTTAAGAACCAATCCAATATATACCTAGCTCAAAATCCTACCTCCACCAGTGACTGAACTATCAAGTGAAGTGACTATACTTTTTTTGCATTACAAGGATGAAATATATCTAATATGGCACCAATCTTTTAAGAAAAGGCTGAAGGAGACACACAGCCTGCAGCAAAACCAATTCAGGTTAGGCATTAGAAACAATACTTTAGTGACAAAGGTAGTGTATCAATAAAAGATGTCAAGTAGATAAGTTGCAGAAGCAGCAACTTTGGAGATCGTTTAAGAATACATTGGACAACTATGTACTCACCCAGTAACATTCACTAATACAAGTTAAACTGAATGATTCAACTGTCTCCCCATGTCTCACAGATTCACCAACATGACTAAAACTAAGATATTCTTACATTTTCTTTTGATCTCTCCCTTCTGATTACTTTGCCAATCACCAAATCTCTCTCATCAGTACTCATTACAGCAACAGATCACTACTTTTGAGTTAGACTTCCCTCTAAAATCCTCACACCCACATGACATCTGAATCTCAATCAAGTTAGAAAGTTTCACTCCGCCTCTAAGATTCTGTGCATGCTATCAAACTACAGGATCTGCATCTCATTACCTCGTAATACTGCAACCTCCTTTCTATTGGTCCTGATCAGTGTAAGCTTGCAAAAAATAAAAGTAATCTTCCAAGTCCATATTGCAATAGCTGTCTCTTTGAATCCTTCCACTGGCTGCCCTCCTGCAAGAAATCAGAAAAGATGGGTATGCATTTTCAGAATGTGCACATGTATCTCTACCTATTAAACAAATTGTACTGACATGGTGATCTGCTAGAGCCAAATTCATTTTAGGCAAGCAAGTAAACAGTAACATAATTTGTGCTTTCTTCCCTCCTGTCTCTGATACTTTGGGCATACGTTAACCTTAACATCTGCATAGCTGCCCCGTTATTCTCCTTACATCTGTTTTGCCTCTGCACCACTCAGAGCATTGCAAGGCTGGTTGAAGTGCTGGTGGGCTAACACAATGGGCTATCAAACTGACCAAAACTAGCCCACTGAATCCTTGTCCTCCTTTTTTTGGTCTTCACTTACATCCATTTTATAATATGTTGACTTGTATTTAATTCCAGAATAAAGTCACAATTTTCTTTTCTGTGTGCACAGCTCTTACCAAAATGGGACCCATAGAAAAACAACATTCTTGCTATTAGAGCCTGGCTTCTCAAACACATTTATACGTCTGAGATGTGGATCTGAAAAATCTATAGTTGCTTTTCTTAGTGTTCAATGTAACATAGCAAACATAAGGCAAGTGATTTCCTAAATGCTCCTTTCTAAATGGGGAAGCTGTTGACTCCCTCTCCCCTTCGCAAATAATTGCACTCTTCTATGTACAAGCTATGGAGTTAAACAAAGGTAATTCAAAGTTTCTTTAAGCTTAGGTGTTTTAGCTTACTGCTGAGTATACATTACTTATGCTACTAGAAGACTTTTTCATAAGGACATAAAAGGCAGGGGTAGATAAGCAAGATGTCTGTGTGGCTGAACTGTCAGAACACAGTAAAGCCAAAATAAACCATTTTTATAGGCATATGGCAAAGTGCTCAATATGTCTTCCTTCAAAGAAGAGAGGTGCAATTCTGGTCTTAGTTACAGCTGGTAGATTTCATCTGCCTGCATGTGCAATTGCCTACTTACTGTGGTGAAAACAGAATATGGTAAGAATGATCACTTCCCTCTCCTCCCTTTTCTGCAAGGAGAAAAAGCAATTTTATGAATGGTGAACCTGAAATCAAGCACAGCATTGTTTTCATTTCATTATTGCTTGAAGCAAGATTAAAAACTCTCTTTGACACTGACCTTATTTTGTTAAAAGGGCAATTTTTGTGATATCAACCTTTTCTTTAGCTTGCCCCACCTTTGTGAATCTTATTAACTCTAGTTTTATATAGTTAGATACTTGTGATCTTCTAAAACAAATAGGCCAGATGATAAACTGTGATAGAAAAAGCACTCAAGTGTACACCAATGACTTAAAAAGGATTCTTCATAGATACAGAAATCTGAGCTATCATATCCCAATTGAGGGTCAAGGCCTCACTGTTGTAATTCCATAGGGATGCTGAACAAACTTTGCATTAACAGCACTTGCCTTACTGGAAAGGCACTCAAAAGTGTTTTGTTTCTCTCTCCTGTGCTGTACATGTATTGAAGCTATTTCTCTAAGCCAAATTATTTCTAAGGAAACTGAAGGCACTGCAACCAAATGGCTGCCAGTCCATTTAATTTAGACCACTATTGAAAAGGACTCAGAATTTTAAATATTGTAAAGTTGATATTTCTCCTTTAATTAAAAAGGTACTTTATTAAAATACTTGATCCTTATATATCAATGGGACATATATAATATGGCTCTGTAAGGCTACCATTAATTTTAAAAATAAATGCAAGTCAGGAAACCACATTTTTATCTACTTCCTCAACAAAGCTCTCAGTATTGAAGCAATTTTAGGACCTTGAGCCATTCTCAACCAATGTAGCAACTCAGTTACTTGGTATCAATTATCCCATGCAGTTAAACTAAGCTGTTTTCTCATCACTGAACATTGTCACAAACTCCTGCAGACTGGGGCTGCTGGCATGGGTTGAAATGATGGTCTATATCCTCATGTGACTAAGTCCTTGGCACACTAGAATTCAGTAGAACAAGTATATGCATGAGAAACTCCCTCCTTACTCACTTGTGCTGGACTCTAAGGAATTACAAAGAGGTTTAAAGAAACTGTTCATCTGGTTCACCTGTCCCTTAAAGAAGCAGAAGTGTAATGGCTTCTCTTTTTTTTTTGCCAGTCTTCAAAAAATAATTTTATCAAGCTCTGTTCATCTTTGGGTACTCATTCTATGTTTCATATAATTTGTAGCAGTTTAACTCACTGCAATCTGTTATCTCTGGTATGATCAGTGATTGTTCATAGGTCCTATCCCAAGTGGATTTGATTCAAACCTCAGAAATGTCTGGAGAAATTCATAACCAACTGCTATACAAACTATCAAATAGCCTTTTGATACTATCTAGAAATTGTACAATCACCAGATTCCAATTTACTGGAATCTCTGGGAAAAAACAGGAGTTGATACAGATCCAAAATAACAAGTTCAAATAGTACAGCTCTATTAAATTAATACATCTCTATTACTCTAGGATGGGAAACAGAGTAATTGAACTTTTTTTTGGTCTTTGTGAATATCAATACAACAAAACAAGTCAGCAGATTGCTGTTCTCATTCACTGGACAATTAAATTCATTGCCATTCCTTGACATAATGCGAAACAAAAGAGTATTTGAAAGATTTTTCCCTTAGTAGAATTAAGGTGTTCAGTCATATGTTTTCTTTACAGGACTCTGTGAACAGCATACATAAAAGTAAATGAGCTGCTCAATAAGGTGGGAGCTTGCACCTATCATTTCATAACATTTTCACCCAGAAATCAGATGAGTGTTTTGTAAAATGAAGATCACTAATTCTTTTTTTTTTTCACCACATAACGGTTACTCTTCGTGGCACCAGCTATCAAACACTTTGGCCAAACACCCAACATAAATTGAGACTTGGATGGATTTAAGTCAGTGGAATAATGACCTTTTATATCAGCTAGAAATCCCTTTATAAAAATCAATCTGGCACTAAGATGTAGCAGTGTTTGCCATCAGAAGAAGCAAAATAAATCATATAAAATATACAGCTGTTGTGTTATCTTATTACAAGATCTATTTATAGCTACTTGGCATAGTAACGAAGCTGATAAATTTGATTTGGTATTGTAGAAGTAGCTGCATTGTTCAAAATTAATTTCATAGCCTGCTGGGTCCTAGAAATTTCTTCGTTTTCTTGTCTTTTGATTGGTACCAGGCAAAAGAAAGATGGGATCAATTCAGCTACATTTGATGGAACCAGTGTACCTGAGAAGTTGAAGGCTTGGGCAACTAAGTGCAGAACTTGGTACTGATGGAAATGTGTAATGTAGCAAATTCTTTTTCAATCAGCTCTGTCCCTTGCACTTGCTTTTGTAGTCTGTCAGATACATTCTTCCGACTTTCTGAAACTGCACGCTCATCTATGTCCTTCTTTACATCATTTATTTTATACTTTTCTCCTTCCATGCCATTTTGTCCTCTGCCTTCATTCAGAGGTTTCTAACTTTCACACCCACGACACCTTCCCAATCCCCTCCTGCTGTTTCAAGATCCAGCATCCATGAAGAGAACAATGAAACATTTCAGGATCTGAAAAGAATTTACCATCACGTAACCTGACACCAAGATAAGAAAAAAAATTCTCCTAGGTATTACAGAGCAGTCCTTGAATCTAGCCCAACATTGTGGTTGAAGGAAATTAAGTGACTAAATGAAATCTAATGCTGACTGGAAAATTCTGAGTGATGCAGAATTGCCACCTTAGAAAATACAGTTCTGATGTATTTATATTCCTGTTTGCAGGAATTTTATCATTAGTCACTTTAGAAGAGATTTATAAGCATATATGCTCAAAGTGATGAAAAAAAGAAAGATATACTTACAAGTCTGGGCTTCAGCAAACACAAAAAAAAACCCCTGATGTACGAAAATGGCAAAATCTCCTTTTGGAAGACTTAAAGTAACTGGTGCAAAGCCTCCTTTGTAGAATTTCACTCTTCTTCTGGACCTTATTCAGAGAGATATTAAAACTCCAGAAGTTTTTGAGTTCTAACCAAACCTTGTACAGTCAAGTTACAGAAGCTGCATTAACACAGGATTAAATTTTCTTTAGAAAATTTGTGACATGAAATATGTAATTGAAATAATCCTACTTTTTCTTTTTGAAGATTTTTATAGGAGAGAATTTTTTACTTCTATTTTCAAGGAAAAGCAGTTCTCTGTTTATATGTTTTATTATATTCATTATATGTGATGTTCCTAGTAGTTCTTTATATTTTTGCAATAAGTTCTAGAGTTCTTCACATGCACCTTTAATTTATTTAATCTGCTTTGTTATGAAATACACATTTGCTTGTAAAGTGAGTACATATTTTAGTGGAACATTTAGGAGTCACTACTCTAATGTATAATTATTTAAATCTATATGGCTGCATGAACAGTAGGTTTAAAAATGGAACGCATGACATGCTTTTCCATAAAGTTCAGGGGGTTTGAGTCAAAATATGACTAAGCAATATGGACACTGAGCTGTGCTTTTAATCACAATTCAACTATTTTAACACAGTTTTTCTTGAAAGCAGTGGATAAATAAAGTAGGCGGTTTTCTACAAAGTTATGAAATGTGATGAAAATGGTGCCATGTGTGATACTATACTACAATTTTCATCCCTCCCACAGAATATGTAAAGAGCTATTTACATCTAGGCTGAGCTTTTCTCTGCAAAAGTAGAAATATAAATAGTAGGAAGCCCTTTCCTGTCACAGCCTCACCTCAAGATGACCTGTCATTTATGGAACTGTTTGGGTTCCGTTCTGTCTTCAGAGATTTCAGGCTAATTTGGATCTGCAGGAATTTGAATCCAGAGGAAGAAGAAGGAAGGTCTAAGGAGTGAAGATTGTGGATTGCCAGCCCTGTTAACTGTACCAGCTTTGCAGAAAAGACACAGATGTGTGACTCTTACCTATGTCTGTACACAAATGCTTCAGTAATGTTTGTACTACTTACAAATGGAGAAAAACAACAGCTGTTGAAACTACATCTGAAGTGGATGTATTTTATTTCAGCACCAAAAGCCCAGAGGAGCAACTCAAATCCTAATATTATGTAGCCTCACCATCCTTTGGAACTTTATTATACAGTACTTTCTGTCACCCAGTAAAGGCTTGTGTTAGCAAACATATCTTAACTACATTTAAGATTTTGCTATCTTCCTGAAAACTTTAAATTTATTCCGTATTTCAATTCCAAATCTCTTTAATATATATTATTTTAAAATGCTTACCTGAAAGATTATAACTAAGTTAAGTCAGAGGGACTGAGGAGAAAGATTAAATGCCTCAAAAATTATTTTTTCATCAAAGCAAACACAGTATTTACAACAGACATTAGAGAAGATTTAAAAGGTAAAGTTCTACAGTCTGAGTACTGTAAATTATAAGGTAGACTTTTAAGATACAAAAATGAAGAATAAAATAATCTGCTCAGTGGTGTTATGGGTCTAGGAAAGAATCATGTAATAAGAATAATAATTCTTCAGAGCACTCAATTTCTTTCACCTTTGATTTCTCCTTTACATTTTTAGTGAAATTCCTACTTTCTTCTGCCAATACCACTGCTTCCTCTTCATCTTCATAAGCCAGCTTGAGTGATTTAAAGGAAGAGTGTAACGATAGTATTTCTCATTTTCTACCTTTCCTAATAAACACAAAGATTCTTTAAAATAAATAATTATGGCTACACATTTGACACAGGTATTTAGGCCCCAGTTTTGCACTGGTTCAAACAGAGATTAAGACAAATTTAATAATGTTCTAAGAAATATGATGAAAAAGCTAAGTTAGATTTCTAGGTCATCTAGAAGCTTTTTTAATATTTTACCTCGTGTTTAATTAAAATATCATAACCTAAATAGAAAGTAAGGCTCTGCTTCATTATGCTGTTGTCTGGAGTGCATCTCTGAATGAACCAGCTCCAAGCTGTAATAAGAAAACATGTTTCTGAGAGGAGCAAGCACACAGCTGTTTAACCATATGGAAGTGTAGCTCTGTTAATATCCACTTCTCACTTCCTCACTTACATCCAAATGTGTTGCCTTGGGGCAGGCTCCTACCTCCACTTTTGCTCCCCTGCAGCCTCCTACTCTTACCACCCTTTTGTCCTCCTGTAATACCTCAGCTGTTCTGAGAGCTCCTGCAGGTCACCCAGACACATCACCTTGAACACTGACAAGCATCCTACCAAATACACCAAATCTCGCACAGCTTGTTTTATATAAACATTAGATGTCCCAGGTACCAAATATACATGCATCACTTACTGGAAAAACCAACCAAACAATTTCATGTCCTTCCCACGTGGCAGGAATCTTGCAAAGAGACAATATAAGCTTGCAGAGGATATATGTTGCTTTTTCATTCACTCAGTATGTACAGGTTTATGCATTAATATGATACCATCCTCTTAGTTTTTAAGTTTTCTATAGCAAAACTTTACAGAAAGATATATGGGGACCAATGTACAGAAGACTATGTTTTGAAAAATTACATCATAAATTATGTATGTGACAACTAATGAGCAGCAAACATATAAAGGGATATATACAGCTGGATTAACATCAGAAGCATGAACATGCATAGACCAATTATCTTTACCTGATAAACTTACTGATAAGTTTCAAGTCGACAAAGAATTTATGTACCACACAGAAGGGCTGATTACATTCTTAGTTTAATTTGTCATGGATATAAGTAAATTTCTCATTCATTATCACAGAATTGGAGAGGGGAATTTTTAGCACTAAGCTGATTGCTTACTACACTCATTTTTCACCAGTTTGTTTTCAGTAACTTACAAAAGACTCCAATTCTTCTCCCAACAATAGAAAATAGAAACACGCTATATGAGAGCAAGATTCTCATACATTCAGCAAACAAAAATTTCCCTACAGTGTGACTAACTAAATAGGTAGTTTCTTGAACCTCATGAAAATTCATGACTGCACTGAAATACAAAATCAGAACCCACTACCAAACACAGAGTCTCTACCCAAACACCATCAAAGGAATCGCATGCTCAACCCTGTTGCTCATTCGCTGTGGGCTTCAGGCACTGCAACCCATCTGTGCTCTCAACATTTGTCTGTGAGATGTGTTCTTAGGCTGGTATTCTGCTTTCACACCCTTCTGAAAGTGCCTGGTGCCTAAAGAGACACTTCATATGGAACATACATTTGCCAATGCCCAGAAAAACAAACCATACCACTTAAACACCATCCTGTTTGCAGGCTGACTAAAGGTACATTTGAAAAGACGTATCCGAACACTGCAGTATTCTCTTCAGGGTAAGTCCTGGTTGAAGGAAAGTTGAAAATGAGTCAGCAGTGTCTCGGCAGCCAGGAGGGCCAACCGTGTTCAGGGTGCATCTGGCACAGCATCAACAGCCGGGCAAGGGAGGGGATTGTCCTGCTCTGTTCTGCATTGGAGTGGCCCCACCTTGAGTGTTGTGTGTAGTTTTGGGTGCCACAAAAGATGTAAGTATGAGAAAGATATGAAGCTGTTAGAGAGCATCCAAAGGAGGGCTGCAGAGATGGTGAGGGGCCTTGAGGGGAAGATGTGTGAGGAGTGGCTGAGGTCACTTGGTCAGTTCAGCCTGGAGAAGAGGAGATTGAGGGGAGACCTCATTGCAGTCCACAACTTCCTCATGAGGGGAAGAGGAGGGGATGACACTGATCTCTTCCCTGTGGTACCCAGTGACAGGACCCGCAGGAATGGCCTGAGGTTGTGTCAGGGGAGGTTTAGGTTGGATATAAGTAAAAGGTTCTTCATCCAGAGGATGATTGGGTGCTGGAACAGGCTCCCCAGGGATGTGGTCAGAGCACCAAGCCCGAGAGAATTCAAGAAGTGTTTGGACAACACTCAGGCACACAGTGTGACCCTTGGGGATAGTGCTGTGTAGGGCCAGGAGTTGGACTTGATGATCCTGGTGGGTCCCTTCCAATTTAGCATATTCTGTAATCCTCTGAACTTACTCTGTTAATCCCGTGCCCTAAACTGCCACAAGAAAAGAACAGAGACATGGCCTCATTTCCTCAGCACATTCTGTGGGGAATGGACCCTGGAATGCAATTTCAAAAAGGCATTGCCACATTGCCAGCAGAAGGAATTTGGAGACCTTCTGTTCTGAAAACAAGCACGTGAGTTTGCTTCTTACTAGATACGAACACCCACCTCAGTGCTTCTGATGCACTAAGCACTGTCATGATACCCCAAAGCAAAGGTACATCACTTGTACCCAGTTAATTTCCAAGCTATTCAGGTATTGTGGGGGAAAAGCTCACTCATTGCTACCTGACTTCCTGACACAAGGAGGCCCTTAATCCAGAAACTACAATTATTTTCTTCCATCACCTCTGTAGCAGAAAGAAAGTTGCCCTTGCTCTGAATTTCTCTTCCATGCAGATTAATTTTCAAAGAAATCTCTGAATGTTTCAAATAGCCTTGGGTATTTCTTTAGCAGGTACGTAAGAATGAAGTGACAGGCTTTAGGGAAGATGGGGAAACAAAGCAATATTTTGAATGTTTCCTTTACTGTTAGATATCAGTAGTGTTTATTCTAACATATCTTCTAATCTAAAGGCATGTCAGTGGAAAGGCTTCACCAGAGACTGCAACAAATTGTTTACTCTGCAAAGGTCATTCAATTGGTGCTGTTCATCATATAGTTCCATTGTGAACATAAGCTCAGCTCTGACATTTAACAATTTAAAGCTTGGTAAGGTTACTGTTTTGAATACTAGTCTCACTGACAGACAGAATTCTAAAAATGTTTTGAAGACGTAGTGTGAAATATTTCTTCTGATTCAAAGGCAGTATGTTTTTGACAGGTCTGAATGACGCATTGAATGGCTTTATTTACCTTGTTTAAGTGATAATTTCCTGTTTATAAATACATAGAAAAGATGTTTTATAGCCTAGTTTCCCTTTGAATTCATTATCAAGGTCTTTAATACAAGTAGAAAAAGTCTGCTTTGTTGTTCTTAGAAACTGCTCTGGGGACTTAGGTCTCTCTTCTCATTGCCGCTTGCTTCCTTTGTGCAAAGCAGAAACTTTCAAAAAGAAGTTTAGCTCTCGTGACTGCAAAGACTGTTTTCTAAAGTACTTGAGATACCAGTGGGTATTACAGATTGTACTTCACACCAAGCCCTTTGTCTTGTTGTTTCTCCATGATTTGAAACACCTGTGCTCTGCTTCCTACCAGACATGATGAGACTGCAGTCTTCTGGTTGCCAGAGGACGCTTTCATCTGTGTTGACCTCAAGCCAAAAAGACATGTCTTATCTTTTTCCTTTCCTTTATCATATGTGATGTCTCTTCAAACAGCAGTTGTTGGGGCTTTTGTTTTGTTTTTTTTTTTGAAAAGAGACAGAAGACTAAATTAGGATCTGAGGGGATGAAGCCAGATTTGTGCTGCAGAACAATACCTCAAAGAATGCTGAGAAATGTCTGGCTGTTACCGCACTCATAGTTGAGTATCAGGAGCAAAGAGGCCCTGCTAGTATCTATCTGGTTGTCTTACTATTCCTTTGGCATGTACTGAAAGATGGTGAAAGATGACATGGGAATGAAGACTGGAAGTGAGAAAAAACAAGTTTGTGGAAGGAAGGAGAACTGGGCATATAACTTTTTGGAAATGAAGTAATACTTACGTGGTATGACCCTTCTTTTGAAGTCTTCAGGGCATTCTCAGTAATGCCTACTTGTAATTTCTTAAGCAGTTGTGAAATGCCTCTGTGTGTGCTGCAGAGAACCTGTGGCTCCAGGTATAGAGCACATACAATAGAATTGCAATGTAAAAATGGAGTTGTCCTGTTTACCAAACACAAGTACTATGGACACACAGCCTGTAGAGCATGCTCTGTAAATCCAGTATATTACATATGGATCAGATCTAATGCACTTGAGCAAACAGAATCATAGAATCACTCCAGTTGGAAAAGACACTTAGAATCATTTAGTCCAACTGTAAACCTAACCCTGCCAAGTCCACCACTAAATCAAATCCTTAAGCACCATGTATATACATTCAGGGATGGTGACTCGACCACTTCCTTGGGCAGTCTGTTCCAGTGCTTGACAACCCTTTTGGTGAAGAAATTTTTCCTAATATCTAGTCCAAATGTCCTCTGACACAATTTGAGGCCATTTCCTCTCGTCCTACAACTTGTTTGTTGTGAGAAGAGACCAACCCACACCTCATTACAACATCCTTTTTTGGTAGTTGTAGAGAGCAATAAGGTCTCCCCTGAGCCTCCTTTCCTTCAGACTAAATGATCCCAGCTCCCTCAGTTGCTCCCCATAAGACTTGTGCTCAAGGACCTTCACCAACTTTGTTGCTCTTTGGACATGCTGCAGCACCCCAATGTCTTTGTTGTAGTAAGTGGCCCAAAACTGGTTATTTGTACAACAGATGGATGTTGAGTTGACCCTGACTACAACACCAAACTCAGTGCACAGGCACAGTGGAGCTGATTAGTATGTGCACAGTGTGCAATCTTCAGCACGTCTCGCTATACAACAACCAATTTGACTTACTTGATAAGAACTTGTACAGCTAGATACTGTGGAGATACTCCTCAATCCCAGACTTCCAGAAGTTCACAACACCATCACCACATTCTTATCCAATAAGGAATATGCTCTGTTTGAAGATATATGTACATATTCACAACTTATAAAACGAAGTCCACTCCAAATGTGGAGACGGAAGATATCAATTAACATATCATGAAAAACTCCACAAGTGTCCATTTCTGTGGCATGCACTACAGACAAGTCTTTTTTTTCTACTTCCCATTCTCTCTGGTCAGAGTTCATCACTACAAAACTCCTGAAGTAAGATGACTTGCAGCATGAACCTGGAGTGCAATCACAGACCTTTACACCTTCAATCTAAATTATTCCCAGAAGAGTTACTGTAATGGCATGCCTCAAATGTTTCAGAGAAAAATTATCTAAATGTTCTGCCATATTATAGCCCATTGGTCTAATTTCAGCAATGTCACAACACAGCTTTAGTGTGTGTTTGAATAAGCTGGAACTTAATATATATCTGACCCCAAAGTCTTCCTTCATTCGAGTCACATTTTTAAAATTCCATATGTTTAAAAGAGTATATGCAGCTCCACTGTACTCCAGCCACTCCTGTTATGCAATGGTTATCTAATCTCTCTGTATGCCAGTCAGTTATAGCCTCAGGATGTTCAGAATCTGCTGGAGTTATAAAAAGAGAAATGTCATTTCATTTCAATACATGTCTCGTATAGACAATTTAAACACAATACACAATGAAGAGCTAAAAAAACCTGCTAGTCCAATAGCATGAGAAATTTTTTAGGAAACTACATAAACTGACTCAAAAATATGCCACATAATGGTTTAGAGAGAAAATTCTACATCATGTGTATGCCAGTTTCAGCTCATACATGCAGAACTAATATAGCAAAAGAGTAACTACATTTTCTATCTAATAACATGAACTCCATGGAAAATACCTAAGATTCTTCACTCATTTCAGCAATTTCCACACTATATAGATTAATTTCTTGAAATTATATCCTGTTTAGCAGTACACATAACAAAATATAGCAGCACCCCTCAACAATAAGCATTTCAAGATACATAATTAAAATTGGGTGTACAAATTAAAAACAAAAGGAACTTAGTATTTGATTTTCAGCTAGATGGAAAGGACCTTGCTCTGGAAGGCAGGAGTTCAGAGCATCTAATCCTTTCATAGGACCCCCATTCAGAGCTGAAATCAGAGTTTCAAGAGTACAGGCTAAGAACTTCTAGGAAGCTTTGTAGTATTTATATTCTTAAAGCTGGGATTCAACATCCTACATGCCATGCCTCTTCAGCACTTCTAACACTAGCCTAACTATGCAGGGATTTCTGAACAAACTTCTCACAGGATTTCAACATAATTACTTTTGCATTTGATGAAGTCGGAAAAAAAAATCTATGCGGCTGTCCTTATGACTCCTAAAAACAAAATTGCTTGTGCTTGAAGATAAGGGTGACACCAACTGCAAGAAAAACATGGCAGGAAGGAATTAGCCCTTTGGATCTAAAAGTAAATACTGACATGATTACAGATTAGGCATGATTAAGGACAGTGCTAAATTGGTACCTTAGTGAACTGCAACCATTTGCATCATTTAATAAAGACTGTTCTAGAAAGAGACTTAGGTATCTTCTAGCACTGTCACACCAAATTTTAAGCCTCTTGCACTGACAGTGCACTCCGTGGCTTTAAATGTCTGACTTCTCTAGACACTGCAAGGGCAGACTCACACTTGACCACAGACAGAATAGTGAACGACAGAGCCAATAACTCTCTAAAGGAATGATGAAGAAGAACTATGGTTTATGCCTGATCACTCTTGAGATCTCAGGTTCTTCCCAGAATCAGGCATCTAAAATGAAGTAAGAGTTCATTTCAACCTTATCTGGGTATAGCTGAGTATCTCTGGAGACAGAACACATTGGGTTTTTTTAGCTCACTGGAAGAGAGGAGGAATCCTAATCACTGAATTAGAGAATCATTATTCTTATAGTTCTTTATGGTGCTATAAAATGTGTACTCTCTGCAGCATGACATACTAGTTCTCCCCAGACAGTTGCAGAAGGTCTGAGCCCAGTCCTCCCCTTGGTCAGGGCATCCTTCTGGGAAACAAAAGATGAAGAATCTAATTGCTGCAGGCTAAAAGAGCCAGTGAACTCACTCAGGTACCAACCTTTCATGTTGGCAGTACCATTTCCATATGTTTTCAAAGAAAATTTTGTTCAGATTTAGGATGCCTAATTTGCAAATCCAAAACAGCGTAAGTTATTGGGACACTTGCCTCTGCCCAGAAGGCAGATGTTCTGGGGATGAACAATGCAGTATGAAAGCACTCGTGAAATTTCACTTGGGTCCTATTGAATTTCACATTCCCACGAGCACAAGAAGATTTTGTAAGGAGCACTCTTAAGTGATCGTCAAAATTATTAGGTGCAATTTTCAGCATATTTCTCTATATTCATCCTTTGCTATGCACCATTGTAGTTTTCTGTCTCTAGGCTGAAGCAATAAAGAGCATGGCAACAGCAATTGCTTGTCATTACTATGTCTCTGTTTTGCTGTTTATCTGGATATTTCCTTCACTTTCACCCTACTTTTCTAGTGAACAAGATTAGTTGTTCCTCAGCATTGTGACCACACACAGTATTAATCCAATTGGCCTGAAATAAAATGACCATGAGACTGCAAGATCTGAGACATCCTTCTCAGTTCAGTGATGATTCAGTGATGATAAAATACAAGTTCAAGAGCTCTCTTCTTACTAGGATTATAACTCATTGTGGAATTTTCAGTAAAAACTCAATTCAGATTTATGACAAACTAAGGTCACTTCAAAGAGGCTTTTGAACATTTAATGTAGAAATATCACCAAGTGAGTCACCATAAAGACTAAATAAGTTTTTCTTGTCTGGCATACTAAAGCCATGAAGGTGAAAAGTTTAATTTCAGTTATGAATTGCATTGTTCTGAATATATTTTGTACAGCTCTAGTTGAAACCTTTAATGAGTCCTTGCATCAGAATTTACAAACATAAATATGATTAAAATAATGGATAGGTGTAGAGGCAGAATATTCCCTTTCAGTGGGTTCAGTCTATTATTTCCATCCTAAATAACAGACTGTAAAAACCTTCCTACATAAGGGTATCTAATTTCTTCATCAAAAGTCAGAACACCTACCAGTTATTTAAGATTGCAGAGCAAAACCCTATTTGACTGAAATCAATATAAAACTATGTATGAATTTAATGGAAACAGCATACAGCTCTCAAACCTAATTAGTATTGTACTTTTCAAAAACCATTATCTATGACTGATAGACAAAGGACTACATTAAAATTTCAGCTTTTACTTATCTGTTTCCTCTGTATTTTGTCTTGAAATATTTTCCAAAACTGATTCAATTCCTTGAGAAGCTTGATTATACCTAGAAGCATGTAACTTCCAAACTAAGGTGTTCTTAACTCTTGTGTAAGCAATTTCCCTCCTTTCCCCCCCCTCACCTCCTCACACAACCCCATTTTCCTGAGGTCTTGCTGTCCTCTAGTGGCAAAGGGCTGTGGCATGTAAAGCTGTGGGAGCATTTGAAAGCAGATGTCCTCTCCTTCATGATGATTTTCATCATCTCTGCTCCAGGTAATTCTCAGGCCTCTCAGCAAATGGATTCTTAAAAGTAGCTGATGATTTCAACTTGCCAGACTGTAACAAAGGTACTGAGTGAAACACAGCAAGTTCAGTAGCTATTTGAACTTAGACCTGTGCCCCAAGGTTGAATTTGTTAGGCAGTTTACAATTAACCATCGTATGCTGAATTACTTTTAGCTTGAAAAGAAAAAGCAGATGTATTAGACAACCTCATAAAAGTGCCTATAGAAATAAACTATCTTAAGACTTTAGATGGATTTCCAGCACACTTCTTCAGACTTCAATTGTACAGTCCTACTTCTAAAACTTAAGTTTATGACAAAGTCTTGCTTATGAATGTGAATTTCTAACTTGTTGAGCAAATGAAGAACTGCAATCAGTTTCTTAGTTACTCTGTCTCCTACACTCACAACACCTCACTCAAATCCCAATGACTCAATTTCATGTCAGGTCACAGAAAGACTGTGCAAGGTGTAAGCCAGCCATAGTGATGGATGCAGCCACAGCCATGCTGGGACACATGAAAAAGGGAAGAAGACATCTACCTCTCCACCATCTAGCGGCCATCATGTCAGCTGCACACAGCTCCAGAACTCTACATAGCAGTCACAGAACCCCACACAGCAGCCATAGCAGCTGGTGAATCACAGAACTGCTGACGCTTAGCATGAACGTCTCATAGGAGGACACAGGCAGATGTCTTTCGTGCAGATGCACAAAGTGCAGGTGGGCACAACAGGGCAGAGACAACAAAGTAATTCTCATGCTCAGGGCTAAGATTTGGCATTTTCAGGCTTCTATGGAACAACTAGTGTACCAGATTCAGAACAGATCACCTCAACTGAAAATCATCAGGCCTCATGTTATATAAACAAAGAAGGTGAGTAAATAGATCAGTCATTTGGTTTATTCAGACTTGCACTTTGTAAACAATGTAGAGTACTGGGGAAAGACAACAAGTTAATAAGGAACAACCCAGTAGCAAGCATCCTTTTAAGAGCAAAGTAGTCATCATCACTAAAAAGAGGAAAGTGGAACCTTATACCATAGAATCACACACTCATAGAAGAGTTTGGGTCGGAAGGGACCTTAAAGATCATTTAGTTCCAACATTCCTGCCATGGGCAGGGACAACTTCCACTAGATCAAGTTGCTCAAAGCCCCATCCAACCTGGCCTTGAAACTTACAGGGATGAGGCATCCACAACTTCTCTGGGCAACCTGTTCCAGTGCCTCACCACTCTCACAGTAAAGAACTTCTTCCTATTATTTAATCTAAAAATACCCTCTTTCAGTTTAAAGTCACTCTCCTCCTCACGCTACCCACCAGTGTGAAGGCTAAGGATGGGAAAAAGGTTGGGAGAGCACACAGCTAGGACAGCTGGCCTGAACAGGGCAAAGGCATATTCCATGCCATACAACACAACGCTCAGCAAGCAAACTCGGGGCTAATCTTTCCAAAGTAACTGTTCCCCAGACACTGGCTGGGCATTGGTCTGCTGGTAGGAGGTGGTGAGTGATCACCTCTGCATTACTCGTTGCTTGGTTGTTTTGTCTTTTTTTTTTAACCCCCTCTCTTTCCTTAACTAATTAAATTGTCTTTATACTGACCCACAAGTTTTTCTTACTTTTCCTCTTTCAGTTCTCTTCCCCATCCCGTCAGGTTGGTGTAGTTAATGTGCTCATTTGCTGGCCAGGGTTAACCCAGCACATCTCACACATGGAATGTTTAAATAAACTGTCTAAATTAAGTAAGTAATAGAAATGGTAAACATGAAGCTGCTCAACTATCCCAAATGTCTTCACTGATCAGTGAAGAACTTTATGGCACAATATACCCAGTGTTAATGTCCTCAAAGGACTAAGGATTGGGCTGCTCCAATTGAAACTTTAAAAAGTAACATAACATGAAAAGAAATCTCTAAATAACTTGATATGGTGTTTTCCCAGCAAACGACTTTCTGGGTCAATTAATTTCTGTAAGTTAAGACAGTTCGTCCTCAGACACTGTTTCCAATATTTATGCAATGAACTGTTGAATTTCTTTCTGAATTGTTCTAATCAGTGATTTAAAGCAATCTTTGTTAGTTCACAAATTAGATATTGAAACAAGCTATTCTAATCTCTAAACATTAGGATAACCAATCCATGAAGCAACAGGGAAGCAGTGTAATTTTTCTGTTTAGAAAGGATTGTGTTAATATGGTCTTTATTATCCATAAAAATTCCATAATGCACCCAGAGGCAGCATCAGAGAAACAGCATTTACAGTTCTTCCAATCTATTTGTTAATGTCAAGTGGATTATTATATGGAATCCAGGAGCTCTTACAATACTACATTTTTTATTCTAAGCTTAATGTTTGGAGATTTTGATATTCAAAACCTCAGAGTATGAGAATAATTCAGTTCAAGCACCAGCATGAATGTATTTTTAATTGTTCCCAGAGCTCAGACAACAGTGAAGTGGCCTGATATCAACACACAAATTAAACCAAGAGCCTTGCTTTGTTACAGAATTACAGGCTTATTTGCTGAATCACCTAATACTGTGCAGGCTGTTACTGTCAATATTAGAGAAAATGCTGCAGCAGCCTTCCTCTTCCCACAATTGTCACATATTATGTATCTGCTTTTTTCACTGAAGCAGGGTTTAAGCAGAATAGATCACCAATGTGATTTATCAAGAAATGATATTCAGACAAGAAGTTATTTTTTCCTCATGAAAACAAAAGGGTAAAATTAGGGGGAAAAAAGAACGTATTCCCCAAACCCAAAGTTTTTACTCAGGGAAATAAAACAACATCTTTTGTTTTACTTCTATTACTGTACATAAAAGTAACTTCCCCTTCCAGTAGATTTTGAAACTCAGGAATGTCTCATTGGAAAGACATTTCTAAGATTAATTTTTTTCCTCATTGTTAAGAAGAAATGGCTCCCCTGGTCATGGCTAACAAACCTGGCATATTTATGAGGCAAAATCTGTTTTAAACTAGTGATAGTCTTCTTATTCATGCCAAAGGTAGGGCAGGTTCTGAGACTTGAGAACAAATGGATATTCTCCTCAACCACGTGGATTTGTTCCAATGAATTCCCTAGGGCAAGTAAAGGAATCAAACAGGTTCCTTCGAGAGACACAGAAAGAAATGTCATTAGGATAATTTAAGGGGCAGATAATCTACGACTTCCTTTTTCCTGACAAGGAAGATCTTCAAACAGGGAATTCACAAGTTTCAGATGAGGCGCACAAGGTGCAGGCACTGACCTCGGCATCATTATCAGCACTCACTTCTTGCTGGACCCACTACCAGTTCTCATCAGTTCTTCTTCCTTGGAGAGTGCCAGCTGGTCTCAAAGGTCACAATTTCAAACCGGTGAGAGAGAATTCCCCCTCAAAGTTCAACACAAAAGCTTGTGGGCACAACCTGAGTGTCCGTGTTGGCCGAGGAGCACCGAGGGCGGTATAAACGTGTGGACCAGCCCGGGGTGCGGCGCAGCCTCAGGGCTCCAGGGCGGGTGACGGAGAGAGAAGAAATGGACACGTGAGGAGAAACAGACGCGGTGAGGAGAAAATCGGCACTTTTTCTTTTTTTTTTTTTTTGCTGGCGCTGCCCGACTGAAGCATCCCCGGCGAGGCTGAGATGGTGGCAGCGGGAATGGGAAAGTTTGCCGTGACCTCACATTAGCTCGTTTTTATCAGCAAAACCCTAAAATCCCGTCTCTGCTGCCTGACAGGATCAGACTCCCGCCGCCAGCCCCTCCGGCTCTCCCGCTCCGCTTTTTCCCAGCCTGGAGAGGCGGCTCGCGCTCCCCCTCCCGGGCTGCTCCAGCAGCGTTCCCAAGCTGGGAGCTGCCGTGGGACGGGGCGGGAGCGGGAGAGGGAGGGAGAGAGGCCGGCCCGAGGGGCAGCTTCCTCCCGTTCTCCCTTCCTCGTCCGGCGGCCGCAAGGAGCGGACCATGGCCCGCCGCCGCCGCTGGGAACGCTCCGCGCCGGGCACGTCCCCGCCGCCAGGTCCCGCCGGAGGCACCGAGCCCTGGGCTCGGGGTTAGAGCCTCGGCCGGGGCGGGCGCGGGGCCATGGGCACGGCGTCGTCCCTGGTGAGCCCGGCGGGCGCGGTCGGGGAGGTGATCGAGGACACGTACGGCGGCGGCGAGGCCTGCGAGATCCCGGTGGAGGTGAAGCCCAAGGCGCGGCTGCTGCGCGGGTCCCTGCGGCGCGTCGGCGGCTCCCGGCCCGGCGGGCTCATCGGGGCCAGCTTCAAGTCGACGGCCTCGGTGCAGGAGCTGGAGTGCGTGGCCGAGTACGAGCGCCTGAGGAAGGAGTACGAGATCTTCCGCGTCAGCAAGAACAACGAGGTGGCCTCCATGGTGAAGAAGGAGGCCAAGCTGGACAGGGAGAACAAGCGGCTGCGCGCCGAGCTGCAGGTAGCGCCCGCTGCCCCCTCGGGTGAGGGCACTGAGCAGCGAAGCTGAGGCTGCCAAGGACTCGTCCCGCTTCGCGGGGAAAGCTGTGGCAGGGAGGTGACGGCTGCGAGGGAGGGCAAGGTGCTGGGGAAATGTTGCGTGCCTCAGTGCTGTCCTGGTGAGCCATCGGGATGCCATCAAAGTGTGCGTCTGGGGATGGGAAACGCATCCTTCCCGTTTGTGGCGACCAGTGAGAGGACCGGAGGAAATGGCCTGAAGTTGTGTCAGGGGAGGCTTAGGTTATTAGATAAAGATTCTTCACCCAGAGGGTGGTTGGTCACTGGAACAGGCTGTCCAGGAAAGTGGTCACAGCCTGACAGAGTTCAAGAAGGATTTGAACAACACTCTCAGGCACATGGTGTGGTTCTTGGAGATGTCCTGTACAGAGCCAGGAGTTGGGCTTGATGGTCCTTGTGGGTCTCTTCCAGCTCAGAATATTCTGTAGTTCTCTCTGCCCTACAGTAAGGAGAGATGTAGGGTCCTGGGATAATACTGCAATCAGACCTGAAAAGTAATCTAAAACCTCTTATCAGCAATGAAACTCAGAAAAAATAGTATATTAAATGTTTTCAGGCACTTCAGAAAACGTACCAGAAAATACTTAGAGAGAAAGAAAGTGCTTTAGAAGCTAAATACCAAGCCATGGAGAGAGCTGCTACTTTTGAACATGATCGAGACAAGGTCAAAAGGCAATTCAAGGTATGGTCTGATTTTTCTTTTACTGAGAAAATGACCAAAAAAAAGATGGATGTCACTTGTTCCCATTCCCCAAACAAACCCTTCTCCAGTAGCTTTCATGAGGACCTCTCCTTCTTGAAAAGAGCCTTAGAGTGTCATAGCTGTAGTTGCCTATTAAGATAATCCTACCAAAACCTCTTTGTAAAACTAAGAGGAAATAAGTAGGAAATAGATTTTTAAATATTAAAAGGAGAATATGCAGTGATACCTCATAAACTGAATTCCTGCACTGAATTTGAACACAGGAGTATATTCATATTTGAGAGTGACAAGAAAACATGAGCTGCAGACTGACACGTGCTGAAGGAATGTGTAAACACAGAGTTCCATTACGTCTGTATAAATTTTACACGTGGCATTGTAAGGTGTAACACCTCTAGGCTGCATTAAAGAAAAGTGCATATTGGTGCATCTCTTTTGACTGCTAAAATACAATAGTCAGTTAAAGATAATTTGCCCTTTTTAGAGGGATGACTTGGAAGGCCAGGCGGATATTTCTGCTTTTCCTTTGCTGCAGATGACACTTCCACCACCAAAAGCCAGGACAGTAGGTCCTGGTTTGTCACTGTTTTCAAGATTCTTCATGTTCTTAACTGTAACTGGTGTTAATGTTTGGCAGATATGTAAAAAGAGGATCGTTTTTGACCTTATTTAAGAAAATGAGACTTGAAGAGTATTTAATTTATTTAAATTTAAATCTAAGTTCGTGTTTTCTTTCCCACATGATGGTAATACTTCCCAAACAGGACAGCTGGAGATGCTTGATCACTTTCTGTCATAGGAAATTTAAATTTCTGCAACAATAAAAAGTAAATACAAGATTATATGTAATTGTAAAAAAACGCATGAAAGAATAAAAGGGAACCTTTGAAAAAAGTATTACATGTAGTGATTTCAGAAGACAACAAAGTTTAAAAAGTGAAAAGAGTGATTTCTGTTTTTAATGAACATACTAATGCAGGTTTCTAACTTTCAGAGTAGTGTGCTAAGGTTTAAAATGGTAAAATTTTAAAACCAGCTAATTTTAAAATGCAGTTTCTTGCTAATTTCTGACTCCTGAATGTTCACATTTTCACACCTTTGTCTGGCATATGAGTGCTGAAAACTTATTTTTCCAATTAAAAGTAGATAACATGAGCTCAGGAACAGATACTGAATTTTAAAAGATGGTTTATTTTCTTTCCTGCTCATAGATTTTTAGAGAAACTAAAGAAAATGAGATTCAGGACTTACTGAGGGCCAAACGAGAGCTAGAAGCAAAACTCCAGAGACTCCAGGCCCAAGGAATCCAAGTGTTTGATCCTGAAGAGTCTGATTCTGATGATAATTGTACAGATGTTACAGGTGAGAATTTTGTGTTAGAACATGTCTGAAGTCTCTGAATAGTAAAGCACAAGACAAATATTTATGTTGTTTTGTAAAAAGGCTTTATTAATCCTGATGTAAAGCAGCTTAGAGTAGTTTGAAGGGTAAAAGCAACAAACTTTGCAAACTTGGTTTAGATTGTGGGAACGTCACATAAATAGATGAAATGGATAGATGAGGACAGGATACTGTCTAGACACGGTGGCTTGAACATTTTAAAAAAATTGTTCCGTGAACAGTTCTGAGTTTTCTTGTTCTAGATCAGAGAGATGATGCTCCGAAGGATCCAAAAATCACACCTGAAACTAGAGGGAATCTTAGATAGATGCTTTGGGTGATGGCATATGCCAGTCTCAGCTGCTGGATTTTCCAGAATAGCAGAGTTAGATATTTAACAAAATGAAGTATTTGCAAAACCCCCTGTGTGCTGTGTGAGGTATTTAATAACATGGGAAGGGGGTACAGGTGGGTGTGTGAGCATCTGAACCCAACAGATGTGAGCAATTTATGTAATAGCAAATAGCCTCATCCTTTGGCATCATGGATTCACATTAACTTTGGACAAGTGCCCATTTAGAACTACAGCACACAAAGGTGTGAGCAAATCTGCTGAAAGAGAAAAAATTATGGTCAGTGGCATGTGGCTGTAGGTTTCAGCTGCAGTATTCAGGACTCATAATTTGCCTTGTTTAGTGACAATGAAAAGGGGTTTGTTTTGTTTTCCAATTAGCTACTGGGGCACAATCTGAATACTGGAATGGAGGAGTGTTGGGAAGTGAGCCATCCATGGGTAGTATGATGCAACTTCAGCAGTCTTTCAGAGGGCCTGAATTTGCTCATAGCTCCATAGATGTTGAGGGACCATTTGCAAATATAAACAGAGGTAAGTAATGGTAGTTTACTTTGCTGGGATTATAGGTGTCAATGTAATTTTTCTATCCATTCTTAAGTAACTCTCTTCTTTCTTGGCTCCTTTTATGTCCATTCTTGGGTAATGTGACTAAAGAGTTATTTGGCATTCTTCATCATAAAAATAAAAGGAAATGTAGCTGTTCATGCTCAGTTATGCTTAATCTGTGTGGTGACTATGGTATGTGCAGCAGTGATTTTAGCAAACAGCCGTGACTGGTGCTTTGTTGTGAGTAAACCCTAGTCTTGACCATGGTGACCTTTCTTTCAATATCTGCTGGTGCTCTTTTTTTCCATTTGTATTCAGATTCTCTACTTCTTGACTATGAATGTCACGTTTGTATTACAATGAATTACACCCCTGGTTTTTTCATTGAATTTGCATGGGTTTTGACTCTGCCTACAGGGCCTCTTTTTTATGAAAATCTGGTTGCAAGACCAGGATGGATGTGTTGTTAGGTAAACCAGTGCTAGATATTTTCTTGTTAATAATTGTTGCATTTGAACTTTGTTTCCCAAATGGCATCTTGTAAATTTGGCTTCTGGTACTTTGGTGTCCTTCACTCTTGTTCTGGCTTTGGAACTTCTCCTGCATATAGTTGACTTTGCTGGCAGTTTCTCTCTTTTTTTCTTCAATCCTTCAGGCTCTGATTCAGAAATCTGTGCCTGCAAAATGGGGTGGGAGTGTCTGGTCTGTGATGGCTCCAGCTTCATACACTAAGCCTTTCATCATCACATGTGATAGTAAAAGGAGTATCTTGAAAGTACGACCAGTCACAAAATGAAGAATTTTTAAAAGTTTTAAAATTCACTGCTTCTGTAGGGAATAAACATACAGTGCTAGAGAAAGCAATGGACTTTTTCTCTAGAAGAGGAAGTTTCCATAGTGTTTTGCTGCCATGCATTCACATGGTCTAATTGAAATACATGTGGATCCAAAGGAAAAAAATTTTTGGTTATGAGTGAATTTATTACTCCTGCATATTATTATTTATTTTACAACTATCAGCTTCATTTTGTGGAAACATTTCATCAGTCCTTTTTAAAGGAAGTATCTTTGTAATTATAATATAAATATATGTAACACTCTTATTTTGCCACCTTACTGAATTCTATGACATTATCAAATGATATGTGTTCTTGAAATTTGTAACATTTAAATAATTAAGTAAAGACATGTACTACTGTTTTAGATAAAATGCAGTATTCATAATGTTAATAGGTGATGACTTATCTGTTATGCAGTGTAATGACATGTAAAGATCTCTAGACTTCTTTTTGGGTTTTTTTTTATTGGCAGATGATTGGGATGCTGCTGTTGCCAGTTTATTACAGGTTACCCCTCTGTTTTCCCACTCTCTGTGGAGTAACACAGTAAGATGTTATATAATTAGTACTGGTGAGACTCAGCCAGAAGTGGACATCTTCATTAGAGTGAGTACTTCACAAACTTATGCTCACTTACGTGCTGTTTTGTTTCTAATATGATTCTGATTAAGAAATTTGTCTAATATTTTTTGAAAGCTTTAGTAGATGTAGTCTTATTTCAGTTAATTCAGTTGAAAGTATTGTCAAGGGCTTCAGGGGAAGAAACTGCATAGGGAAAAGAAACTGAGATTTGTTCATTAGGCCCTTAGTGCTATGCATGTTCACCAATAAAGCACTGTTACTCAAATTTGCTTTCAGAACTACTCTCCAAAACTTCAAAGAGTCTGTGAAACAATGGGGTACTTCTTTCAAGTTGTTAATTTTTCAACAGAAAATGAAAGGCCTCTTCAGGATGTAAGAAAATGGGAAATTGAAAAAAGTTCATTAGTCATTTTGCTCCTGCATTTAACTTTGCCAAGGTGAGTATTTTCCAGACTGGTAAAACAAATGGAAACTGGTAATTTATGCAGAGTGCATAGCTTATTAAAATGTATGTGATGCTTTGCTCAGTATATTTCCTAAGCTAGTAACTTCAAAGTGATACTACTTCAAACTTCAGGTTTGCTAGTGCAGGCACTTAAAAGAATATATCAGCTTTACAGCATTTTCTTTTTCTTGTAGCTACAAATTCTTTTAAAATGCAGCTTGAACGATGTCTTCATAGTACATGGAAATGTTTTGCTTTCCAAGAGCAGCTCTCTGCTGTGAGGATGACTGTGTGTTAGGAATTCAAGATGGCTGGTGAATGTCCTCAGTGTTTTTCGTTTGCTTATCTAGCCTTACACCTGTCTGTAGTGTTTGGGGTTTATTCTATCACACATTAGTTCCTAGTTTCGGCTGTCTTTCAGACTCATTTCATGGCTCTCCTGTGTGTAACCTTATGCTGGCTTTTGACAGCTTTGATTTACTGAAGTCATGATGTTTCATGACAAATAGTGATGGAATGTGTTCTGTTTGTTCAGTGAGTAATTTCCCAACCTTCTAGAAGAAGAAACATGATTTACTAAATGAAAAATACCAAACTAGGGATACTTTTAGAATTGTATTAGGAATGTTACTGTTATGCATTTGAAAATTTGGGGAGGAGTTTAGTTTTGATGTTTGGGAGAGAGAGGAGTGTCCTTTTGCTGAAGAAGAGAGAAAAAAGGATTAGAAAAGATAATATTAAGAATCACAAAGTGGTCATTCCGAAACGTCTGTATGAATGCAAAAATCTGAAAATACTGGTATGCATTAAATTTAATATAAGAGGTAGGTTTTGAACTCCAGGAATTTGAACTCAATTACTGTTGTCTTATTAGAGCTCTTGTATTAACTAGGCCCCCTGTTTCTGTAAATTAAAAAAAAAAAAACAGTCTGCAGATGATTAAAGGCTGGTTTAAGACACTAGTAGCTAAGATTTACAACAATGAAGTACTTTAGGAAACAGCCATGTTGATTTGTTTTTACAGAGAAGTTGAACTACAGCTGCCATACATTTATGCTCTTAGGAGGACAGTATCAGCTGCTGAGGGTAGAGTGGCTCTCTGAGAGCTTGGTGTTGCCAAATAACCCAGTTTTATGTATGTGGGACACAAGTGTTTAAGAACAAAGTATGCAACGAAAAAAACCCACAAAAAGTTTTGCCAATAGTACTAATTTACAGAATTTCTCTTAGAAAAATTCTGATGAAAATTGTAATGCTTGTGTAAAGATCATAATATTTGAGTGTTCCTGTCTGCTATTTTCAGGATTCCCAAGTCATATAGTTCCTTCTGTGGAACAGCAACAGATATGCATAGATATCATCCACATACATGAATGCAAAATGCTTTTGAGTTTGGAGATGTCTAATTCTCCTTTTTAAATACTGTAAATTGAAAGACCATCCTACATCTGAGAAATACTAAGGGGCTTCTCCTAAAAAGATCAAGGAGTAGAACAGAACCTTCAGATAACTGATGGTGAAGCACGTATATGATGCTATTAATCCTATGTGAAACCATGCTCTTCCCGTGCAAGGCAAATTACCTTTCACTGTGCATATTGGTATGACAGGAAGATTAGTTTCTAATTTACAGATCAGTAATCCTAAAAATCAATAAATGGTTTTACTAGTTTTGGTACAAGTAGCATAAATTTCTCTCTTAGCTTTTCCTTGCTTCAGAGTTTTTCTCAGGTCTCTCCAGAAGTATTTGATTGCCTTTTGTTGTAAATAGATATGACTTTTGAATTAGATTTTGCAGTGAAACCCATCTTCGGAGCTTGTGTTGATTGAACTGTTTACTACAACAGTGTAATATAGCACAGGAATGCTGATTTCCAATCTAGTTGTTTGTTGGAGGACTGTGAAGAAGCCTTCTTGAGAAATCCAGAAGAAAAACCCCGGTTAATTTACCACAGAAAGGAGGATGGCAGAGTCAGTTCAGTCTCAGTGCAACAGTTAATTGAACAAATTTCTTACGTGAACAAAGCAAAGGTATGGCATTTAAAAATCACTATAAACAACACTGAGTGCTCGTAGTCCCAGATTTTAGGAGAAATTGGATTATGCTCATTGCTTTGGATGCTCGTTCTGTGAGCAGATCAGCGAAGCTGAAATTTATGAATGTTGCGAAATTTTCATTAGCAGGGGAGAAAAAAGCCACTGCATTTTCACTGAAAAACATGGTTGTAAAGTTAGAATTTTCTACCTGTGTTTAGGCATTTAAATGGCAAAGTTATTTATCCGAGGTCCCTTGGTAGCCACTGAAGGGAGGGAAAGAAGTCTCCCTCCAGGGAGTTTCCTCCTGCCTGAAAATAGATCAGTTGCTATTTATTTTCATCTACAGAGAGAACTGCTGAGAACAGTTGAAACTAGATGCCCAACTTTTAAAGTTCTTAGGCAAAGTGAGTCTTACCTAAGGAGGGCAACAGAATGAAATTTAAATGTGTTCCAGAATGTTTTTGAGGAAAGTCCTGAACATTGTTCTCAGTCAGATTCAGATTTATGTCATGCTTTGCCATTTACTTTTTCAGATGATTGACCACGTTGGAGGTGTAGAGGAAGGAGCATGTGAAATCTATAATTGTGTGGAAAAAATAATTAAGCAGGTAAAGTATATGATTTTAGCTTTTTCTGTTCCTAGTCTGATTTATGATCTTAGATTATGTCAGTGTGATTACTGTATGCTACTTAGATGTAATTCAAATTATCTTTTTGTGTTTTATCATTAATATCTGTCAAGCAAAGCAATTTGCAAGTGAAAAATAAAACACTAAACTGAGCAGTGCTTTTATAGACAGAAGCAAAAATACCTGGGGAAAGGGATCTATTTATCACCTAAATTAGATTCTAATTTCTCTTTTTCCATATCATAGAGCTGTTCTCTCCTTATTCTTTGTGGTGAGTTGCTTCCACTGTGGTATATCTAAAATCAATGTCTTGAGACCTGTGCATTCAGAGTTAATTTGGTTTCATCTAATTGCTTATTTATTTATGTTCTCTTCTACACTAAAAGGAAATGAGCATATTGGTGTTAGTAGAGCCAAATTCTCATTGAGACTAACAGCAAATGAGCCTGCACTGTTAAGAATTGTACTTGCAGTTTTCTCCATGTAATTTCTTTTTACTTAGGATATACTGGGGTGTGAAGTGACAGAACTAGAAGGCAAGGATTTGGGTAATAAGGAAGACTCCACTGCTCCTGAAGAAGAAGTTTTTGGTGACGTATTGTGGGATGCACATGATGAACAAGAACAGATGGAGGCTTTTCAGCAGGCTTCTAATTCAACATGTGAGCTGGGATTTGAGAAAGTAAGTACTTTATAAAGGTATATGGATGAAGAAAAAGTCATCATTCATTTCCATTCCTTGTTGGGCAAGATGTATTCCTACAGAAGAAGCTGTGTCTGAGAGCATCCTTGAGGCTATCACTCCCTGTGCTAGAAGAAGCCATATGTCTTATATAGGTGGCATATTTCTTTTCTGGGAGAGATGCCAGTTTGTGCGTTGTTCAGTGACATTGATGAAGAAGTAGTTGTTGTGCCTACACTGGAGAAAAGCACTATAACAGTGTGCCAGAAGCTGAGTGTCCTCTAAGATGCTGGTCATCAATAGAAAATACTCTGAATATCTATCTTTTCTCCTTTTTTTTGTTTTCTCTTTTATTTTTCCCAAGGAAACCCAGTCTCTTTCTTGACACCTGGAGTTAGGTCTTCAGGAGATGGTTAATGAAAATATTTGGTCTCACCATGCAGCCATATAAGAAGAACATAGGACACTTTAAAGGGGAAAGCTGCTGATTAGCTCAGTACTTACTCATTACTAGAAATAAAATTTTTAAAACATTTCAAGTTGCGAGTGTCAGAAACAGATATATGTTGGGAAGGTATAATGAATGTAGGAAGGTAAACACTCCTTGGTGTTATAATGTAACATAAGCATGCAGTTTCTTTGTTATTGTATTTAAATCCTTAATACCCCTGTTTTATTACCACAGTATAGTGTTTTACTTCACTACTATTGGTGATGGTTTGGAGTATTGTACCATCTTTACTACATTCTAGAGCAATAGTATAATAGAACCTCAAGGAAAAAATGCCAGTGTATATCTTAATGCACCTCTTATTTTGAAGACAAAATATTTGTCCCAAGCAGATGAAGGGTGTTTTGTTGGGTTTTTTGTCATCTGCTACAACATTCTTGGACATTCATGTGATGAAAGAAAGATTTCTTTTGTGTGCTTAGTGTCTCAAAATATTCATTCATGGCAGATGCCAACTTTGAAGGCTTTTTCCTGGCAACCATATCCAGTGCAGTGGAGTAGCTTGGGGAAAGGGGAGGCAAGGAAGCCTGAACAAACACAGTACGCAGTTGCTTTACTAGAATAACCCTAATTCAGATTATTAACAGTGAAGATTCCATTTTAAATAGAGTTTTGAAGAAAATGTTACTTGATTTTACACTTTTAAAAAAAGAGATAATAGATTCTGTGGTTTAAGTGTTTCATTACAACATTTATTTACATTTATATTATATTGCATTTCAGTCATTATTCCTTTACCTTAATAAATCAGTACATGCATTTTGAATCTGGGTGGTTTACAATACCAGGCACTGTATTTCTTTCTTAAACAGTGGAATATTTATAATAATTGTTTCTCTTTTATAGTATTTTGAACGTCTAAATGACCTAGTAGCAGCACCAGCACCAATTCCACCGTTGCTTGTGTCTGGAGGACCAGGCTCTGGGAAATCTCTCCTTCTGTCAAAATGGTAGTTTAAATTTTTTTTTTTAATATGAATGAAATTTAAGAAAAAAGTTTCCATTACATTTCAAACATCATATCAGTCTGATTAGAGGTAAAATGGGGGCATTTACAAAGCACTGAAGTTATTGAAGCATCCTGGAAAGATTTGTTATATTTGAGTAGCTAATTTCATCTGGACTACCTTTAACATCTCCCTGACTCCAGTTGCAACACCTTACACATCTGTCTTTGCCCAGCATTACTATGTGGTTTTGATAGCTCAATTATGTTGCTCTTCTCTGTTACACAAGAAGTGTCCTTTGGAGTCTTTTTAACTGAAATAAAGAAAAAATACTAATAATTATTATAGAAATGTATTTTATGGTCACTTGTATGCTATGACAAAATTTGCTGTCATAAAAAGAAATTTCTTAAGAGCTTAGTGGCACCTGACTATTCAGTGCCAGGAAGGGCACTTGCTAATTGCTATCAGTCCTGGGGAGATCAAAAATGGAATATGACATTAAAAGTTCAGTTATAGCTCAGGAAATGTCTATCCTGTTTTGTACGATAAACATGGAACACATGCAGCTAAGATACTCTTATCTCCTTTGGCAAAACTGATGAGTTTTGTTCGAGATATCTTTGCAAAACTACAGTCTGCCAAGGCTTTTTTTCCCTTTTCTTCTTCTAGGATTCAGTTACAACAGAAGCATTCACCAAACACTCTCATTCTTTATCACTTTGTTGGGAGACCCATGTCTACTAGTTCAGAATCTGCATTGATAATTAAACGCCTTACTTTAAAGGTACGCTGTGCTACATGCCCTGCTTTGCATCTTTCTTTGGAAAGTGCCAGTGTGTCAAAAGATAACGTTTTCCATGGATTTTTCTACGTCAGTGGAAAGTAATACAAATGTAACAGAAAAATATTGACGTTCAGATTGGACAGGACTCTGGGCAACCTGATGCAGTTGAAGATGTCCCTGCTTATTGCAGGGGATTGGACGAGATGACCTCTAAAGCTCCCTTCCAATCTAAACTATTCTGTGAATCTTTGAAATGTGTGGCATTACAGAATGAGGGGAATCTGGTCCTATACACTGAATGTAGATCAATTAAACAGCATCTCTGGGATATTCGTGATAGACTGGCATTAGCAGTTACATTTCCAGTGACCTATATTGATGACTTAGAAAACCGTATAAACTCCTTCCAAAATTCCATGCCATCTGGCCAGTGAGAGAGGCAGGTGGTACGTCTTCTGTCTGTGTGTTTAGAAACCTGGGGCTGTATTGACCACTTGGCACCATATTGTTCCTAGAGTAGGCTCTCTCCTATGTTAATTTATTTTTAATTGTGTGCTAAATATGGGGGAATAAGTGAGGATTATTTTTGTGCCTGGGTCTGAGCTTTCTTTTTCCATCGCAGGGTGGCACTAAGGACCTTACAGAACTAAAACATTTAGAAAAACACAATCTGTTGTGCTATCCTTGCAATTTTCTCATGTAGTTTAGAAGTTTGTTTATTTAACCTGTGCAACTTTAATCCTTTAAGTCTTCAGATTTCTTGTCCGTTGGGTAAACTGAGGTTATCTCTTTAGAATTTACACACTGAGTTCAATAAATATTCTTTGTTCTGCATATGTCAGCTTTCTGCATATACTAGAAGAAAAGAATTCTGTGTGAACTTGACTAGAAAAATTGCCGCCAAATCATGTGGGGGTTTTTTTTGGGGGGAGAATGGTTTGGGGTTTTTTCCTTCTTGTGTCTATAGGGCTTCTTTCAACTGGCTTAGCTGACTTTTAAGGTAGAATTTCTTGTATATGTTTATAATTCTGCAGCTTATGCAACACTCTTGGTCAGTGTCACCTCTGACTTTTGATCCAGCTAAGCTTCTGGAAGAGTTTCCCCGTTGGCTGGAAAAACTTTCTGCACGCCATCAAGGCAGCATTATTATAATTATTGACTCTATTGACCAAATACAGGTATGTTTTCAAAATCTTTGCCATTTGTCAGTCTAAAGGAAGTCTTGACTATTGTAATAGTTTCAGCCATAGCTATGTAACAAAAATATTAGTGTTTGCTTTGCTTTAAAGAGAACACATAGAAAATAGTTTTGTAAAAAGTGCAGCTAAGTTATTTTTACAGATAAATTCTATGCTGTGTTGTTTTGTTTTTTTCCTTCTAAATTTATTTTATCACCTTAATTTTTGAGTAGTCTGGTTACAGTACTTATCCAGAGGTTCAGGGGCTGTGAGCTCACTGGGCACGTAAATAGCCTTGTTTTTATGAGGTGAACATGTCAGAAATAGTGTTCTATCTGCTTTATCAGTGCACAGTTGTGCTGATACATACAAATGGGTCATTTAGTACTGTCTCAAGGACCAGATCATGAATGATTTTAAAGGACAGTGGAGAATTTAAGACTGCTTTCATTGAGTTGTGCAGTTAATGAAACATACCAGCTTCTGGCATTGTTTTGAACAATCTTTATATTAAGAAATGAAAATTTGTTTTTAAGCAAGCTGAGAAGCATATGAAGTGGTTGATAGATCCACTGCCAGTGAACGTGAGAGTGATTGTATCAGTGAATGTAGAAACGTGCCCACAGGCTTGGAGGTATGTTATATTTCTGTGATGTGTCAAAGTATCCTGGGTTAGAATTATTATTTTAAATTACAGTTACTTATTGAAGAACAAACAGACAGATTTGTCAAGATGTGGAGATTTAATAGGGTAAGATTTTGCAGCCTTTGAGGAAAGTGAAAGCTTCTCTATCATAGCTGCAATGACAGATTTTAGCTGTTGGAAAACCAGACTTTTGTTTTACTGTGATGGATCTATCCACATGACTAAACGAAAGACGATATTAAATGCAGCCAGATGCACATCAAGAACCGCAGTATCATGGTGTAGATTCAGGATAAGGCTAAAAGTGAAAATTTGACTTCAAATGGCTAGAATTTCATAGTAGCAGGGAACAGCTTCAATTACTGCTTTGGTATAAATCTTTAAAAAGCTCTGGAACTCTGATGTCTCTTTTTATTTCCTTTTGTGTGCTATTTAATAAGGTTCAAATATGACTTTGTTCTCTCCTACCAAAGGTTATGGCCCACTCTTCATCTTGATCCACTGAATTCCAAAGATGTTAAATCTCTCATTAGTGCAGAATGTAACTCTGCAAACGTTAAATTGAGTAAAGAGCAGGTATGTCTGTTGCAGTTTCGCTAAAGTACTGTACTCCAGTATAACTTTTAATGAAAACACAGAAAGATGAAATAAGCCCAGCTGCCAAAAGAAAGAATTATATTTAGCTAACTAAATACGATACCTCAGGATAGCAGGAAGTTTGAGTATTTTTACCCCATGGCTCATAGCACCGAAACACCGATGGAACAGCATACATTTTCAACACAAAAACTGCAGTTGCACATACTGCTGTAAATGTGTTATTTTGTTTTAGAATATAGAAGGTTTAATAATTTTTAAATTAATTATTATGACACAATACTATAAGAACAGCTGGGGAAATGAGTGGGGAAAACAGTATTTTACTTTTTACCTTCGAGACTGATTCTGTAAGGTAATCATCATATTGAGATATAATGTTAGATCCCAACTCTTCAACTTAAATACAAGATGAAACTTTGACTCATATGCTCCTAAAGCTTAAAAAACATGCAGTATTTTGTGCACTACTTACCATGTTATAGCCTTCAGATGTTACACATAGAAGAATACCTAGAACTTTTATTTTCTTGTGAAACAGTTAATGTTTTATTGGTGTGGTTAATTTAATCTCAGTTCATAGATTTTATTTAAAATGTTGTAGGAGAAGAAGCTTGAGAGGCATTGTCGATCTGCCGCAACTTGCAATGCTTTGTATGTCACTCTCTTGGGCAAAACCATTGCTTGGTAAGTTAATATTTTCTGGAAATTACAATGCTCATCACTAGATTAGAAGACTTTAAGTAGGTTAGCCTTTTGAAATACTTTCATTTAACACAGAATGAATCTTTTTAACAGAAAACAGTAGAGAAGTTTTCCCCCTCACTGACTGTGAATGCAGTGGGAACAGAAATCAGAGAGTGTGCAGTCACCATTTTGATAATAAGTAAATCCAAATAGTTGTATCTGTTTTCAGCTCTACTGTTTCTATTCGATTTTAACGTTGTTCATCTTTCTGGATATATCTGTTGCTTCAGTGCTTTTTAAAGGTATTTGGAGAGTGTTGATAGTGTTTTGTTAAACAGTTAAATTCAGGTGTATTTACTGATGTACCAGATTGTTTGCCTCATAGATTTTTAAGGCTATAAGGAGGTTCCACAACTGTTTAGTTTAACATCCGGCATATGGTACTTAGCCTTATAATTCCTGCTGTGGAGAAAATTAATCTTCCCTCTTGTGCAAGAGAATACCTAATAAGTGCATTGGCTTATTATTAACCTAGACATTATCTTGTTGAGAAAGATGCATTTTTAGTTAAGAGACTCCCAGAAAATGATACGCTAATTGGGAATTCAGTCCAGGTGACTGATTTTCATTACTTTTGTTCATGTTTTATGTTCTAGAAGGCTTAGTTGCTCCTGAAAACATACCTTGTGAATGTATTAAATCAAACAGCAGCATGTGATTTTATCTCTGTCCATCCTGATGTTCTTATTTTGTACTCTTGCTGGAGAAAAGAACATTGCAGCACAGTTTTGTTAATAAAATTGTTGCAGCTATTTAGAAATATCAGACAATATGGCAGAAGGTAGCTTCAGGAACTCACCTCTTCTTTATTTAATCTCACCAGCTGTTGTGCACTTTTTGAACCCAGCAGGAATTCAGAGAACTTTCGAGATAGGGCTCTTGAATAGTTTCAAATCAGTCTTGCTCAGCCAAATTTAATATGCTAAACCTTACCCTTTTTGGCCTTCTGCTCAGTGTTGGAAATACCGGAAATACTGACGAAATTCTTCAACAGTGTTGCCAGTGTCAAGATACCGTGTCACTGTACAGGCTTGTTCTGAGATCAATTCAGGGGTCATTGCAGAGTGATAAAGAGAAAGGTCTTTTGAGAGAGGTAAGCAGAGAATGCATCACTATTTCTACATGTAATATATATTTCCTGTAAAGAGTTTTTCTTAAAAGTAAATAAAAATTTATGTTAGTTTATATGTATGATTCAGAGATTACTGTGTTTTATTAGTGTAGAAGGGACAATTTTATTAATCTAATGATATCTGTTGCATAACTATACAGTGTAGAATGTAGAACTATTGAATGACTGCTTTGTGTTAAATATAAACTGAGCTGTTGTCTCACAAAATATAGCAGGGTTTTTTCACTATGATGTGATACAGAATTGGCACTTGCTGATCACTGCCCTGATCTAGTGATTAACTACGTTGACCATAGTAAATGCAATCAAAACATAGTGTCTTGTGAATACAGGGCATTGCTTATTACATTTTTTACTCTCTACTTTTGCAGAATTTCCCTCTTGTGTGAAACATTTTTTTAATTAGGACACTATACTCAGTAATTTCTACTTCTTTGGTGCTGGGAGCATAAAGACCTTCAACATATTTTACTTATATGAAAGTTCCTCATGATAATGGATTTACTTTCCCCTACTGTTTTAGAGTAGAGTCTAAGGAGCCATTTATTTGTCCCAAAGTGTCCCATTTGGTGTTTTTTCTATTAGAATATTAAACCGTTAGCTCTGAGGTCTCTTCTTTGAGAGGAGAAGAGGGAAAGGGCTTGTGTAGGCAGGCATTTTTTCCTTTGGCTATAAGGTTATCACAGTGATAAACAGTATTTTTCTTGACATTTCAATGTAACTAAGATCTCCAGCCAATATTGCTAAGTGTGTAAAATCTGTTTTCTGCTTTATGTAGATACTCTGTGTCATTGGTGTTAGCCACAATGGGGTGAGTGAGTCAGAGCTGATGGAACTTTATCCTGAGCTGACTTCTGCAGTGCTGGCCTCACTCCTTCACAGCCTGCACAAAATGTGTCTGCTGACATATGGCTGTGGTTTGCTGAAGTTCCAGCATCTCCAGGTGAAGTTTATTTGCCTTTCAAACCTTCAAAAATTTCTAATCTATTAGTTACTAACTCCACGTGTCCTAGAAAACACTGGCTCCACAAAAAACAAGAATTGAAAGAGAAGGGAATATTGCCTGAATAGCCAAAGCTTTGTCTAATATAAGACAAATTGTTTGCAGTGCCTTTGTTCATTGAAAGATTTTCAGTTCTGCAACATGAGACGTGTTTCATCTTGCATGACACCCTGTGTGTGTATCATCAACACTTAAACAAATTAAATGCATTCCCTTTATTTTAATTACACTCTCTTTCAGGCTTGGGAGATGGTGAAACTAGAGTATATGGAAGAAGGTGAAAATGTTATTTCTGCCTATAGGCAAAAACTAGTGGAATATTTCACCATGCAGTTAAGGTAGGTCCAAATTCTTCAAGAAGTGCTAAAGTACAGGCTTTACGCCTCATAGGTATTTTTGGATCTTCATATACCTTCTTTGAGTTTAGTAAATGATTAAAAGTAACTGTGCAAAACTGTCACTTTAGAAGTTTACTTACTGATATGTTGCTTTTTAATCTCGGAAAAAAATGAGGACTCTGAAGGGGAATGGGCATGTAATAATCACGGAAAAATGTAGGGCATGATTGCATACCATATCAGTTATTTTGTGGTCTCCAACTCCATGTGGATTTTTAATTCCCAGTAAATGCTAGGAAGTTTGAGGTTGCTTGGAACTTGAAGCGGAAGACCACTTGTTTTCTGCAAGCAGTTAGCACATACATAATAGGAGGTGCAGTAGGACAGGTGAACATCTACAAATTCATATCCAGCTTGAAAACAGATTAGCATTTACGTCCTGAGTTAGTGTGTCCCGGCCGTGGTCTGCTGCTTACTGCTCCTCTGAGCATCTGCTGTGGGGTAGCAGGAAGCCAAGAGGGCCACAGTGTACTGGACAAAGGAGGCAGAAAGGGACAGTGGACTGCTGCAGGGCTGCAGTCCCGCAGGCAGGCACAGATTAGCCCCTAAGTGACAGAGGAGCAGCTTCCTGTGGAGTGACTGAGGCTTCCAGTGCCTTCTGAGGTGAAATTAAAATGAAGATGCAAGAAAATGCAGTACATAGGTCTTACAGTAATCTGTCTGTTCAGACATTCAGATATGGCAATTGTATACTTGCGTAGTTTTCATACCAAATCAATGAGTTGTTAGGCCTCTCAGACTTCTAATTTTGATTATTTTTCTTCCAATAGTCAAGACCGAGTGACTTGGAGAAGTGCAGATGAACTCCCCTGGCTCTTCCAACAGCAGGGTGATAAGCAAAAGCTACACAAGTGTCTTTTGAATCTCTTCGTATCCCAAAACCTTTACAAAAGGTACAAAGGTAGCCACTGCTTTGGCGATTATAAACATGTTAAAGTAATTTTTTGTCAATATAAATCAGAAAGTGATAGATACAGATTAAAAGTACTTAAGTAGTAAGGGCTGAAGTGCTTAATGATGTTTTCATATAAATAATATATTTTTCTATTCTGTTACACTTGGGGGTTGGTAAAGGGATAAATACTGCTGTTGAACAGAATTAGTCACCATGGATTGTCTCTGCAGATGCTGTAGCATAACAACAACATTTGTGCATATAGGCCTTTTTTCTTAAGCTAGCATCAGTCTGAATAGAGGGATATCAGAGATAAGATTCTTATTTCCTTGTTAAAACAGGGGACATTTTGCAGAATTGCTGAGTTACTGGCAGCTGGTTGGGAAAGATAAGAGCTCTATGGCAGCTGAGTATTTTGACTCTCTGAAAGAATATGAAAAAAGCAGTGAGGGAGAGGAAAGTATGATCTGCCTGGCTGATCTCTATGAGACCCTGGGACGGTTTCTTAAGGACCTAGGTCTTCTCAGTCAGGTAAGTACCTTTAGAGATTGTTGTAACAGCAAAAGGCAAATTAAGCAGAGCTCAGTGTGTGCTTTCTGTTGCAGTTGTTAAGATACTGCAGCATACAGGATGCTGCCTGCTGCCATCACACTCTGAACTTGGCTGTTACAGGCTGTAGCTCCTCTGCAGCGCTCTCTGGAGATCCGAGAGACTGCGCTGGATCCAGACCACCCAAGGGTGGCACAGTCACTGCACCAGCTAGCAGGAGTGTATGTTCAGTGGAAGAAGTTTGGAAATGCTGAACAGCTGTATAAACAGGCCCTGGAAATCTCTGAAAACGCTTATGGAGCTGAACACCCTCGGGTAGCCCGTGAGCTTGATGCACTTGCGACCTTGTACCAAAAGCAGAACAAGTGAGCTTAACTATGCTGCTATTTTTCTTTTATGTTGAGGTAGTACAAAAAAAATAACAGCAATGATTTTCTTCCTGAAGCCAGAATTTTTCTTTGGTTCTTTTGTTTGGAGTTTCATATGTTCTAATGCAACCATGAGCATCCCCTCTCTATTCTTGTAGCAGGTCACCCCGGAGGGGCCAACTTTTGTGTTTAGTTTCACTAAGAACTTGCAGAGATAAAGAAGAAACATTGTCTGGCCCTGAGCATTTTGGGTGTTTTTATCTTTGACAGAAAGTGGCATTATTTTCAAGATTCTTATATTCTCAAATCTGTACACTCAAGTAACTTAGAATCTTTCCAGCATACTCATTGATGCTACATTTGACATCCTAACAGTACAAATAACTGCTTTCAGATATGAACAAGCTGAGCAACTGCGTAAAAAGTCCTTCAAAATACGCCAAAAAGCAGCAAGGCAGAAAGGCAGTCTGGTAAGGAAATGCTTGATATTTAAAAAGAAGTGCAGGACATGTTGCAGCTCTGCTAAATAGATGATAAAGTGTGTCTGCTGACAGTGCTCCAGGGGTTTTGATAATTGTGGGCATAGGTAGTGGAGTAGCTTAGCAGCAGCTTTGGTAACTGCCCTTTTAACTCTGCTGGAAGTGGTAATGTATCAGTGCAACTGGAATGGATTGAGCAAAGTGGAAAAGAAAGAAGTGGATATATACATTTCAGAGGTGCAGAATTACTGCTGATACAATTGTGTGTCAAAGTGACAGTTGAAAAAGGCATTCTCCAGAATAGCTGAGGCATTTATCCTACTAGTGAACATAGTGCTTACTGCAGAGGAACATCCCAGTAAAAGCTTTAGGCAACATACAGAGTTCTCCCCATTTTTTTTCTTCTGTGTTGTTTTTCAGCTACAGGGTTTCTCTTGTCATTCTTGAGCTAAGGGTTTGTCATGTAATACCTGTACTGTAAGAGTTCAGCTAATAACTCCAGAGACTCCAGAGCTCTAGTTCTAGGTCTAATTAAAGTAGTTTAAAACCTTAAACATGTTGCTTTTTCCACAGTAATTAAATACAAATTAATTTGGTTCATGAAGATTTGGTCCATTTCTGTAATGAGTTCTGCTGCAAAAATATTTTTATTAAGACTGCAGAGATCAAAAAAGGCAGAGAGTGTAGCAATGGCTGCACTTTTTACTTGTGATTTATTTTGCATGTAAGCATTAACTTGGCTGCCCATTTTACGAAGATTGATGTGAAGCCTTGAGTAATACTTTATATGCATTTGTATATGGTGCTTAGGATTGGAGATTGTATTGATTTTAAGTTTTGAGCTTATACACCTAAGGATTTGATCAGAATTGGTTATTTGAACTGTGGAGTTTAAGTAAATTAGCATGCATGATACAGGGAGAGCAGTGTGAATTGCCTGGAAATTTTTACCACAATTTCACATTTTTGGTGCTATTTGCTGTTAGATTGTAAGTAAGCATGTGCCATGTAGCACAAAAATAGAACTTAAGGAGGATTATTGTTCTCCTTTGGCACCAAATTAAGATTTTTGATTTTCTGTCCTGTAGTGTTAAACTTTAAAAGTAATGACAATTAGCCAATTACATTACCTTGTGCTCTGCTGTAGTGTGGCTTTGCTCTCCTGCGTCAAAGAGCCCTGCAACTGGAAGAGCTCACGTTAAGCAAGGACACACCAGATAATGCTCGAACCCTTAATGAGCTTGGAGTCCTCTACTACCTGCAGAACAATCTTGAGTAAGTTGTATTAATTGTGACACATCCACTGAGCGTTCTCAGATTTCTAAATGGAGGCAAAGCATTGAGAAATAGCATTAAATATAGACACGCAATCCTTGTCATAGTACTGTCCCTGATTAATTCTACTGGTTTTTGTTCCTGTGAAATTCACTCATATTTTCTAAGTGGTGCAGTTGTATGTGAGTATTTACCATGTCATTGCACATCCTGCATTCAGAATTGGTGTTCCACAGTTAACTAGCCTTTGCTGCAGATACCAGTTCTCTCTCCAATAAGTGCCCCCTCTACTCAGCCTCACTATTTTGTGACTCTTCTTTGCAGTGTTCATCTTTGAACAGCAGGACTGTTGTTTTTCTATGAGAAACACTCAAAATGCTGTGTTACAAGAAGTCATGACTTAAGTATTCACTGTGCCTGTAATCCTTTAAGCTTTTAGCCTGATGTCCTGTTTAAAGCCAAAAGAGGACAGAAGAGCACAAAGGTGGTCTAAAAGCAAAGATAAGCAGGGGTGTTGAAGAAGGGAAATAAAAGGTTCAGGACAGTTCTGATTGTATGTTTAGCCACTCTTCACATCAACTTCTTCGGCTGACAGGAATCTAAACTGTGTGTTGTGAGGGAATTGTAAAGTCACCTAAATCCCACTCTACTGAACTGAATCTTTTCAGAGAAGAACAAAAGTGCCCAGCAAAAAGCACAGTGTTCTGGAAGTATTTTTACTTCTAGTTCTTCCTGTACCTGATGTTTTTGGCACTAGTAGCTTTTGGATAATTACAGAAGTATGTAATTATTTAGGATCTGCATACAGAATCTCTGTTAAATGCATGACCTCTGCAGTGCAGGAGTTGATTTTAACAGTTACTGGAAATGTGAGGGTTTTACCCTCGGTTTACCCTCATGAAGTGACTCGTTGTGGAGAAGCAATATCTTATCTCATACAAGATTGTTTAATATTCCACATCATTCATACATAGTTCCTGTTCAACACAACATACTTCAAGAGTAATTGATCTCCACTATTTCATAGATGAGAAAAGGTATAAACTTTGTTCTAGTGGAGGTTTAAGGAACTTCTAAAAGTGGGTGTTGTGTTTCTGTTTTGAAGCAGCACATCCAAGACTTCATGTAGTTAAAATTAAATCAAAGGCAGAAGGGTGTGTTACTTAATTGTTATTTATCACACATAATCCTCCAGTCCTTGCAGAGTGAACACCTTTTGACACTTGTCTAAGAACTCCAGAATGAAACCTACAGTTCTGTGTATAAATAGGTTTTTTTCACTAGTGTCAAATGGATTTTTCCAATTTAATAAGCTGACTTCTTGAGAATAGCATCACACAGAATTTGTGTGTATGTCAGGATGAGGAGCTGCCTAGTTCTAATGCTAATGGATGCTGTCAGACTTCTGGGGGGATCACCCATTGTTTTGATAGAGGAGTTGCTCTAAACCTGTAATGAAATAGTAGTACACTCTTGTAGTGAGATAAAACATGCCCTTTGCTTGCGTGGCAGCATTACACAGAGTCTTTCCTACTTTGTCAGTTCTAAACAGATTCTACTATGAGACTCTGACTCATGACAAATATAAAATCCATTCCAGTTTCTCCCCCTTCAGTGTGAAAGCTGTCTGTTGAACACTTTAACGTGTTTTATACTCTTTAAGGTATACTCTTGAAAAATATATGGTGTATCCTGAACCGATGTCACGATTGCTTTATCCATGGAAGTACTTGACTGCTATGAGGAGTTGCCCAGAAGTCAGATAATATTTTGAATAAGGAAGGATTACTTGCATAACTGAAGATGGAGATTGAATTAAAAAAAAGAGCAGCTCTGGAGGAGTATAATTTTGCTGAAATATGCTAGATGAGCTTTTCAGCCCTTAACAAGGGGGATTCAGGTTTGCACAGAAATATATTACCTAATTCTCTGTCTACATTCATCATGTCTACATCATGCTTAGCAGGTTTATGTCTGGGATGTATAGTTCCACCTTGCATAAATTAATTGCTGATCTGGCCTTTGCTTACTTTGAGGGAAGTGCATTACCAGCTGTCAGTATCTGTGCAGTTTCCAAGGCTGAGTCTGTTGTTTCAAACAGGCACTTCAGCCTGTGCAGATGTTACCAGCTTTTAAATACCAATGAACAAATGTGTTCTGTAGGACAGCGGAGCTTTTCCTGAAGCGCTCCTTGGAGATGCGAGAGAGAGTCCTGGGATCGGACCATCCCGACTGCGCGCAGTCCTTGAACAACCTGGCAGCCCTGTACAACGAGAAGAAGCACTATGACAGGGCTGAGGAACTCTATGAGAAAGCTTTAGACATCAGGAGGAGAGCGTTGGCTCCAGATCATCCCTCCCTGGCTTACACTGTGAAACACCTGGCAGTGCTGTACAAAAAGATGGTGAGCACAAACTTGTTACCTTTTCTGATCACCTAAAATAACTGTAATGCCTCGTGTCATATTGGAAAAATCATGTTTTAGGCTGTAAGAATACTTCTTTTTACACAATGGCCTTGAACTTTATAGCCAAATTGAGGGTAACTTGAAGGCTTTTGAGGGAAGTAGTACTTCACAAAGAAACTGCCTGGCTGAGCCACCTTCAGCTTATGTTGACTCAGTGAAAGATGAGCATTACTCCTGTGCAAAATGCACTATCAGGAATAACATTAATAGTAGTATAAACTTCTGCATTTCATAATTTCGTAATGTTTTATGAATATTTGTGTTTTTAGATGGCTGTTCTAACCATTTGGTATTATTAGTGTAATAGTGATAGTCTGTTTCTAACTGTTGAACCAAGATCAAATTTTGTGCATGACAAGAATTTTATTTATTTTATATTTTCACATTTTACTGTTCTTCAAAGAAAAAGAAGACCTTGAAGATAATCCCTTGGATCAAATTTGCCTTTTTACTAAATAATTGTTACCTGCTATTGTGTGCATTAAGTGGTTTTAGATCACATTATTTTCTCCTCACTTCAGCTTCTAATTTTCATGCTGCTAGAAGCTGCAAAAACACTCAATATTTGCATCAGAAAACTCTTTGCTAGTTTGAAGGAGCACAAATTAAAATTCACTAGAGAACATTATTTCAATAAAAGTACAACTGAAAATTCTTTTTAACAGCCTTGTCAATGAGACACTTGTGGGGGAAAAAATAAATTAAGAAAGGAAGAAATAGAGATAGCTGGGAAACACATTAACTGGGAGTTGAATATGCCTAGTATTTTGGAAAATTAGGTCCTAATAAATATTCATTATAACAATCTGTGCAGAATATAGCTATTAATGAACCAAAGTTAACCCCTTATTCTAGAAATGGTTAGATCTTCTTCAAGGCTTTGCTTTAAAATAGTTCTTACTGTTACCATCTTGCTACAAGAGAACTGAACAGTTTTCTTCCTTGTTCTTACTAGGGAAAACTTGACAAGGCTGTTCCTCTGTATGAGCTAGCAGTGGAAATTCGACAGAAGTCATTTGGCCCTAAACACCCCAGTGTAGCAACTGCTCTGGTGAATCTGGCTGTCCTTTACTGTCAGATGGTAAGTTTTTCATGCCTACCGCTTGTTTTTCCTGTCTTAGGCTTTTTTATGATTTGTACCTAAATGAAACAAAAGAAACCTGATCGCATTTAAAGGAAAAATTCCTTCTAAAACTTACAAATTCTTAGGTTCCATTTTAAAAGTTGAAAGCATATTTGGCAAAGAATATGTGTGCAGGGAAAAGATAATTGCTGTGACTGGTATTTTGTAGCAACACTGGGGCTAACGCTTCTTAAATTATTCAAAAGATTATTCAAAATGCCCACATGCTTTGTAGGACTAGAGCATGAGTACAGCATTTTCAGTGGGACAGTACCTGCCTCTGGCTTGGAGGGAAACATAATCCTTTGAAGCTGATGTTTGTGAATGAAGAGTGCCCACTTTGGTCAGCTGCAGCTCTGCATAACTAAAAATCTGAGAAGGCTGCAGACTTTCTAGGCTGCAACTAATACGAGATTCAAAGGAGATGCAATCACTTTGCAGAATTCCTTAGCATCAGTAGGAGTGAGCTGTAGATTGTTTCCTGGATTTCTGCATATCTGATTTTAAACAGGGATTAAAACTGCCACAGGTAGAATCAAAGAGTATTTGGTAACTCAGAACTTTCAGGACTGAGATTTTCCAAACTGTATGCGAAGTCCAAACCGTAATTATATTAGTGGGAATTGCATTTGCAAGTGCAGGCCAACTGCTTCGACAGTCTCAATTATCATCCTCATCTGTCGGTAGTATTGAGAACTCAAAACACCTTTGTGGTTAAATATGCATGGCATTGCATCTAGAATGTGTTGATACTATGTTGGCAAAAAAAGAAAAGTCAATGTAATGCACATCTGTAACAAAAAAACTTTCTACTACCCAAAGAAAAAGCAGATGGAAGCTTTGCCTCTTTATGAACGTGCACTAAAGATCTATGAAGACAGCTTTGGCCACATGCATCCTCGCGTGGGGGAAACGCTGAAAAACTTGGCTGTGCTAAGGTAAGATTATATGCTTCAACCCTATAAAAGCAAATTACTGGATGAAACAAAACATCTGGTACTTTCTAGGAAAGTAGAGTGTCATAAGTACACTATGTTCATAGTGTGGTGTTTATTTCAATTTAAATGAATTGAGAGACTTGTTTTATTTGCTTGTTTCAACTTTGTTGTTCTCTTTTCCAAAGCTATGAAAGGGGAGACTTTGAGAAGGCAGCTGAACTTTACAAGAGAGCTATGGAAATTAAAGAAGCAGAGACTTTGTTGATAGGTGGAAAAGCAACTTCTCGACACTCATCAAGTGGAGATACATTTAGCTTAAAAAGTGCATTATCACCAAACATTTTCCTGGAACACGGACAAAGGTGATATAAACCTGCTCCAAGAAAAGGCAATCTCTATTGATAATTTAAAGCAGATAGAAAATTACTAAGACAAATCCGTTTTTCCAAGGATTACGTACTATTTTGGGATGGACACCTGTCTTCGTGAATGACAGGGAAACAAATGTTTCAGCTTGAAATCCTCCCACCTTAACTTTGCAGACTGTATGGTACAAAGTGAGCTTCTTTCATTGTATATAGGTACATTATTAGTTACTAGCTCAAGTTAGATATAACACCAAAAACGTGGACTTGATGCCTCTTAGCCTAAGTGCCAGAATTATAACAAGTTAAGCTGAAACCACTTGTATATACATCCAAGGGGTAATTCTGATTTCTTTGTTGTAATAGCATGGCCTAGAGGATTTGTGTATTTTTGTTTCATCAATCCTTCCTGCCTTTTTACAAGCATTTAATTGTTTCGGAAGAGACAGTAATTTTGAAAAATTTTTGAAAATACTGTTTCGTCCAAAGTTTTACCTGCAGGGTTATTTCAACATTAAGCAAATTTTCATTCAAGGGAATTGTGCAAAATTAATTAGTTTCCTTGGGAACCTAGGGTATCTAAATATATCAATATCTACTGTTAAAGCTGTTGTAAGATTCCACTGTGCTCAATAAAAATACTTCCAGTGAGGAATCAGAATGAAGATGATTATGGCCAAATTTCCTTTTGTTAAACCTTTAGCAATACTTTCATTATTTAATCTTACTGAATCCCTTAGAATACAAGAATGTTTGTATTAGCAGGAAAAACCTAGAGATGCAAAATAGTTTGCTATCAGATAAAGAAATGTTAATCAAATCCTCCTGTCTGTTGTATTTCTTAACACCTGAGTCATCTGGAAGAATCAGTCTGAGCTCAGTTCTCATTCAGTCCATAAATGCGTGCATCAATTTAAATAAATACTTAAAAAAGCCTTTTTATACAAAAATCAATATAAGTGGAAAATTAAATGAAATCTTACTATTATGTTTCAGAGGCAACTAATGCAAAGATTTATTTGATCCAGTTTGAAAAATGAAAAAGGCCTTCATCTCAAAGTACTTCCCTGCCACAGTGTTTTTTCTCTTTTAGAATTAAATATTACTCATTTCAGCCCTTTTGCTGGTTAAGAAGAATTTACTATTTTGGTAAGGCGGTAACTTGGCAAAAGAAATGGTATATAAACCTGACAGCACAAATATACAACCTATATTTGATTCTGGAGATTAATGTTTTGTTGGAAAAAAAAAATCAAAAATAGCTCTTGAAGGTGTAATGATACATCACTAAGAATTGACACTTTGTAATAGTTCTCTAGGTATTTTCCTCTTACTCAGAAAGTGGCTTTTTAAGCAAAGCAAGGATTTTACCACTGTATTTCAGGCACCTTGAAAAGTTTTGAGAATTTTGTAAAGGTCTTTGCAGAATTGTCACCAACTAAGGAGAGGGGCAAAAGGAAAACCAAAAAACCCCAAACAAATGAACAAATACCTGCGCCACCCCTCCCCTCCCAACCAACCAAACAAAAAAACCCCAAATCTCAACCTACTCACACACTGCTTGTGTGTGTTTCTGTTGCCTGCTGTTCTGGTGATTCCCTCCTCTAAAGAATCACCAGGTGTCTGGTCTAGCTTGCCACCTCTGTTCCATTTTTAACATGTACAATGATACATCTTCCTCTCCTAAATAGTTTTCCTGGATTGTTGCTAGCTTAAATATGAAGCTGCTTCCCAAATCTTCAGTGTTACTGTTACTGAACTGTTACTATGCTGCACTCTTACTACTTCCACTGAGCGACTTCTCTCCAACTTACTCACAGGTTGCAGCGTTGGTTTTGGAAGAAAAATTAAAAAATCAGTCCCTAAAAAGTAGATCCCAACCATCCATGTCTTTTACAGTGAGGAATCAATATGCCTACCCTGTGAACCCAAAGAAAGGAAAACAGAATCACAACTGAGAGCCCTGTGTCTGGGTGCCAGCTGCAGTCAGTGCACATTTACGAGGCAGCTTCCATGTAGTTGTACCTCATGGAGAGCAAGGAAAGGTCATTTGTATACATGGGGTATGCCAGATAACTGCTGTGTCTTCACCTCAAAACAGAGGGTCACCAGTTTCAATGGAGGTTTAATTACACTATCGGAATATCAGCGTCTTAATAACATTCATCAGACACTGTGAAAACTGAAAACTTCCTTTATAAGACTGCCAAATAAACAAAGCTGGACTTAACCCTGGCAGAATGCTTTGATTTGCTAGTTCACAACAAAAGAAGTAATAAATTTTCTATTATGTTTTACAGTTGGAGCAGATTATACTTGTAAATGTCTTTTTAATTAAAAAAACCCCTTAATGCTGCTTTTTTTGATGCTGTTTATTTTAAAATAATTTTAACCATTGACACACATAATCATCTTGATTTATTTTCTGATTATTTCAAATGCTTGTATACACAAGTTGAAGTCTGAAAGTAACACGAGAACCATTTTGTGTACTAATTGGGCACACAAAAGTGTATTTATTTCCTGATAAAAGTGTACATGAAGTTGCCTCTTGTAAAGCTGTCCATCATGTGATAGCAGGCATGTCAGCCAAATAGTTCAGTCAGGATGAACTGAGCTGTTGTAGGAATGAGTCAGCCATTTGCCTTAGGATCTCCGGAGCCAGATGTGTGCCTCACTTTTATTGTTCCCAACAGAAAGGTGAAAGTCACAGAAATGTAACTAACACGTAACGTGACACTGGGATCAAGCTAAGGTAGACTTAGTGACACAGATTCAAGTATGTACCTTTTTAACGGTCTTATTATTCTATTTCCTGTCCTTCTTTACAGTTCATTTCTAAAACCTGCTTTCTCCAAAACAGAACAAAAAAGCCACTTCCATTTTACAGTATAATGCACCACACTCAAAACCCACCCAAGATCTCCCTCACTAGCTTCAGAGATAATTTTTTTGTGTATAATATCTGATGCCAGCTGTGGAGGAAACGGATTTTGAAGTTTGTAACTGTTGCTTAGAAATGAAACATTTTAAAAATTAAGTATTAATATAACTAACAGGTATTCCTTCAGCTGCCCTAAGAAAAAGAAGCACCACCATGATACTGCTCTCTCCTTACACAGTAGTGGGATACTACTACTATTACTAGCTGGTTCTGTGTTGGCTGCATCATGCTGTGGAAAAGCTTTTTGAAGAGTCCAACTTTGCATTATACTGCAAAGGCTGAAATTTTACCTTCTTCTAAGCCAAGCTGAAATAATTACCAAGTTTGGACCAGATTCCCACAGTTCTTACAATATTTGAAACTGATCCTTCCAGTTCTGCAGGATACTGACGCTGCAGGATATGTATATTTACAGGTCAATTTAACATGTGGCAATTTAAAAGGTTATATGACTGTATTAATGTTATTTACAAGACAAATACAACAGATGAGCTACTTCAATGAAGGTATTTGCAACACTGAAAATTTATAGCATCTAATTTTAGAAGATTTTCTATGCAAACTCAGATTTTAATATAGCCTGTGTAATGGGGAGTGATCAGAATTATAGCTAAACTTTCAATAACCAACAAAAATATAGTATTTTGACTTTTGAAAAGGTAAACAAAATCTACTTTCCAGTATTGCTCATAATTTTGTCATGAAATCATTCACCAGGCAAAGTAGTGGCATGCTAATATACAGTCTTCTAATATAATACTATCAAAACACTTCACCTTAAAATACACTCTGTCACATACAAAACATAGGCAGATGTTTAAGGACAAGCAATACTAAGACACAGATAAAGAAAATTCCACCCCAGAGATATTTAAGGCAGGTGAAAAGGCTTAAATGTTCTATTTCTCAGAAAAAAGTAGCCACAGCATGATCCATGCCAAGTAATTAGACCAGTGAACAACAACCAAACACAAGTGCCTGGAAAATCAGGAGCAGCAGCATGAGTGAGGCACTATCATCTGCCCTTCACCTACTCGGTCCACTCCAGCAGATTTCATCTTTCCCTTGTCCTGTACTACGTACTATTCCCATCACATGATATAATGTGCTATGCCTGCTTTTGTTAGTTTATCCATGTCCATTTATTTTTCCACTGAATATCTGGACACTAGCAATGCTGAGAAATTAAAATTTACCGTAGCACAACTCTATATCTTAAAAGACATGACTAGAAAACAAAATACAAACAATGTAAGTCTGTGTCCTTCCTGCCCCTGTAACAGTTCCATCTTGTCAGAAAGGTAAAGATGAGCTTCAGTGGAGGTGAAAAAACAAAAGTAAAAGGTCTGGTCTTCTCAAAAATCCAGTGTTGATCCAAACTCAGTTTTACTTAATATTTGGTTTTTTACATGTTTCTCATTTTGGCCATGAGTTCTTCTAGGCTTTCTTCAGACTCTGCTACTGTCTCCTCAGTTATCAAATTCTCTTCCTATTAGGAACAGGGAGAAAAAGTTGCAAAAAAAAAAAAAAGCAAACAAAAACCCCACAGAAATTAGCTTCACTGCCATTATACCGTTTTCCTAGAACCAGGCACTCAATTGTGAAATTAGGCCTAAGTTATTATAAACTTAAATTGCAAACTATTTTGACCAGGATCTAGAATGTTCTGGCTGCAAGATTGTATGTTCCCCAGGTATACTAATTGCTCTTTGACTGCATACAGCTTTCACAAGATAAATATGGTAAAAATTAATTAGCCACTGAAATATCAATTGAGAAATTCACATTTGCTGTCCTTCCCCCAGTCCCCAAATGCATTCATTCCTATCATCTCAAAAGTATATTCACACTAGCATCCCTACTTAAAGAAATATATTTCATAGAAACACAAAACTGGACTAGAAGGCACTAATCAGAGGTACTGAGGTCCAGTTTCACTGGAATTGTTCAAGATGGAATTCTGGTTTAGGTTTAAAGGGTAACCAATCTGGTTGGTATTATAAATTTAATCTACTATGTGTATTTCAAAAATTCAGAAAGAATAAATACATTACCTTGTCTGGGATAGTATATGCTACACTAATTCCCTCAGGAAGCTCAGGTACCGGGCCAGATGCAGCCTTCAGCTCATCTTCTGAAATTTCTGATACTAATTCAATGCCTTTGCATTAAAAGGAAACAAGAACTTCAGTAAAAGTTAGAAGAAAAAGTTCTTTAATCACCAAGTTATCACAGTAAGAGGAAAGCTGCAGCTATTTTTCCAAAACAGAAGAAAATTAGAAGCAGAAAGACCTCTGATTTCCACAGCTTTGTTCCATTTTCAATGCAAAATATTTTCTCTTTATGCTATATTAAATGGTTCTATACAGGCAACATGTGGACAAGAATGGCACCTCTTCTTTGTCTTTACTATTTAAAAATCTTACCATGAGGACACTTCTCCCAATTGTAAGATAAGATTATTTTCTATATCATGTAATAAACAGAATGTATACCTCAATTCCTGAAATGGTTATAGAAAACACATTTACCATTCCTTAAGACAATTCCTTCTAATTTAAAACCCTCAGAGGAATATAAAAATCTATGGGATGCCTCAGCACAGTGATTATGGAAATAGCAAATGCTCTTTAATATATTTAAAAGGAACATACAGTTAATATATCTTGTCACATCTCTCTCATCTTCAGACCATCTTCTGAGAAAGTTCTTTATTCAAACAGCAATTACATTTTGAGCCTAAAACCTGCACGTTGCACTAAAAACACATCATCAAGTTGTGGTAAAATTACTTTCAAATGTGTGAAAAGCCAGCAGTAATTACAGTGTAAGTTACAAAAGATAGGAACCATAAGCATTATATGTACCCTACACTGCATTCACCTAAAGTGAATCTCTGGGATTCACTGGGAACATCATTTAGTCTCAAGTTGATGACTTACCCCAGTCATTGTCTTCGTGTACTATTTCTTCTTCCTTTTCAATTACTTCTTCTTTTGGTCTTGCAGCTTCTTTTTTCTGAAGGAAAACAAAAAAAAATAAACCCCATAACTACCAAAATGTAATAGTCCAATTTCCAACAACGGCACAGAAGATCAAACATAATATTCACGTTTCTTGCAATATTTAAGAAAGTTCTAAATTCTGACTGCTTAGGGGCAAAAAGGCAGAATACCTGCAAGTTGAAAAAAACCACCAAACTCATTAATACTCAAACATATGACTGCCAGAAAAGTTGAGCAGTTATGCAGAAGAAAATACTACTTAACTGAATGCAAGCCATTCTTCTTACCCTTTACTTTAAGATAACTTTTAGTACTGTATATTTAGAAACACGTGCAACCATCTGAGTACAAGGCTGATGAAAACTGAAGTAGCAATGAATGTTCGCTTTTACTACAGACTTGCAGCTTGCTTTGTTCTTAAGATTTTCAGAAAAGGGAAAAAAAAAGAAAACCAACCCACAAACCCAAACCATTTTTACCTTATAATTTTCTTGCTGTTTTCTGCAATTGTGGTCACTACATTGGGGGTTTGGCTTCATAGACATAGTTGGGAAGAAATCCTGCATCGCATTGTAACCAAGGTAATAACTCACAGTACCAAAATTTAACAGGTATCTAGAAACACAAAGATGGAGCTCATAATACAGTTGCAAACCTAAAACTTCAGTTGCTCAAGGAATAATTTTTCCTCAAGGAACTTTTACAATACACTTTCACACTAGTTCAGTTGTACTGTAATTGTCTTAGATCCAGTTATGCTGAAGTCACCTGACAGTGGCGTAACTGGATCAATACAGAATCCCATCCACTCGTGGTGTGTGAAAATAAGTCAGCTACAGCCTCAGAAAAGATATATTTAGAGTAGTATGGAAGCAGTTTTCTCCCATGCTTCAATCAATCCCTTCCTTGAAACACTCAGGTGTCCTGTATTACAATGGGGAAGTTTTCAGAGCTAATCAGAATCAGTTTAGTCATCTCTATTGTAGGTTCAGATAGCAGCTGGAGTCATGTGACAGTACTTTTAAAAATATTAAAATATTTCATATTGCTTTATAACTATTTTTAATTCACCTCAAGTTTTTAGAATACAACCACTGCAAGTAATTTATTCTTTGCCCATGTACAAAATTTCAAAGCCAGCTCTGTAGCATTTTTGTGTATAATTTAATGATGTCAAATCAGAGCATGCTTAAATGCAGAACTAAAAGAAGTGCATGTGTGTATGGAGTAAGAGAAATTCTTTGGAAAATCATGAGACTGTTTCTTAACCCTTAAAAGTTCTATTTAAAATTCAAGGAGTGTATATTTCAGCCCTGTTCAATGTTGCCAATACCATTAGGAAACTGGCCATTAACATCTAACAAGAACCAGACCCATCATTACGAAATGTTCCTTAAGTTTTCTTTCTCATACTGTATTGTACACATCAAATAGCAATAGCTCAGTCACTTACTTCAGAACATTTTGTACAAGCATTCCTGCCACAACACCCATAGTTGTAGGAAGACTAGCTGCACAGACTCCTTCTCGTTTCAATGTCTTCTCATCAATATTTGCAGCTACTACAAGTGGAGGAGCACACTGAGGGGAAATAAAGAAATTAAGTTTAAAAAAAAATATTGGAGAAATCCCACAGATTGCACAAAATTTTAAGCTACTGAATCAGCTGTGCCGGGATCCCACTCACTAGCCAGCTAATCCTCGTATTTCCAGTCCTGCTCTAAAAGGCAAGTGAGCAATTCAGCAGAGTGCTGCGTACCGCAAAACAAGCGGATTCACCAGGTATGATCAGCTGTATGTGTCCTGACACTGCATTTTCACTCACTCCAGATTCCATCCAGATTTGTCCAAGTTCATTGCAGGCCTTGTAAACACAGAAACACACACGTCAGCACTGCAGAAGTTTAATGAAAAGAAACCCAAACAATAAATTGGGAGTCGTGAAACACATTTATCTCCCTGCTTTAAGACAAAAAGGCTATGATCAGAAAGAGGGACATGAAGAGATAGAACAGAAATTATTCATCAGAGTCAAGGACAAAGGACAAATCAAACAGCAAATAAAGTTGCCTTTATGATGCCAACCCTTTGTGCTTTCCTGAGGACCTGAGATTCTTTAACAAATACAGACATTACTGATCCAGCTACAGCACACTGCAGAATGTAATTGCACAAACTACTTTTAGAGGCTTGGATAGAGAGTATCTCTGTACCTTCGCTGCCTGCAATTTATGGATCAAGTCAGCTGAAGGATAACAGAAAACACACATTTGGCATATACCCTACAATGGCTGCTGCTATAAAGAAAAACAGTTTGATTAGGTACACAGCATTAAGTTATTTTTGGTATACAAAAAGTCATATGAAGTATACAATTACCTATAGTCTTTAAAAGTTTGTAAGATTTAACATGCCAGCCTTTAGAAATACCTTTATATAAACAGAATAATTTGCAAAGGCAGAGAGAGCTTATGACACTTTAATCTTTTACTTACCATTAGCTGCTAGTAACTTAAAAGTCTACAGTTATATTTATACAATGTGTTTATAAGAACTGGTTAAAAGCTCAGATTCCTCAAGCCAAGGGAGACATTTCTTAGGAGACTCTTTCTAAGTTCCTGTCTTTTCTAGAGTCCCCACAATTCCTAACATTATTTATAGGAGAAAATCGAGCTCCACAAGCTCATGCCTTTGATGGCCTTACCGTGTTAATTGCCATGCGAGCTTCGAAGTTGTCCACGCAGCTCAGAACCAGATCAACAGGCTTCCCTTCCTCCAGTGCACCGTTACTGAAACAAGCATCAGAACTTTGCGTGACACAGCTGGCAGAACAAAACACCAACATGGAAACCAACACGCTGCTTTAAAGTACAGAAGCCCATGGGAAGTGAATTTCTAACAAAACTCACGCACATGCAGTACAGGATACAACCAGCATCCTAGATCTACAGTACAAACAACAGCATGCTGAAGCTGGGATTTAAATATATGGGCATTTTAAACCCAAAGAAGTTTTATATAGTATACACTCACAGTACAAGTATTGGAGAATTGTATCTTTGTACAACAGAACTGCAAATGGGAAAAGTTACTTCCAATCTTCTCTGTGAGATTCACTAATAACTATTTTCTTTCTTCGTTCTATAAAACGTAACTGAAACTACTATAGAGCACTCAAAATATGATCTGATCTGTTCTCTATAATGAGAAAAGCCTGTAAAACCTACAGTTTTGGTTGGAAATCTAAAGATGCACTCATATGAAATATAACTATGCAACAGTAGAAATATATGCCAACTCTAGAGAAAATATCCAGGCAGCAATGTCTTCATATACATATATTTTCCAGAGGTTTTCAACTGGAAGCTGTTAAATTGAAAAAGAACCCCAACAATACAAATGTAAGGCTGCATAGAACCACACATCAGCACAAGTTAGCAATATACTTTTGTTGAGAGATTTTACCTTATCCTATCCATGAAGTGTTCAAAGTTGTCCAGTGTTGTGATGTTATAGTTATGTACTTCAAACTGAACATCAGGATTAATATTCCTTATGGAGGAAATAATATGAGTCAATAGTAACAACGATAATTTGCATTCTACTCCCTGACTTCACAGTCTGTTGCTACAGTCTTAAGTTTCCAGTCCGAATTCTAGAAGAGATACATAGTTGTTCAAAATTCCGATTAGATAAGAAAAAAACCCACAACATGTTAAAGTGGCATAGTGGCATAGTTATACCAAACTTCTGAGCAAAACTAGCTACACTTAAAAAGTGGACTCGCATTAAGGTTTTGGCAAGTACAAAGATGTCTTTAAAGTATCAATCATCCCCACAAATATTTTATACTCATATTCCCAAATTGGATCATCCTCCTTTACAACTGATTAAGAGTGAAACATTGGTTTTCTGAAGCAGCATCCTTTTGATACCCACTTCTCTAAGTTATACCTTAAGGTATGTTCTGCTGCTTGCACTTTACTTAATCCAGCTTGATGAGGTTGGAAGAAGAGTCTGTTCATGTTTGCCAGTTCCACTTTGTCATAATCAAACAGGAGCAGCTACAATAAAGATTGCATTAATATGTGTGAATCTCCAATGACTCTGCCAACAGAGCATTATGGCAAGGCATTTGAAACAACAAAACTAATTCTAAAACCAAAAACAAACATAAAAAAACCCGAACGAAACTCCTCCCTCCACAGGCCTATTCAGTTCCCATACAAAAGGTACCAACATCATAAGGACGTGAAGAACTGAACCAATTTGTTAAGTCATTAAAATGACTCTGAATAAAAAGCTTCTTTTGATCTAAACTAAGAATATTCATAATATTTATCCACATAAAGTCTATCACTTCTGTTATCATGTTCCTACTTGCTGTTATGGCATTAACTAGAAATGTGTCATTTCTTCAACTTGTCTTGGCATGTTATTCTTCAAAGACAATTCACTTAAAATATCTACATGATACATGGATGAACATGTTGATTATTATAAATTTTGAATCAACTGATGTCTTTTGCTATGCCTAAGATGCTGCTTTTCTGGAAATGAAGGAATAAACTCTGCAATAAAAACTTGCATCACCTCTGTATTTAAAAACCTCTCAAAGTTGTAAAAGCAAAGGTAAGGTCAGGCTTTGCCTGGAAATGCAAACATCTAAGCCATTCCACAAATTCCTCCTTTAAAGAAAAATCCTATTCTATTAACTCTGCAGGTTCTTGATATCTATACACACATCAAATTATTTGCAACTGCTGCTAAATTTTTAGCCCTAAGTCTGCCATGTGACAGACTAATGTTTGTGATAAAGATCTGTTTGACATCTACTGCATTTCAATTTCATGAACATAAACTTGTTCTTATAAGACTTGATCTTCTATGTAAGATACCCCCTCCTTTTTCTTTGGTTTTTTTTTTTCCTTTTGCAATAATCCAGCACAAATGTTAGATGGGTTCATATAACAGTACAGAGATGACAAGCATCCAAACAAGAATCACCAACATGATATAGGATTAAGCCCTAAGTAAATCAATAAAAACACAGACTCTTCGTGCACGGTGTTTACACAAGCGCCGTTCTTGAGTGCTTTCTCCACAACATTTTTTTTATTTGGGTAAAATCAACAGAGTGGAATCAAATCAAACTCCTTATGAATAGGACTGGTCTGTTCACTGTAAAGAAGTAGAAGAAACAAAAAAACTCTCATTACCTTACCAATGCCACACCTTGTCAACATTTCAGCAGTCACACTGCCAACTCCACCTACACCTACTACTGCAACTGTAAAGGTACGGATTTTCTGTAGAAGGAAATAAAACACACATCAAAGGTATATCAAAAGTGGTCCTCCAAAGGAAAAAAATGCAAGCAATATTTCATTACAGATAGAATCCTACCTCGTAGTCTTTGACAATTCCCATTCTTTTTAATGCCATCAAGCGACTACAAAGAAAAAATATGCAATGTTACACAGAAAATGCTCTTTATGTTTGTAACAGCAATTTGGCTTTCCGGGTATTTAAAAATCACTTTTGCTTTAGAAATAACCTCACCAAGCACCATACTCAAGCCTGCTGTTTCTACTGTAGCTGTGATTGCCAGCCAGGTACAGTCTGAGTGAGAGAGTAGATGCTTTCCTATTTGCAACAGAGTACTAACCCTGCAGAAACTCCTGTACTTAATCTGTTGGTATGAATAATATCGATGAAATCAGGAGGACACATAGCTGTTTTTGTAAATGAATCCCTGATTTACAGAATGAAAGACAACACTTTTTTTCACTAATGAACCATATGGCAGCAAACTAGGGAAGACTTGCACTGTTTTCTGATCGATTTGATTAGATTAACTCCAACATAATACTAAAAAAAAATAAATAGAGATTATCAGGTTTTTGGGGTAACTGAAAGAATTTTAAAGTAACATTTTATCATGCTTTTGCAATTTTTCATTGAAAGTATCAATGAAAGTACGAGTATCAACTTGCTTTAAGAAAAAACAAAACAAAGTAACAGAACAAAAACCAAAAAAACATCAGATTTCTAGAAAGGAAGGAGTCTCTAATGCCCAAGAATTCTGTAAACCAAACTCTAAAATAGGTGAATTGGAGGAATGAGACTTCATGCAACACCAACAGCTGTCCCAGTTATTAGCAACCTAACCGAAAAACTTACAGGTTTCCTTTCTCTGTCTCCCCCCGCCTGTATTGTAAAGCAAGATAATACAAAGTAACCCTGACATACACCCCTGCCCAGGCCTGCCAGGTGGGAAATCCGAGAGCATCTCTCCCCTGCTCCGCACAGAGCACCGGCCTTCAGCACCGCCCGGCACCCTCCTGGGCACACCCAGCCCCATCCCTGCGACCCTCACCCGCCCGACCACCTCCACGTGCCCCTCCCCTTCACCCAGACCCACCGTCCCAACCCACGGCCCTCCCTCCTCCCCATGCTCCGCATCCTGACAGAACCCTCCGCACCCAGACGCCCCTCGGCGCCGGCCGCACCTGTAGGGGTTGGAGTCCGTCACCTCGGGGCTCATGGTGTCGATGCGGGCCCGCGCCGCTCCCCGCCCGCCCTTCTCCCGGGCCAGCTCCTCCTCCAGCTCCCGCACGCGCCGCTCCAGCCGCTCCAGCCGGCCGGGATCCGCCATGGCAGCGACACGTCTGCCTACCCGCGGCAGCTTCCGGGAAGCGCCGGGGCGTTCCCTTCCCGGGGCCGCCTCCCCACGCCCGGCAGCGGGGGTGGGCTGAGGGCGGGTGTCCGCCGGGCACTACCTGCTCGTCGGGAAGCGTCGTCTTCCAGGAGAAGCCAGCCGGCCTCGACAGCCTTGGGGCCTGGAAGCGCGTTCCCTGGCGGACCGAGGCGCCTCCGGGTGACGCGGGGCGGGCTTCGGCGCGGCCTCTGAGGATGGCGGCGGAGCCGGGCACCAGCGAGGTGCGGCGGCAGCACCGCTTCGACCAGGGCAGCCTGGAGCGGTACCTGAGCAGCCACCTGCCCGGCTTCCCTCAGCAGCCCGCGGGCGCGCTGGCTGTCAGGCAGTACAGGTAACGCAGGCGGCTGGCACAGGTGACGGGGGCGCCGCCGCTCTCCTGCCCCAGAGCGCCCAGGAGGGGCGAGGAGAGGGGGCCACTCGCAGCCGCCTGCGAGGGAAGGTGGTCAGAGGTAGAGCTCTTCGCCATGGGGATGGCGGGCAGCAGCCATCGAGGGATTTTTAACATGCATTCTGACTTAGTCCAGTTAAAGGGACGTCCCAGCTGGTCCCTTGAGCGGCTGAAGAAGGCAGAGTTTGCGCTGGTGGCTAAGGTGACCTTTGTCACAGGCAGTGTGTCCGTCAGCAGGAGGGCTGTGTGCTGGGTGGACTTCCCGCTGTCCTCAGAGTACGCCCACGATTTTTTATTGCCTACATGTAAATCTCAATGTATCTGCCACATCTTTAATTGCACAGCAAATAATAATGTTCAAAAGCACATACATGGCTTATGAAATCATTGGTAAAAGCATTATGCTCTTGTCAGGTAAGCAAATCCATGAGATTCCCATCAGTGAACAGAGTGTGATGCAGTGTGCCAGGGGGGTGCTACACCCAGGCTCCAAAGCCTCTGTTCCATAGAACAGTGGGTTCATCTGCATTCTGCAAATTAGCAGTGTGGCTGTGTGGCTTCACATAGGGAACTACTAGAAGTTAAGTTATTCTAAAAGTAAGTATTAATTCCTTTGTAAGCATGACCTCGACTAACTTATCTGCTGCTATCACATTGAAACAGTGAACAATTTTTAATTGTCTTCTGATGCAAATATAAAACATTCATACAGTCCACAGCTGTGCTCTAATCCTCGTATGTACCTCAATTGAGCAGACTTTAGGAGGGGCCTTAGGAGAGTAGCTAATAATCTGCTAAAATTTTGTTAGTAGTTATGCTTTTACTGCTTTGTCTTGTAATTGCAGTTCAAGGCTCCAGCTGGCCTAAATTTCTTTTGTGTCAGGCAGAGTATTTGGCAATTAAACTTGTTAAACTTGTTAAGCTATTACAAACTATGACATAACTGCTTCAGAGAGAATGGAAATGTAATGGCAGGAATGAAGGCAAAAGTTCGTTTGTTTTTTATTTTCTAGTAGTTGTCTAATCTATTTTATGGAGCTAAATCAGAATGCATCCTAAAAATCAGAATGGGGAGAGAAAGGCATGCAGATCAGCACAGAGCCTTGAGGAAAATAAGGATCAATTAACTTGTTTGGAATATGATGGACAAGGTGTTACGAAGGGTTTAACTACGTTGTCCTTCTCTTTTACACGTGCATATGATTTAAATATCTAATTTTATCACTCCAACATTCATTCTTTAAAGTTTTACAGTTCCTATAGGCTGTCCCTTCAGCATGACATATGGATGCGGTGATCAGGCTGGCATACAGTGGGGCTTGATACTAGAACCATCAGTAATTTCATCATAGAACAGAATCATAGAATGATTTGGGCTGGAAGGGACCTTCAAGATAATCTAGTTCCAATTCCCTGCTGTGAGCAGGGACACCTTTCTCTAGACCAGGTTGTTCAGTGCACCATCCAGCCTGGCCTTAAACACTTTCAGGGATGGGGCATCCACAGCTTCCCTGTGCAACCTCTTCCTGTGCCTCACCACCCCCACATTAAAGGATTTTTTTCTAATATCTAATCTAAAGCTACCCTCTTTCAGTTTGAATCCATTCCCCCTTGTCCTGTCACTACATGGTCTTGTAAAAAGTCCCTCTCCAATTCAGAGAGTTTCCTTTATGCTCACATTGTTCAAAATTCAGCTTTCCAAAAGACAAATACAATTATGAGCTAGTGAGAATTCTGCTCTGTTTAGTTTCCTCTGAATCAGAAAGCTTTGAAGTGTCTACTGCATACCTTGAATAAGTTAATGATGTCGCTTTAGAGAGGAGAGGTAAATGCTACAGGAGAACAAATTGGCTGTCTGTGACCTCTCCGCAGTGAAAGAAGACGTCTCTCTTATAGGTAGGAATAGAACCTCTGACTTGTGAATTTGTAAGCTATCACTTGCTTCCTTGTAAGACTAGATTTGAAAAAAAGCCCACAACACAAAACAACTCTTGAGAAGAACGCTTTCCTCTGTTCCGCCATTTTGTTCAGGCCAAGTCGCAGTGCAAGTATCACTGCACACTTTGCAACTATCATTTCTCTTAGAAGTTTACTAATTTGTAAATACTTGAATTTTTAAGTAATTACAGTCTTTCTCTTTGCAGCTCAGGCCAGTCAAATCCAACCTTTTACCTTCAGAAGGGTGGGCAGGCTTTTGTGCTCAGGAAGAAGCCCCATGGTCCCCTTTTACCTGGAGCACACAAGGTAAGTAGCATTCTTCACCAAGCTCCAAATGCTTCCCATTGCTGATGACTAAGGCCTATACATGATGGTCCAGCATGTTGTCGAATGTGTCCTGAAATGCAGTGAATTGCTGGATCATTTCCAATGTTCTACTGCTTTTAACTAAACATCCATGAGAATACACTGTCATTTACTGTGCTCATTTATGTGTGGGAAGTTTTAACTGATCCTAAATTTCTGTGTCTTCTTCAGGTTGATAGAGAATATCATGTGCAGAAAGCCCTATTTTCAGCTGGTTTTCCAGTGCCTGAGCCCCTGTTGTATTGCAGTGACGTTTCCATCATTGGAACAGAGTTTTATGTAATGCAACACGTGCAGGTTGGTCCTCCAATGTCAGAGATTCTTTCTTTCTCCCTATTACAAGCTGCTTTTAAATTGTCTAAAACCTTTCTGTTAGAGCTTTACCCAGCACAGTTTTATGATATGAACAAAAAGAATCTTCTGATATTTTTAAGAAATGCTAGCTATCAGTGATTCTCATGGATTTCATCTTCTCCAGGGCTTACTTCCTACTTTGTTTAATTTTTCAGCTCAGTATTTAATTTCTTGTTCTTGTTTGAGCTCTCGGAAGGATGTCTTGAAATGAGGCTATGTTGCTTTTTGGAAAACATACACAAGTCAGAGGGAAAACAATCGGTCTATAAACTGAATCTTTGGACATCCTGGAGCCTGTTTAGTACTGAAGACAGGAATTGAGATAGAATCACCTTTTCTTGAAAACAAAGCAGGATTCCAGTTCAAACACTAATTTCAGAAAGAACACAGCGTAACTCTGTCTGAGGCCCATCACTTGGAGTGTGCTGTAGCTGAGTTGATACTGTTTCTGTTAGATTTTGGTGATTCTGAGTGTAAATCTGCTGTACTGTGTCTTTTTTTTTTTTTTCCTGTGGTAGGAGGAGTTGAGTTCAGGCCTCTTCCCTTTCATTGCATCCCACTCTATCATCAGGTTCACTGGGAAATTAGAAATGTAAGAGATTGTGGGCCAGTTTCTGGAGATTAATCTTTCTACAAAAACCATAAATCAAGGGTAATAAAATGGAAAAGTTGTGAAAAATTTGAAACATTTTTTACATTAAAGATGAAGAATTTTTCTGGTTTTGACTAGAAAAAAGTGATTGCTTAAGAAAAACCTTGCTACATTTTAAAGTACGTAAATGTACAGTCTATCCATTCTACAGTGGACAGCACTGCACTGTTTTTAACCATTATAGAAAACAATCGTACATTTATTTTGTTGAATAAACTATTGCACAATACACAGTCTGATTTTGAGATTTGCTATGCAGAATCTTTCAATGAAGAAGTTCTATTTCTACTTTAGCTATGTAAATACATTGAAACCATCATATGAACCAGTGAAATTCAGGAACTTGGAGGAGAGAGGAGTCTGGTTTTTCTTTTCCAATCTGTTACTGGCTAGATCAGAATTAAAGGAGAAGATGGAAAAACACACCCATCATCTAAATGTATTCAACTGCTATTAAGGAGAACACAAATTTCTTTGGATTGTTTACCTCTTTGTACCTACAGCCCACCCGTTCCCCTCTTCTCCCTGCCTGTTCCATACCCCTCAGGTCTTCGTTGGTATTTTTTCTGCAGCTTAGCTCTTAGAGACATACAGTAGTGTTGGTTTTCCTCATACTTTCAAGCTTGAGGATATCTTGATTGAGGACTTTAATACAGATTTTTGTCTACTGAATATATCTGTTATTTTAATTGCCTTCCAATAGGTGTCCTGTATATTTTAGTGACCTGAGATTACTGTGAATTCCTTCATTGGCCCTGGGCAAGGAATAAAACAAACAAGGAAGGAATTTTTGGTTGCACAGGGAGTGTTGGTTCACTACATTTATTTTTGGTTGTGAAATGTATGGCTTTACTTCTTTTCATCTGATGTGTCCATCCCACCAAACACCAGATTTATGGTATTTCTAGGGTCGCATTTTCCGAGACATCTCACTGCCTGAAGTGGGCCCAGCAGAGCGTTCTGCTCTGTATCTTGCAATGATAGAAACTTTGGCCCTGTTGCACTCCTTTGATTTACAGTCATTGGGCCTCCAAGGATACGGTAGAGGACCAGGATACTGCAAAAGACAGGTACAGCTCTTAAAATTCTCTTGTTTTGTGTAGTCTTTAAATGTTTATTTGATTTGTAAGCTGAATTGTTAATTATTAATGACTTGTAAAAGTAACTGTCATATTTTAGCTATTAAACACCTTCACTTAATTCAATTATTTGTGCATAGTGTAAGGCCACTACTACATCAGATTGATTCTGTAATGCTATATTTAGGGAATGATATTTATTTGCTTTTGGAATAATACTAGATTTGGGCTATATAAATAGGATTGAAATAGAAGTTACATGTAGTCTTCATTTAATATTTTGATCTCACAGTTCACGTTTGCAAATGTAGAGGTACAGGGTTTTACTGAATTTTCAAGAAACATGGTAGTAGTCAAAGCCCAGAAGCTTCAAAATGTTGTGCTCTTGAAAAACTTGTGAATTAGCTGGAAAATCTGTTGGAGTATTTGTATTTTTTAGGTATCAACTTGGAAAAAGCAGTATGATGCAGCTGCTCATACAGATATTCCTGCCATGAACAAGCTGGCTGAGTGGTTAGCAAACAACTTGCCTCCTGATGATAATGAAGAAACCCTGATTCATGGGGACTTTAGAATAGATAACATCATCTTCCACCCAACAGAGGTATTTGCAATGTATTTGTACTTTTCGTAGGTTTTGTCCTCCATTTGTTTGTACTCCTGTCATTAATGGGATACTTATATGGATTAATTTAGTGTGTGATACAGCTTAGAAATAAACAGTAGAAAACTTAAGTCTTCTCTATACTCTGTGTGGTGTTTGGGTACCAATATAGTCCTGGCTTTCACTGCAGGAGCTAGATAGAATCCCTAGAATCATGGAATCATAGAATGGTTTGGATTGGAAGAGACTTTAAAGATCGTCTAGTTCCAACCCCTTGGCCGTGGGCAGGGACACCTTCGAGTAGACCAGGTTGCTCAGGGCTCCATCCAGCCTGGCCTCGAGAGATACTCAATTTATTCATTGGTTCTAGTCCCTACTTCGAAGTACAGGGACAAAGCATTTTATATACATAAATCCTGTTGAATTTGCTGCAACTGAAGGCTCACTTCATTAAACTACAGCATCTGATCCAAAGCCCGTCTGTGGAATGGCTTCAATTAACAACAAGGACTTTTGGAACAGGATCTGAATGCATGATACTAGTGGAAGCAAAGGAAAATCTGCCAAAGCTGCTTGGTGATGGAGCACATGTAGATCACAGAGACCCCGAAAGTTCCCCATTCATCTTCAGGGAAAAATGAGATTTTTTTTTTTTCCTGGTTTGTGGAAATAAATATGTGCAACCTATCTATCGGCACAGTTGCATTTTCATTACTTTTTTCCATGCTACTTTCTGTGTTGTGATCAGAAGATAATGCCTGGGGTTTGTGACTGAGACTGCAATGCCTGCTTCATGACAAAGTAACAGATTCCAGAAATTCCAGCTGTTGTGCATAGATTAGTTGACAGATGTGGTTTGTAGGCTTAAATATGCTGATTGATTCCCTGAGCAGGGAATTTGTCAGTCTCGAGGACTCTCCCAGCTGTTCCTGATGCAGTTGAAGGAATTGACCAAGCTGTACAGAGGTAATTTTAAGTAATCTGTAGAAACTATTCCTGTATATGCAGGAATGACCATGTAGGAAAAGCTTTTGCACATAGTTCAAGTAGCCATGGATCATGAGGAGGCTGGAGGGGTCGTTCAGGATGACAGGCCAGCTGGATTATAAGAATTTATCAGAATGACACTTCGGGGAGTCTCAGACCACCCATCTGAAGACACTATTGCAAGAATAGGTTGCAATAGAGGCTCGTGTCACTATCTGGGCAGTGATTGACTTCCTGTTCAAGAAATTCAGTTCCCCACGGAAGTGTTAATCTGTGTATAGTATTGTGATAAATTAGGCTTTTTGGTGCATGGTCTGTCTGTGAGCTTCTGTGCTAAAGGGCTGTGCAACAGGACTGGGAAAAAACATGACAACTGCCAGTACTGCTGTTCTTTAGCATATTTTAATTCAATCCTATTTTACACTAGAAGAGTTTAGAAGTTTCTGACAGGAAGAATACTACTCAAAAATGTAGATTTAAATGAGATTTTCTCTGGAAAAATGCCTAGCTCTCTGCCCCACATGAATGCAAATTTTCTGTAAATCCTTAACAGTGCCAAAAGGAAGTCTTTTTGCTGTAGACAGCTACAATGTGTGTTTTTAATTTTGAACATGTAATAACTAAAACTCTTGGCTATTGAGTGGGTTGTGCATTTGTGGATGGAGAGAATTTGTCTTCTAGCACTCACTTGAGGTTTTTATTTTTTTTTTTTAGGCTCGTGTTTTGGCAGTGCTGGACTGGGAACTTTCAACTACTGGTCATCCCTTAGCAGATTTAGCATATGCCACTCAATTCTACTTTTGGCCAACATCTCTTAAGGACTTAGGTCAAGGCTCTGTCTTGGGTTTCAAAGGCACCATAGGTATGAAACTGTAATCTTTTTGTTGAAACAAATCCTAGGGTTGATTTCTATTTGAAATGTTACCTTTATCAACAGGAATTAAAGGGTAAATTCACAAGCAAATCATTTTGCACTTCTGAAGAACTTTTCCATAACTTTCTTCATTGTAGCAAAAATGCTTGTAGTGAGGTTTTAAATAGTTCTTCTCTAACAAGCTGTGTCTCAGCCACAATATGCAACTTCTGTAAAAGCTTATTTTGAGCCTTTCTAGGAGATAATGGAAGAAAACAGAAATTTAAATGTGAATATATAATTGATTTTTAAAAATGTCTTCTCCCCTGGGTGAAATTATTTTCCTGACTGGAGTGGGGACAAAGAGAAGTAGGAAGTGTTATGGTTATCTGAATTTCTGGCAACTCCTCTTTCCTTTTGTCTCTCCGTATCACAGTTATGTCATGAGAAATGATAAATCATGGTGTTTACTATGTAAATGAAATATCTCATAAAGCTTAAAAGCTGTTCATATGTTTGAAGAATAAGGTGGAAAAAATAATAGAAAATGTAGAGTATTCTAAAAAAGTTCTATTCTGTTTTTTTTGTAGAAACTCCTTCATTTGAAGAACTGGTCTCCATTTACTGCCGCTGCCGGCATATTACCACTACTTTATCCAACTTTAACTTTTTTCTTGCTTTGTCATATTTTAAAATGGCAGCAATAGCTCAGGTAATACACCCACGTTTGCTGAAATGTCACATATCTTTGTGTGTATGTGGGTAGTTCATTTAGTCATGGGTAATAACCGTAGGTCTCTCCTGTTTTTGACTCTTGAGCAGCAAGCACCTCCATTATATCAGAAATGGAGTAAAACCAATGTTAACATATCCCAGTAAAATCTGTCTGGGTGCTAAGTTTTTCCTTTTAAGAATATGTGCATTTAAGTGTTACTTTCTTAGCTGAAGAAATCAGCAGTGTGTTAGAGGCAATTTTAAGTGCATAATTATATCATATATGCTTTTCTTTTGGTTTTAGGGTATTTATGCTAGGTATCTCATTGGAAATGCTTCTGCAGAGAATAGTCATGAATTTGCAAAGATTGTGAAGCCTTTGGCAGAGAGAGGGTTAGATCTCTCAAAAAGGTAAGAATGGTATAAACTACTGGTGAAAGGCAAGGCAAAGCTTTTACAATATCTTATTTAAATGCCTGTCTAAGGCAGCTTATGTTATTCTGAGGGAAAATCTGGTCTAACTTGTTGCATTGAATGTTCTTCCCTAGGTCATCCTTCAGCAGCACACAGCACAGTATTTCTGGAGAGCTCTTCCATCAAAGTAGGAAAGGCCAAGAAATTTTGCTGAAGGTTAAGCAGTTCATGAAGCAGCACATTTATCCAGCTGAGAAGGTAAAACCTATTTATAAATGAACACTTTATGACTAGACTTTATAAAAATGTAAAACTATATATAAAAGTCATGTGTCCTTCTTTTTTTTTTTTTTCCCCAAACACCCTTATTTTCATGCCGTGATGTTTGTGGCATTGCAAAATATTAGCAGAAATCATAACAATTTGTATTTTTTTCTTTTTCAGGATTAAAATGTTGCATGCATCGTTAATGAAAGCTAAGACTTAGATTTTAAATTTTGAAGTGTAAAAACTTCTCTTTTTAGAAGGAGTTACTTTTAAAAGGAAGTTGCCAAAATAGTTGTTAGACTACAAAAACCTAGGACTCAGACACTGAACCGAAAGACACCTATTTAAAAATAGAAACTGCTGATTTTAACCATACAAAGCTGAATGTGTCTGTTTCTTGCTTTTAGGCTATGATTTTTATGACAAAAAAAAAGGATTGCATAATATATCAGAGTAGCCCCATTCCTGAATATATCTAATACCAAGGAAGGTTTGAAATCAGATGAAATACATGAAGTATACACAAAAGTCCACAGTCAGTGGAAGGGAAAATGAGATGAAGCATTTTATTTCTTATATTAGGAAGGATAGAAATTTTCCACTTAGGAACTTGTTTCAGCTTTTTAGCCTTGTGGAAGCACAGATGACTTTTGTTGCAGAATTGGGTTTTTTGGCATTCTGATTTTTTTTTTTTTCCCCCCAGTCAGGCAGAAGTGCAGAAAACATTAATCTATAAGATTTATGAATGTATCTGCCTATCACAGAGGGAGCTGAGGGCAGTAACTCTTGATATGCAAAGTTTCTTAAAAGTCTGTCTGTGACTAGGTTTGGACTGTAGTTTTGGATTGTCCAAGGAAGCCTTGCAATAATTAAAGTATTTGCTTTAAAAAACAAATGAACCACAAATAGCCGTGCAAGTTTTTCGTATGAGTAGTGTTGTGCTTGTAAGTTATTGCTGGTAACAGGGATTGTGAATCAGGTCTTATAAATTCTACTTGGCCATTTGTCTTTACTTGTGTAATTTTCAGAGGTGAGCACTACTTTTATTCATTCTATAACTAGATCTGGGCCATGTTTGAAGTGCTGTGCCTCACGAGAACATACATGAAGATAAAAATACTAAGATTACTGAATATAGATATTTGATTACAACTAGTAACTGGTGTTTGGAATACATAATCTGTTAAGGAATTATTTTGACAGGAAGAAAAAATGTATTCTTTGTGGGGTTTTTTTCTCAGTTAAGAAAAGATTAACTGACTTATGTATCTGCATGTGTGACCAGAAACCTGAATCTTAAGTGTCAGTATATCAGGCTTTTTTTTGTTGTTTTACTTTTTTGGGTTCATGCCTCTTGTGTGTACTGCTGGTGACAGGTAATTCTATCACCAGAAGATACTGACCTTCTAGTGTCATCATCACATACTTTAAACCATCCCAAACAGTAGTATGAAATAAAGTAGTGATTGGAGTCATCTCTGTGACACATTTAAAGTCTTGCAAAATGAATAGATTACGGTTTGATTTTTCAATTACATATTTAATTTTATAATGCAACCAACTATATAATGTAAACCTGTGTTGAATATTTTTTAATTGGTTTCTTGGGGCATAGATTGGAAGAGACATCATATTGTTTGTGTGTTACATGTGTTCCTAATTTAAACAGCATCTTTTAAATTGTTTCTCTAAGGAAATAATAAAATACTATACTGAACGTAGAGATACTGAGGAAAAATGGAAGAAACCACCACTGCTTGAGAGACTGAAGGTATGGGATAATACATATTTTTAGCATTCTAGCAGTAAAAGAGCACAGACATAGAGCATAAGAGGGATTGGTGTATCCTACTGGAGAAGTTACTCTGCATGGAAAGAAACAGTGTGAGGAACAGTGAAAAGAAAGGAAGAGGAAAGCATGAAAAAGGTGAAAAACAAATGAGAGAGAGGAAAAACAAAATGAGGTCTGTGAGGGGTATGTCTGAACTTAAAGACTGTACCTACTATTTCAAAATGGCTACTGAAAAAAAGGCATCAGATGTATTGGACAGTATTGGTAGGCAGGGAGGAAAAAATTATATAGCAAGCCAGAATTATTTTTTTTCTAAGACTTATTGCTGATATTTTTCCTGTTGGTTCTGGCAACAGGAATTGGCCAAAGTGGAAGGACTGTGGAACCTTTTTCTCCCAGCTGTCAGTGGTCTCAGCCAGCTTGACTATGCCCTAATAGCTGAGGAGACCGGGAAATGCCTCATTGCTCCTGAGGTTTTCAACTGTCATGCACCAGGTGAGCCACCCTGTCCTGTAACTACAGCACTGGGAGCATGCATAAGCTGGGCATCTTACACCTTACAAGTTGTGTGTCACAAGCACTAAAACTGCTGATTTCCTACAGACACTGGAAACATGGAGGTCCTCCACATGTACGGGACTGAAGAGCAGAAGAAGGAGTGGCTGGAGCCTCTCCTAGAAGGGAAGATCAGTTCTTGCTTCTGCATGACAGGTAAATTTTTCCCCAGAAGAAAGTCAGAGGCAATTGGCAGACACTTCACATGGTGTACACAAAAAGTAGAAAACTACAAGGTGTGTGTTAATGAATTAATACAGGAATTTCTAGTGTATCTGTGAATGTGTTTGAATATAAAATCATCTATGAGGTATGAATGCAAAGTGAAGCAAACTCCATTTCACTGTGTCCCCAAGGGGAAAGAGATCCTTTTGTTTTCAAGTAACGGACCTATAAAAAAAGGTAATGGTGAAAGGAGAGAGGAGGAATCTGTCCTGTTCCAAACAATCATTGATGACATTTTGCTGACAACTTCGTGTAGTCTATTTCTTATAGCACCACAAAATTAGTTTCAATCTCTCTATCTTCACTTGAGAAGATCCCAGAGGGAAAAAAACAGGCAGAGGAGAGATATGACTGTTCCTTGTAAGTACAGCGGAAGGATAAAGAAATTTAAAAGATAAGGGAAGGAACAAGACTGTTGATTACAAAGGGTAAACCAAGCCTGAGAATAAGTACATTTAAACTGGCTATGAATAACAAATTGTTGGAAAATAGGAAGTCTTTCGACCACCAGCAGTGAGGTTCAGCACACAGCTTTTCTAGTGGCAGCAAAACAGTGGTACTGTTAATAGAGTATATCTAGAGCCCTATATTAGTGGAGGTAGTACTACCTTTATATTTAATGTGGTGCTTTGGTTTGGTTTTTTCCTTTGACACAGAACCTGATGTGGCTTCAAGTGATGCCACCAATATGCAGTGCACCATTGAGCGGGACGGAAGCAGCTACGTGATCAATGGCAAGAAGTGGTGGAGCAGTGGTAAGTGCGGAAACCTAAATAAGAATGGCCATGTCTAAATTTTTTTCCAAGAACTGTTAAAGCAAAAATATTTATGTTCCCCTTCTGAGATGGAAATTTGTCTTTTCTTGAGTAAAGGCACTAGAATGTCAAACAACAGAAAGAGCTGAGTTGAGCATTTTTTCTATGAATTGGTCTGGTTTGGGGGTTTTGGCACTTTTTGGAACCTCTGAATTTTGTTCCCAGAAGGAATGCTGCTATTGTTCTTTAAATGTTACCTCTTTCTGTCAGTTAACTTACACATTTATGGCCAAACCCTTTAAACTTTTTTTTTTTTAATGAAGCTATCATTGGCAGCTTGTGTGAGAGTTTTGAGAGTAATGTGTAGTTACAGTAAAATGTGTCTTCGTTTAAAGTAGCCTGTGATGCTGTTGACTATTACAGGAGATTTTCATATAAGATAATTCCCAGTAAAATCAATGGATTCTACTGTAAGTGATAAACACCCCAATACTGTAGTACTGTTACTTTTTTGCCAAAACGTGTAACAGCAACTTGAAAGTCATCGTTCCCTGGGAGTTTGGAATCCAAGTAAATAAACTGAGTTGTTAAACTTGAATGTTGCATTTACATACCCGAGTATATCAGCTACCTACTGATACATGCTTGTGCAATACCTAGAGTCACCAGAAGATAGATCTCTCTCTCTTTTCTACTCCTGTAAAACTGGCAGCAAAACAAGACTTTTGGTATCTTGTCTCTTGACCAGAGAGTGTTGCTTAACTGCTGTCTACTTAACCTTTGCTCTGGGTCAGTGTCGCCCAGCTGTGCATTGCAGTCCCTAAGGAAGTAATGGGAAAGTTTTAGGGGGTCGCACACACAAAATAATATTCATAAAATTAGTTATGTGAATTATAAAAAGGAGAGTAAACATAAGACAAACAGCATGATTTATTTTTTCTTATTTCTAATAAATACAATTAGGGCAGTTAGATTTGCATAAAAAGAGATGCATAAAAGGCACTGCAATTTCAAAAATTTGTGAAACATGTTCATTCAGCTCTGTCTTAATCAGAGAAACATGTTCACTCGGCTGTCTCAGTCAGAGTCTCCCTTTCTGCCTGATTGGGGTTTTTTTGTTTGTTTTGGTTTGGGTTGGGTTTTTTTGTTTTGTCTGGTTGGGTTCTTTTGGTTTTGGTTGGGGTTTTTGAACTTTTGGGACATTAGAACCTTGGATGTTCGGGAATTCCAGAAGCCTGGCAACCTGGTCAGAATGTCACTCTGTGTGATTCCCTGCTGTATTTGTGAAGACAAGCCATAAATCACACGTGCAAGGAGTCAGTTACTTCATGGAAGAACTGGGGTTTCTGATTATGCTCTGCATATGTACAGTAAATCCAGTAAGGCTTAAATATGTCAGATTTATGGTGTCTGTGTAGCAAATCGGTCAAGCATTTGTGACTTATCTGTTCACGCCCTAGTATTTCTCAAAACACTGGGCAGAAATTCTGCAAGCTTTTGTCATCCAAACAGGGAGAAGAGGCTCATGTCTTGTTTATGCTACTGTTGTTTCTTGTCTGTCATTTTTGAGCTTTTTGTTCCAGTCCGTAATTGTGTTACTAGGAACAGTATCTAAAAATGAGAGATTCTTCTTGGCTTTCATAATCTGTAGAGCAGGCATTTTGTCAGAGCCCACAGGATGTTTGAAGACAAGGACAGTCTGCTGTAACACCACTTCTTCATTTTGAAAGATAAGCTAATATGTCAGTATATTTGAAATACTTCCAGTGACTCATGGAAAACTGCTGTTTTCCTGGAATCCCTGCCAACATTGTGGCAGGGGACAGATTTGGTACCTCTCTGTGTAAAGACTGTAAATCCATGAGCTCCTTATGGAGCCAGAACCGCTCTCCTTTGTCAAGCAAGGCCTCTACCCTTTGGTGGTTGGTAAATGCCTATGATAAGAGATGTCAGTACCTACTAAAACAAAAGAAACATAAAGATAAGAATAAACAAAACGCAGTGCACTTTTAATATTCTTTGATTTTATTGTACCACCATATATTTAAACAGATACAGTTATTGCAGAGCTTGATTAATTTTTAAAATTCTGAATAGAAAATCCAGGACTTAACTTCTCTTACATTTACAGAGATCTAGAGTGTGCCTCCCATAGAGCACTGGTCTTGCTGAAGTTTAGGGTGAGCAGAAAAGAAGAGGTGATAGGTTATTTTTCTGTAGTCATAGAGAAGGAGTTACTGGGGTTTTTTTTGTGGAGGATGTTGCTGTTGCTATGCGTTTGTAGAAACACATAGAGAATGGCTTCTTCCCCTTCTCTCTCCCTCTCAATTCTCAGCCATAAGCTTATACCTCCTATCAAGCTGCAGGGGTGTCTATGGAATGATAGTTGAGTTAACTGAGTTATCAGGCAAATGTTCCAAAGCTTTGCAAAATAGTTAGAGAAACACAGGATTATTAACTTTTGGTACAAAGGTTCCTGTACTGGTGTTTTATTGCTGATGGTTTCTTTCTGTGTTTTAATTAGATGCTTAGATGTGTACAGATTGTTCATTACACAGCTACTTAATTGCCTAGTACAGTGACGCTCTAAATCTTGGGATTTTTTTTAGGTGTTTGGGTTTTGTTGTGGTGGGGTTTTTTTTGCTTGAGTTTCCTGTTTTTGTTTAGTAAATATCTCTAGTTGTTTGTAGGAGTTTCAGTGTTCAGTTCTCGCATGACGCTTGATTCTGATAAACATGTTCCTCTTTGAAGTGCACTGTAGTGTCTTGGCTAGTGTGCAGGTTCAGAAATCCATCTGAAAGTTGACTTGCAAAGAAACAGCTGCTGAAACAATACCCCCTGGAATCAGTAAACAATTCACTTGGTTATATAAGATGATGAAAGCAACGGAGGGTCTATATAGTGAAACTAATTGTTTCTTCAGTAGGTTCTTCATAATTCATAGAAATTTCTTCAGGTCTTCCATTCTGCTGTTGCCTTCTCCAGTACCCATAATTTTTTGCGATTTTCATGACATGCATTTTGAAAGAGGCTCCCAGAAAGGCGTAGAGGAGAGGGTTCAGGCAGGTGTGAAACAGAGCCACGCTCTTGGTGACCTGGAGCGCCACGTCCATGGTTTTACTCGCGTCGCAGTCCGTAACCAACATGTAGATGATGTCTATGGCCCGCCACAACTTCACGATGTTGTAAGGTAGCTGGGTGACAAGGAAAGCAGCCACTACTGCCAGCAGAACCATGAAAGGCCTTGACTTCTTAACATTTGCAGATCTAAAGATTGCCCGAGCAGTAGCAGAATAGCAGATCAACATTACTAGGAAAGGAAGCAGAAATTCCAGGATAATTTCCAGGATTTGAATGGTTGATTTTAAGAGTGTTTCCATGTTCATTGGAAATACAGGAAGGCATTCATTCCTGTCATTGTGTTTCTTGACTTGATTAAATATCAGTTCAGGGATACTGAGGAAAATGGCAGCCAGCCAGACACAGATGCAGGTAACGCTGCAGTGTTTGCCAGTACTTCTAGGGCCCCGGGATGCCGAAGTGGCCCTGTATCTATCCACACTGATACAGGCCAGGAACAGCATGCTGGAGCTGAAATTCATGGTGTACAGAGAGGAAGCGAGCTTGCACATTGAGTTTCCAAGTTCCCATCCCTGCACTGCATTTGCAGCCCAAAAAGGGAGGGTGAAGAGCAAGAGCAGGTCGGCAATGGCGAGGTGCATAATGTACATGTCTGTCTTAGTCTTCGGTTTCTTGCAGCAGGCGTAAATTGCAACCACCAGTGAATTTCCAGCCACTCCAACCGTGAAAGCCAAGGTGTAGAACACAGGGAGAAATAATTTACTGAAATTTCTCACATCACTTTTTTCACAGAGAAGCTCATATGTATTGTAATCTGTAAAAGGGCTGAGATCCTCCTCCTCATCCTCAATCCAGTAATCAGTTGAGTTATTCATCTCTCAGACTGTGGCAAAGCTACAAGACACAAACAAGTGGGGAGAAGGGAACACCAAATAATTCTGGGTTTAAGTTTTAAAATTTCTGTTGAAACCTAAAACCCTTCTTTAGGGTTGCTTATACACTTCAAATTTAAAGAATTTGGATATTGAGAATACATTTGTGAGTAATCAAAGTAGAACAGAGGCAGAATAGATGATCTCAAACTCTCATGAGAAATAGGGTAACTATTTCAACAACATCTGTGTGTGCAGTACAAAGTAAAATGGATTCACCTGAAATACTTTCATTACCCTTATCATTTGAGCTTGGAGTGCCCCGCACTGATTTCCACATTTCAGTCGAGGAGCCGGCATTGCTTTAACGGCTCTCACTCAGTTGTGTTTGACGATATTCCAGTGCAACATAACTGTGCCTGTACCTCTGTAGGGGTGGGACTACACCTTTCCCTCTACAGCCTCTACAAAGCAAAGGAGTACCAGCTGAAGGCTGAAATGCGGTTACAATCAAGTGTATGAGGAACACGAGCAGATTGAAGCTGGGAGGCGAGCAGTAGTATCCAGTGCCTGCTGTCATAAATCTTGACAGATTTCGGATATAACACAGTGTTTTAGTTTGTTTTTCAGGCACCCATATTCGTGCCCATCACAAAAAGCACAGCAGGGGGGTCAGCTGCTGAACAGCAGTAGAGCAAGCTTAATTTAGTCTCCATCCCACACAGGGAGCCATGCCCACATGGAATTTCTTACAGAAGCAGATTGCTGTGGGCACACTGCATCCTACAGCTAGAGGCTTCTCAGGATGTTATGACAGAAAGGAATTTTATCACATACAAACTGCCCGCAAGTACCCAAACAGCTCAGAAGCTCTGCTACTTTTTCAAGTACAATCTCATGACAGATTTACTCGGTAAACCCTGAGGCTGTGTTCTCACTGCCAGTTTAGGGTTGAAGTTAAAGTGTTCATATCTTCAGGTTGTGTCTTAAGCAAGTCGTGTCTTGAAGTACTTTCTTATTTTCCTGTAATTATTTTCATTGACTAATGTGCTGAAATTCTCTCTATTGTAAACTACAGTCCTGCAGTGCCGTTTTCTTGAAACAAATGGGATCAGGGTTTCTTAACAGCAGTAGCAAAAATTAGCTGAGAATGAAAAACATATCCCCCCTTTCTCATCATATACATTGTTCAGAATTTGAGGTTGATGTTGCTGAAAGCAGATTGTTGTCTGACATTGTGCCCCAGGGCTACAATTTGGCTTTTTCAAGCCTGAAAGAAGAATGCAAATACCATTTCTATTTCTTAGACAAGGGTTTAAATGAAGAGCTGCCAAACCTCTATTATAAACAGTATCTCTTAAATTTTTTAAATGTATTCTATCTACCAGGAAAAATTAAGTTACTGATTGATCTCATAATAAGGTATGCAAACGAATTAAATAGAGACAAATTAATAATTTCTATTTTTGTTTGATTTTTTTTCAGTGATTCTCCTAGACAAATTTTTTTAAAAGTGTGTTAAGTTTGAAATTAACTATTTGGTTTGGCTTCATTCTTAATGACTTTGTTGGATTATTCTGCTAACGTTTTAAAACACTCCCCAGCAAACTTTGAACAATGATTACTCTTATTTTAAGTCTTGCAATTTGTCCTTTACTGTTGCCTAAATGAGATGTGCAGAATGGAAAAGTACAATCATTCTACTTAGTGCTTTGGCAAGGGACATCTGTTCTCTGCCTAACAAGCTGTGTTAGCAGGATTCTTCAGCACCAGTAATCTTTTGCAGCTTTATGGTACTTTGAGGAGAGATTTAGTTATCAGCAGCAAAAGATTTTTTTTTTTTTTTGTAGAAGAGAAACTGCTGCAAATGCATGTTTTCTTGCAGAATTATTCCAGACTTCCAGTTAGATAGAAATTCAGTGTTTCTGTGTGTTTAAACTTGATGTGAGATTGTATGAATGTTGTTGAATGAAGTTAATATCCGCAGTTTAAACAGACAGATTTTTTTTTTTCTCTAATGAATTAAGCAGTATTCTGACCTTCTACCAAACAAATGTAATTTTGATACTGGAAATGAGATGTGCCTTAGTGAAATGACATCTCTCTGTAAAGCCAGCCTGACTAAGAGTGAATGTATGTAAATAAGATATCACACAATATACAGAGCAGTAAAGATTAAAACAAAACTAACCTTTTGTCAGCAGACGAGTAGCAGGTACAGCAATTGAGATGTGCTCTTGTGAAGTGATCTGAATTGGTCTGACACATTGCATTTTGTCTTCAAGCACCACACCCTCATCTGGAAGTCAGTTGCACTTTCATTTTGACTTGACAGTTTAAAAAAAAAGGTTTAAAATATTATGCTTTCCTGGAAACTCTTCTCGTGTTGAACACGTACACTTCCTACATTGCTCCCGGTTCCAGCCAGAATGTGAGTGTTCTCCGGAAGGTCAGGACGCTCTTACTGCTTCACTCTGTTGTTGGTTGTTTTATTCCTGAAAGTCCAAATGTTGTTTTGCATCATCAAAGGCTTGTATCTAACCAGACAGTAAAAAGGTGTAAAGGAGAGAAGGAAGAGGAGGTAACTCACCTGGAGCTGAGTTACTGCCCCAGACTCCATAGGGAGTCACTGCATTGTTTCCTCAGGGCACCTCTGTGCTTTTGATGGCTGCCTATATAAGGTTTTAAGGAATCCTTAAATCCCCTCTTTAAGTAACTTTTTAGGGGATACAATAGAAAGATGAGTTTGCTTTTTATTAGATGGAGGAGATGGCTCCTTCGGTATGTGAAACCAGAAAGATGATAAGGAAAATATGTGAAGGCAAGTGGTAAATTGTCAACCAGAGTAGAAGCAGATAGTCCTGCATCTTGTTCTCAGGGAGAGTTCTCAGGGACTTGAATGTTGCCAGTCAGACTCATAATCAAATTAGTGATCTGTTTGGATTATCCTGGATCATATAGCAATCTAATGAGCTTCAGTAAATGCAATATTGAAACCAAAACCAGATAGAGATATTGAGCAGACCAGAAGTCAGATTTGGGGGGTTTGGGGCACTCTGATGCACCTGCCACACCTGGATTATCCTTCTGTCTGTGCTTCAATTATTTTGGAATATATGAAAGGAAAGTTTATTAAAAATGGGCAGCTAAGAATGTAACGGGCAGATGTTCTCCACATGCTTCATTTTCTTTCAGAATGACAAAGTAAAGTGGGCTAGGAGAGGAATTGCAGTCTAGAGAAAGAGTGCCACAATATTTGTGCATATTTCTGCAATGTTTTCATCTTGAGTTATCACTATTTCAGTGGTGTTCTTCACAGTGGCAGATAAGACATTTGGGCTGCTTCCAGCACATCCCCTTGCAGGTCATGTCATGGCTTAGAGGCCTGAGCTATATCTCTTTAAAACAAATAAACCTGTCAGTTCTTAACAGGCTTTGTCTCCATATGGTCTCCAGTAAGATAGAATAATCAGGCTAGAACTGAGAATGCTCCCCGGGAATTGTGTGTTGCCTGCAGAAGTGCCCATGAGGTTCTGTGGGCAGGCTGTAGGAAGGCAGTTCATGTAAATCCTGCGCTGTTTATTGCCATTCCTCAGTTCCTTGTGACTTTGCAGGGTGCAGGGAGGACAGAACCTTCCAGTCAGAGTACAGAAATAGTATTGTCATGTATATATTTCAGTAGGGTCCTATAGGCTCAAAAATAACAAAAATTATTTAATAAGTAAGAGTGAATACAAAACAGATGTTATTTAACTGAAAGTGCTTGTGGCTGTGTGAAAGTGGCATGGAGGTGGGAAAAACCCATTCCTAAGCTCAGCAGCTGCTGTCACTGGCACCATCTGAGCCCATGAGCTCCAGTTGGGAATGACCAGCAGCCACATTCCAGTGGCAGGACTGCAAAGCCCTTGCAGCTGCAGAACCCCAGCATTGCCTCTGTCTTTACTGCTTGTAGCCAGTTGGCTTGCAGCCGTGTTGTAATCTTTGCCACCCACGAACCAGTTGCCTGCAGTGTTACCTGGAGAGATGAGACTATGGAATGCAGTGGGCTAGTGGGTAGGAATTGCTGCAGGCTCTTGGCAGGGCGTGCGTGTGTGTGTGTGTGTGTGTCCCTTTTCTCCATGAGGAGACCCCCACGTTACAACAATGCCATCCCCCCTACTAGGTCCAGTTTCTTCTTCTAGGAGAGTCCAGAACCTGTGTTTATCAGTGCCTGCCTTGGAAGCTGACAGGTCTGTAGTGTCACCACAGACCTCGACCTATGGCAGAGAGAAGTAACCCACTGGGCTGGCCGGCGCAGCAGCCAACGTGGCAAGAATCATAGTTATTTTGGGCATTCAGGGAGTAGTTAGTAAGGCCTCTGTCATCTCAGACAAAAAGTTGAAGACTCAACACTGAAAAATAGATACCTAGATTGCAAGAATTAAAGAGCTCATGGCTTCTGAAAGCAGACTGTATGGCATCTTCCTTAATACAGGTGGTACTCAAAGGTTGCCACATTTAGTGCTCTCTCCACCAGAAAGAACCTGTATAAGTTGATTGTGTGAAGATCAGTAATCTTAAGCATGTTATGCCTCTGACAGCAAAGATGAGGTTTCTAACAGGATTGTGATCAACCCTCTAAGCACATTTGAAAATATTGTCTTTGCCTGTGTGAGTGCCATGAAGAGTTCAAAAGTATAAGAAGTTAGTTGAACTTAAAGATGTTTGCCATGGTAGCAGCTTTGTGGTTTAAAGGTTTTGGACAGATTGTGCAGTCAAATACACATTGAAAAGTTTATTGAAAAGCTCATCAATGTGGAAATATTGTTAAAACTGACCTTCTGAAATGTCTACTATTTCTTCAATTGTGAATTTTCTTACAAAAGTACTTCTAACTCCTACCGAAATAACAGGCTTCTCTGACTCTTACCCCATTCTCCAGCAGCTTCTTTGAATTCTGTAAGTAATGTGAAAATGGCATTTACAAATGAGATATTTATTCCATCCAGGCTGTTTGCATTCCTTCCAAAGCACTGGAGTCTTTCAGAGCCTTGCATTTGACCAGAACTTTTTTTCTGACTTTTATGGGTCAAAGTGACATAAAATTTGTTTTGGCTTTTCAGGACTTCAAACTCTAAGGAGTGGAAAGGCCAAGAATCTGCCTTCCCTTGCTCTGCTCAGATAGGAACAAGCACATATGAAATGGAGGTATTCATTTGCCTTCCAGAAATGTGTACAAATGATTTAGAACATCTAACCAGATGTCTAGCTCTCAGTGAACTCCTCACTGAGTTCAACATGAAAGCTTCTTCTGATTTTTTTTCATACAACATGGTTAAATTTGCCCTCTTTTTGAAGCAGGGATGTGACTTGAGGATTATTTACAAAACAGTTTCTCAAGGGATTCCAGAAAGTCAAAATATCCTTTGTTGTAAAGCTCACTTCAAGATAGATCTGGTTCAGAAAATACCTCTTGTGCAATTCTTTACCTTCTGTGGAAAAGGAGAAGAGTCAAATGCCCCTTGCACAGGGGTGACATTTCTGTGTGCAGGGTAGTACCCTGCAAAGCATATTTTGGGTCTTCTGGCGTTGGTCACCCGCTTGTTGCAGTTGCCCAAATGAACTAACTCTTTGGGATCTAGCTTTTTTTTAACCAAGTTGATTTATCCCCCTGCCCCAAAGCTTTTCACTCAGATTTTTATCTCGCTAGCACTGTGCAGCTCATGAGCCACAAATGCAAGGCCACTGTGGAAACAATGGATGAATACCATATTGCAAAAGAGGAGAGTAAACAGCCGGCTGCCTCACCCTCCAAACAGGCAGTGTTTACCAGAACAAAATAAATCTCTCTCCCGCTTCCTGGCCATCACAGTGGCTGTTTGTAGGAGGAAGTAGTTCAGCTCAAAGCCAGGTGGTTGTATTATCCAGACCCCAGGCTCCCAAACCTTGTGAGAACAGCTGCCAGAGAAGCTAAAAAGCCATCTTTGTTTCTGACCTCAGAACAGACTGAGCTGCTGCAAATCAAACCTTGAATTAAATCTCTGCAAAGCTTGTTATCTCCATTGAGATAGCAATAAAAAATTTCTGATTGCTACATCCTTCGGGTGTTTTCCCTAGGTTTATTGTTTGTGGGAGACTTCGAAAGGAATGAGAGCATGCTTTGGTACTAAGAAACCTTTAAAGAAAAAGACAGTGAGGATTAATATTCATAGAAATAAGATGCTATTTTAATCGAAAGGAATGAGAGCATGCTTTGGTACTAAGAAACCTTTAAAGAAAAAGGCAGTGAGGATTAATGTTCATAGAACTAAGATGCTATTTTAATCAATGGTAGAATCTTCTTTAGGATTCATACATTACAGTGCTGGCTTTATGCTACAAAGGCTTAAGAAATTTGCCCATAAAACAAACATCTCAGTCTTATCAATGGCTTGAAATGCTAGCAGACTATTTTCAGGTTACAGTTTTCACTCAGATCTTTCACTGAAGTGCAATCTAAAATCATTTGTGTAAAGGGGGAAAAATCCTGTATTCCAGAGAAGTTATGCTGAAGTAGTAGCAAAGTTATCATGGTAACCTTTTGATAGCCTTATCTGCATGATTTGGTTGTAATGTGGTTGGTGTTTCATTCCCACATACACCCTCCAGTCTTTATAGGTTGAAGAAGTTTTTAAGAAAGTTTTACTTTTGAAATGGCAGCATCTCAGCTTGAGAGATGTGCTTTTGTATCTACTTATTTGCTCAGCTGTAATGGAGACAGAAGTAATTAGATTCCGTTTCAAGTACCTTCTTGTTCCCTTTTCATAGGAATAGATGATGGAGCTGGAGGGTTTGGATGTTTGGCTTTTCGTGTTCCCCTTCCCACAAGTCAGCTCCCTTTTATTTGTTAAGTTATAATAATATGTATTTTGTTTCAGTCTGATTATTCAGAGTGTAAACACAGGAGTAGATTGCATCTCCTGCATCACAAGAGGAAGGGAGCAGGATTTCTTGTTATGAAACTTCATTTGATTCTACACTGAGATTTTATATTGAAAACTATTTTTCTGTTTGTCACCTTTTTTTTTAAGGTGCTGGGAACCCAAATTGCAAAGTTGCAATTGTAATGGGCAAAACCAACAACTCATCAGCATCCAGGTAAGAATTCCTGGGAGACTCAAAGAGTTCCCTAAAACCTGTCCCCTGGAGGATCACTGCTTGTGAAAATTTTGTTAAGTGAAATGCCATATAATGCCTTGGTCAGTTGGATGTGCTCATGAATTAAGAGTTTTAAACCTCTGCATGTGTCTCTTGCTGCCCGAGCTCCTGTTTTGCTGTCGGATGCCATTGACTGAATCCTCCCAGCCTTTCCACTGTTACCACCTGGCACTGGCTCGCTTCCAGCCCCTCTCCATTGCACCAGCTCTAGTGTTTGTGCAGCTGTGTGATGAATTGGATCAGGAAATTTTGGGGGCTTCACTAGCTTTATCTTAGTCACATAATTTTTAGTCTGCATCAGTTGTTTGACCAACAGCCATCTCCGGCTTACAATTTATTTCGTAAGTATAGTATCTAAAACAACACGAGGAAGAATGGCTTGCTTAAATAATAAACCCAAAACTTTTCAGAGCTGCCCTGAAGAGAATGGGTATAAGTGGCACCTCAGAGGCCTGAAGTCACCTACTAAGTTTTTCACAAATTGATCTGTAGATATAGAAAGTTAAGTTTGAAACATGGAATGTTGGTAATGTCAAGTTGTTTAAGCAGAGAGCATTGCACATGTTCAATCAGACCTACTCATTCCATTCCTAAATGTGTAAATATACTACTTACCTCTTCTTCTTTGACATAAACATGTTGTTCAACTCTTAATAACAAACTAGAATTGCAAACTTTTGCAAAAACTTCTGCAAGTAATGAATAAAATGCTCCATGTCTGGTGCTACTAAAATGACACAGCTCGTAATGCAAAAGAACTGGAACATTTATATCTCCAAGATGGATTTTAGCCAAAATCTCGTGGATTATCTGAAGTTTTTAGGTTTGGCTGGGTTCCACCAAGAAGCAATCAGTAAATTGCGTACAGCACACAGGAAGGTTTGCTCAGCAGCTGTGCAGGCAGTGGCATCAGTTGAGCTCTTAGAAGCTGAAGAGAAGTTAATGGAGGGGATTATGTGACCCTCCACTTTCTAGAACTGGAGACTGAATTCAGGGACCTGGGGCATCACCTCCAGTTCTGTGTGACTAATAACTGACCTTAAATATCCTGAAGGAATGTAAACATGGGGATTTTTTTTCCCTAAAGCATAGGCAGGCCAAGATGATGATTCTGATAAGGTTGTTTTGAGAACAAAACAGAAAGGCAGAGCAGGGAGAACTGACTGGGTGATATGGAATTGTGTGCACAGAAGTGACAGCAGTCAGAGTTTCTCAGTCGTGGTGCATTAGGTGCCAGTAATACATTTTCACTTGTTGGCTGGTAGTTCAAGAAGTGTTGAAGCCACACTGTGTGGGCAGGATGGTGCAGGTGGTACAGGTAAATCTCAGCACTGGTTTTATGCGAGTGCTAAACTGAGGATAGAAAATAAAAAAAGCAGAGGAATGGGACAGAAGGGAAGCTCAGAGTTAATTGTAACTGGTGCATTTTGTCTTGGTCAGGTATAAGCAGCACAGTATGATTATTGTTCCCATGGACACCCCAGGGCTGAAACTGATAAGACCCCTCTCAGTGTTTGGCTACATGGGTAGGTGATCATATTTATCAGCTATACGTGTATTAATATATTAGCACTCTCAGAAGCTGCAGTTATACTAATAAATATTGTGTATGAAATAAATCAGTAAAACGCATATATAGAAAAAGGGTTAGGAACTGGAGGCCTGTATTTTCATCATGCTTTGTTTTACCCTGCTGCTGTGTTTTCCATCCCTGTAGATGAGATTCACGGAGGACACTTTGAGATACACTTCAACGACGTGCGAGTGCCTGTCTCCAATATAATACTGGGTGAGTTTCAGCCCTAAATCCTGTGTAACACATACAGCAATGAACCAAGCTTTATGAAACAGTGGGTTATTTCACAAATCCCCAGAAGTTATTGTAAACAGCTATGGTCATTTGAGCCAGGGTCTCAAACACATGTAAGAGGGAGCCCACTCCTCCCTTAGCAGCCCTTCTGCTTGAATGTACCTTGTTCAGAGCAGAAGGAAGCAGGGCAGCTGTGGCTGTCAGGCAAATATCACTGCTCTGAAGTAGAGCAAAGCAAAACCTCTCAGTGGTGTTCCTGGCCCAAAACCAGTTCTCCTAGACTTTACAGACTTTTAGAAAGGATGCTCTGCTGTACTCCATGGCCAGATCTTGGCAGAACTGAAAAAGAAAGAATAAGCAGGCCAGCACTGTGACCCTCTGCAGGGGGAATTCTGCTCTACTTCTCTCACTTAGTATAAATCCTTATGTCTTCTATTTCCTCTCTGCTTCTTTTGTTTTGCTCAAAGAGCTTTCTCTCTAGAGTAGCCCTAGGACCTGGGAACCTCAAAGTCTTCCCCCAGGTACTCATTCCAAATCTCCTAGATGTATTTTTCAGTACAAAATTAACAAAATTTAAATTAAATCAGGCAAGTCAAACCCTCTCAGAAACCATCTTGGGGTGCGTTTCATGATCTAAGTATTATTAATAGTGTGTCAATATAGATCTGGTTGGAGTAGAAAAACAACAGTTCTGCAAAATAAACTTTGAAGCAGCTTGCTTCCTAGCTCTGGTGCTACGGGGCCACTTGTGCTTGGAGCCTTGGATCATTTCCAGAGGGAATCATGGAATGTGCGTGTGCCTGTTTTTCTTTCCAACCAGGTGAGGGCAGAGGGTTTGAGATAGCTCAGGGCCGGCTGGGGCCAGGCCGGATCCATCACTGCATGAGGTCCCTTGGCGCGGCGGAAGCTGCTTTAGAGATAATGTGCCAGCGCGCAGCACAGCGCCAGACCTTCGGGAAGAAACTCTATCAGCACGTAAGCACGTTCCCTCTTTGTCTGAGTTCACACACTCCAACATTGACCTTTGTTTTGCCCACGCACAGCCTTGTGCCTCTGATAATGGACACGGCAGCAGCTGTGCCCTAACCTTGAATTCCTGTTCATAAGGCTTCGGATGGCAAAGGGAAAAAACACATTGCAAGGCTCCCAATTTTCACTGTAACCAAAGGGATCTTTTTTTTCCCCCTGCAACGAATTGGATATGCTTTGCTGGATTTGTGTATAGACTTTGTCATTCTGTGTTTTTCTCTGCTTTCACCAATCACTTTGGACAGGTATTTTTTCAGGCATACACTTTGTATTTCAGTAGATACAATCTGAATTCACCATTCTTGTGTATCCATTCTGTCACCTGGATGTCTCCATTCATGATCACTGGAGACACTCAGGGGTCTAAATTTGACTGAAAAATTTACTTCTTTGATCAAATAGTTGTAGTTATTTATGAAAGTACAGACCAAATCAAGGGCACACTGGGGATTTCTGCTCTTATCTTTCTCTGGAATTGAAATACTGTTTCATGAGCAAGAGCTTGCTAAAATAATAAAAATGACAGTCAGACTTTCTTAGATGGCCTGTCACATTTCAAGTGTTCCTCAGTCTTACCCAACAGCTAGGATTACTTTAGTGGAAAAAATAAGTAAAAGCAATGAAAAGAGGAAACTGAATTAGCATCTGGCAGAGATTGTAGCAAATTGTTTGTGCAGATCCAGAGGGAATAACCTTACATATCTATTTTCCAGCCATGTCATTGCCAAACTTCCATTCACCACCATAACCTGCAATTAGTAAGAGCTGCATGAGGCACACTGTTTCTCAGAAGCTTCTTAAAGTAACAGTGCTGTTTGACAAAGCCACAGCCATGAGCTAGAGGCAGCTGCAGGGCCCGTGTAGCTCTCCACAGCTCGGGGATAGCTAAAAGGACAAGGTGAGGCTGCCAGGCTGCCTGTCCTCAGCCAGGCACTGTCCCCAGCCAGGCAGGCAGGTACAACCCCAGGAGCTGTTGGCAGAAGAAACTGAACACCCCACCCAGGCTCAGACCACCTTTGCTGGCACCAGCTGAGTGCTGCACCTTTGCTTGTGTGTCTTACACAATCCACAGCCCCGGGAGGAGCATCCCTGAGGCTGGCTCAGGCTCCAAACAGCTTTTGCATTGACAAGCATCACACTTGTTTTTCTGCTGTGGTATGTTGGCTGCAGGGGGGAATTAGCCAGGAAGAGCAGGGAAGGGCTGCCAAGACCATAACTTCATTTTGGATCAAGACAGCTACTAATTTATCATCAGGCAGATGCAGCAGGCACCACCCTGCAGCTGTTCACCTCACTGTATCACACACCACCCCCCACCACGAGTTTAAGCAAAACAAGGAATTCCTCTCCCATTCCAGCACCCTGTTTTTGTATACTGGGGCTCATTACATGGAGAGAGGGCTGTGAGGGATGGTAATAGGTAAAGGAGAGCAGTGAGGAAGAAGGCTTGGAAGGGCTTCACAAAAATGGCCAGCATGCAGTAGGGTTGGATCAGGAATTTAAGTGTACCAGAATCGAGTTTTTCCCTTCATTCCTGGCAGGAAAAGAATTGCTCTATCTTTAGTATTTCTGTCAGTCAAGTGTTTTCTTTGTTATGCCTCCTATTAGAGGCCATGCTCTAATTTGCACGAGTGTGTCTAGGCTGAAGGTGCAGCCCCTGAGGAACAGGGGCAGCTTGGTGGGATGAGGTGAGAATGCTCAGAGGCATGCACTGATGTTGTGCTGTTGGCTGCGGGTTCTGCAGGAGGTTGTTGCCCACTGGATTGCCGAATGCCGCCTCAGCATAGAACAGGCTCGACTGCTCACACTACAAACAGCCTGCAAGATTGACAGGCTGGGCAACAGAAAAGCAAGAAAAGAGGTAATTTTTTTTTTTTTGGTAGCGAAGACTTGGGGATGCAACACTTGTGCATTCAGCTGGCTAAAAGACAAGCTAAAACATATTGAAAACCATTATTACTTTAATTGTAGAATATAACTTCATGTTGAAAACAGAGAGCCTTAAGATATACTTTAATTGTCAGAAAACTAGGGAGTAATCTCAGAAACTGAGATGAATCTGTTCAAGAACTGCTTGCTTGTCTCAACACAGTAAGATAGTTTTGGTTGACTGGAAACTTTTACCATACCCAGGGAATGGGAATAACAGAGCTCTCATCCAACCCTGAGAGGAAGGAATGTACTGAGATATCAATCTTCAGTGGAACTGTTGAGAAAGTATTTTCACTTGCTTATTAAACTATTACTGATAATGTGAGTTCTCTTCTAACTCCAGGTAGCCATGACCAAAGTGGTTGTTCCACGAGCTGTGCTTAAAGTGGTTGACTGTGCAATTCAAGTGTGTGGTGGAGCTGGAGTTTCTCAGGATTTTCCTTTGGCATTTATGTGAGTAAAGAGACTTACCTGTAGATTCTAAGCATTCCTTTTAAAATAAATTTTATAATATCAGTATTTCACTTCAGGTAGCTTGAAATAACAGTCCATATCCCTTTAAGCTATAAAATTTAAAACAATTGTTTTTATAGCTCAATTAGCCTTACAAAAAAGAAAAGCTGGCACTGGACCTAAAATAGTTCTTATCAGCAGTAAAAAGGGTGTGCTTCTAAAGCTTAATGTTACCCCTTATGGCCTTGGGAAGAAGCAAACCTTCTGAACTCCCAGCCCACCCATCTCAATCCTGCCAGGAAGATTTTGCTGCAGTATCTCCCGTGTGACAGGGCTTTTCAAAGCAAGCAGTGTCAAAAGGACAGCTGTGGCTAAAACAGTGCTGAGAGCTCCGGTGTCCGCCCAGGTGGCTGCTGTGCCAGGTCAGAAACCCACCCCTGATCCAGCTCTCCCAACACAGGTTTGCTTACATACGGACCTTGCGCCTGGCTGATGGGCCTGATGAAGTTCATCTCTCAACCATTGCAAGGTGGGAACTCCTTGATCAGTCAAAGAAGCTCACTGCAAAAATCTGATGTCAGCATAGAGCCTTCTCAAATGGATGGAAGATTTAGGAGAAGTTTTAGTCAGTGTAATAATGCTGGCTAAGGTAAAATTGGGTCAATACAAAAACTTGATTCTAACTGGAAGTAATTCTTCCCTCACTCTTTATATACACTTAATAATTAGGGCTTGCTTTTAAGAATGCCATGTAAATAACTTATCTGGGTTCTTTATAACATTAAATAAAATCTATATTCTAAGAGGCCTAAAGTGCTATCTTTGTTCTGAATCAAAGTCTTTTATGCTTTTATTGTAGTTTTATTGCAGTTTTGAGTCAGAAGTTCCACACAATTTACTTTGTTGAAAGCTAGGCTAAACTTCTACTTTTTGATTAAATGACAATTAAATGCTGAAGGCAGTATCTTTCTATTTCTTTTCTAAAGCTCACCTGCAGTCCAACCCTCTCTCCTCCCTCTCTGAGTTCCTGCTCTCAGCTGCCTTCCTTGTCACTTAGGCTACACTCATTCCTTCCCTCAGGCAAGGTTCAGGGTAGCACGGGAGGCTGGGGTCAGTGTGTAGCAGTTTGTCTGCTACTGCTTTCTTCTCCTTACTCTGCAGTGCTTCTCTAAATGGATCTCCTCCCATTTTTCCTTATAGGTGTCCCTTTCATCTTCTTCCTTTTCAGCCTTCCTCGTGTCTCTCCTTTTGTGCACCCTCACAAGTCTCCTCCTGTCTCCTGGTTCCAGCTTCTCCCACCCTTTCTTAAATGTGCCTAAGCTCAGGTGGCACCTTCCCCTCCGAGGAGCTGAAGTTTTGGCTGGTACAGTGCAGTTCATGGCCTCTGCTGCTACCCAAACAGGCTCTGCCATTTATGCCCAACATAGCTTGATGCAGTTCTCAGGTTGGAGTTGCTCAGTTCTGCTCCTGTACCAACCCTCTTTGACATGAGTTGCTTACAAGAGGACTGGCCCGTGCAGGAACAGAACCAGGCAGATCACAGCATTGTTGCGCCGGCAGTAGCTCTACTTCCTGTGAAGTCAAGAAAGCCACTCTTTAAATTATACAGGGCTGATTAACAATTCAGGACACAAGTGTTTGCTGTTTGCCTGAACAAACAAGCCACCTTCCAAGCTCCTGTTGGGGCTTGGAGAGAACACATTCTGCTGGGCTCAGTCTTCAGGATGAGGCTAGGGCCAGTTCAGTCCTTGAGCCCAGAGCTGAGTGCTTGCCTGAAGGGTGTCCAGCTACAGCTGCTGCAGTCACTCAGGGGGGCACAGTGGCAGAGTACCTCGAACCAGAAGCATTCCACAAAGTTTCTTTCCTCATATAAATTCGTTATTCTTAAAAACAAGATTATAACCTCTTGACAAAGCAGTAATTCTTGTTTACACTTCCATCCACCTTAGTTTCCTCTTGCTTCCTGCCTAGAATGTTTTCTAGGAAGTTGAGAGTGTCAGCAAGTCAGTGGCTGAAATGCACATTGAATACAAAACCATCTGCACTGTACTACTACATGTGGTTCAGGAGTTGTGCTCCAGGCTGTCAAAACCTGCACAATGTGTTTTTCCAACCAAGAATGCCCAAGGGACCATATCTAGTCACCTTCCAATTAGGATCTCTAACTGCCCTCATTTCCCACACTTCCAAAGAACAGTTGCACAAGAACACCACCTTTATCTCATTAACAAGGCTCTTAATTCCCTTTATTTTAAAATTTTATGTACATATGAATGATCTGTATAATGTACACTCAATATAGAAAGTTTTTATATACTGAATAATGTATAGAACATTTCACAATTACACTAATTTCTTACATAACATGTCAACTTTTAAAGGTTTTTTTGCTGAAGCTTTGTCAATTTGGTCAAGCCAGTTATACATACAAATGTCTAATGCTGTTTGATCCGAGGAAGAAGATAATGTTAATGATTAAGGACATGAGTGAACTGGTGCAGGGACAAACCCTTTCAGGTCATGTTCAATGGAAGTGATCTTATCAGATTGAGAAAAGAAGGGATGCCCTTTTAGTGGGGGTCTGTGAGGTCAAAGTTATTTTAGCCCAATTCCTCTAGACTGTAGCTCAACTCCAGTCATGCTAATTCATAAAATATAAAAACTAGGAAAGTTTGATTCACAGTCTTGTAAACAAATATAAAGGAACAAAATGTGCTTATGTACAACAAGAAAAAATTCTTGTGTACCCATTTCAGCTGATCCACAGAGTGCTTTCTTGTGTTACAGTGTGGTAGTTAGAATCACTGACTTTTCCTAGAAAAAAAAAAGTCATAGAAAAAAGGAATAACACTGTCATAAACACCTGGCAAGGCAGTAAGTTCACTTCAATGTATTGGAGGAAAGTGCTGTTCCTCATCACTGGCCAGTCTGCCTTTGTCTCCTTCAGAAGGATTTCCAGTCCTTAGCTGACATCCCCCACTTCGTTGTCTACCGGGGGTGGAACGTTGGGCATTACAGATGACGTCGTCCCTGCAGTGAGGTAACCAGCAACTCCAGGGCCTTTTGGGAGGAAAACAAATACTGGTGATTAGTTTTCCTTCTACAGGGTGACTGAACAGCTTATTCCCTCTGGTAACACTCCAATACATCATCTAAGTCAACCAGACACCTTACACAAGAACACTTAAGAGTTTTTGCTTAGATTCTTTGAAATCTAGGAACACTAGAAACTAAGAATTTTTATTCTACTAAGTGGAATAGCTTGTGGGAGCCATTCTTGCTCAGTGTTTTTTATTCTGATATGCCAATTAAGTTACATAAGAACCCCAACCACCAGCGCTACCCATCTCACCTTCCATCATGGAAGAAGCAGTAAAGAGGGGATGGCCTTCCTTTGCTAAGGAAAGGCCCTGCCATGGATGCAAAGTGAGTTCAGGCATGCGTTCCACTACTGGGCTCCTTGTGTATCCTTTCAGCGTTGTAAAGGTTTTTCCCAGCTGCATATTTCAAGGAAACTCAATGGGCTGCCTCATGACAAAGCAGAACTGCCTAAAGCTTGTCTAGGCAGCATTTTGTGCCTCCAGTTAGAAAAAAGTGACAACATTCTTGAGATACACAAACTCTGCACTGGAGATGCAGCGCTCCTTATACCATTACTAAGTCTCCATGTTGATTACTATAAGGGCAGTCAGTTTTGCACTGCAGGCAAAGTCTCTTTCCCTCCAAGCTTGAATTTAAAAACTTAGTCATACAGAAACTTTCAACAAGTGCAATAAAAACTTACGTTGCAGCATAAGGTGTTTTAACAATAACTCTTACCAGATTAATGGCTAGAAAACTGATCATCCACAACATGTTCCTGCACCAATACAGCAATCAGCTTGGTCTTAGACCTCCAGGCTCCACTGCCAATATTCAACACGGTAAATTCTGCTGGGTCTTGTACTCTGCCCCCTTAAGTCATCCTCACAGAATTCTCCCGAATTTACTTCCTGCCCCACCCTCCTTTCTCACACTACAGCCCAGAGCCAGAACATCAGAGCATGGTTTGTCTCCTTGCAAACAGTCCTACACTACTGCTGCGAGGCAGAGAGCAAAGCATGCAGTGCCTTTGGCAATAAAAAGCTCTCTGGCTGCAGGAGGGGACCCCTCTTTGCCAGCCCTCAGTGGCACCTGCTGAGAGTCACACCCACTGTTACACATCCTAGTGCAAAAATTCCCCAGAGTTCTCTTGTGCCTCAAGCTTTTCCATTACAGAGGATTCCTAACATAGTTCAGAAGTTGAGTTCCTGTGTAGTACCAGCAAGTACCAGCCACTGCAGTTGTCAGTGTTGTGCTCGAAGAAGGCAATTTTATCGGTGCTGGGCAGTTTGGGACCACGCACTTGTCACAGCTCTATGACATGCATCTGTTACTCGGAATGCAGCGAGTGCAGCGTGCGAGGTGGTATCTACCTGCTTTAGAGAGCTACACAGAAGTTAGCAAGCTGCCTGACAGAGCAGATCTAAAGCCCACTTCTCAGGTGAAGGGGACTGCTGCCAGTTAGAAGGGAAGGAGAAGAGACACCTGAGGGAAGAGAAATAAGCAAGGGAAGTTTCAAGGGAAGTGCAAATAGCAAAGCAATTTGAAGCAAGACATAAGGCAGAATACAAGATAAGAGAGGTTAAAAATAAAGCTTGTAGTTTGGTTTCCATCTACACTTTGCATTTGTACAGCATCTTCATTCTACATTGGCAAGCACTTAAACATTAGGTAATCTAAAAGCAGCACAGGCCTCAAGACAATTGGAAAGCTGTATTGCCTCCAGTCTCAAACCTGACCACATCTGGTATAGTTTTAGCTCTTGGCCAGTAATCAGCCAGTAGTTTTTCTTCATATTTTTTTAAATTTATAGTATTTATGAAATACCAAGGAAATTCAGTGCCAGCTGAATCAGGCATTTCAGTGTTCTTTGTCAAAGTAGCATTAAAGGTACAAAACCCAGAAAACTCCTGTTCATAACTAAAGCACAGAGTCCTGTGTGGAAAAATGCATCAAGTGTTGCAATACACCTACTCTCAAAATCCAAGCAACTACTTCTAGAATGTGTAATTCCTGACTTGAAAGGCTGTTGCTTCATTTTCTCAAAATACATGCTAGAATCTTGCAAGAGAAACTTTGGCCATCTGATTTATACCTCATTAGTTCAATTACGCTGAAAAGCTTTACCAAAATTCCTATACTGGGTTAGATGAGAAAGTTTCATGTGGCACACAGACATGTCAGCACTGGCTTGTCACAAAGGACTTTTAAAACCTCACCAGGGAGGCAAAGCTTTTAAGATCAAGTGATTGTTCAGCTGGTGGCTACTGAGGAGTCAGAAGTTTGCATCATGTGTTGCTTTAGACAAAACTTGCTGCAATATCATTACTTGCTGTATCTGGAAATACTTTATGTGATAGCAAAGTTTTGGACTGTGATAAGTGTCTGTCAAGTGCTGCATGAGTGAAGGAGGAATCAGAATTTGATTTGCTGTGACGTAACTGTTGTAGGATTATATCTGCACCGTGCAAGGAAGTTCCCATCAGCTGCTATCCTTTGTTTGCACACAGTGCACAGCACACACAGCTAAAATGCTCTTCTTCACTGCCAGTGGGACTGAGATGGCACCCCTGGGGTACCATTTCAACCTCGGTGGCACCAGCAGGGGACTCACCCAAGGTGCACCACTGCTGCAGTTAAGTATATGCTGCAAGCTCCACATAGAGCCATCCTAGCAGGCCACTGATTCTGGCTGGAACACAGCCTCAAACTCCAACCCATTAGGATTCCAACCCTTCCAATACTACAACTACCTGCCGAACACTAAAGCAGTGTTAATTCACATGGCCAGCTAATACAGACAGTCAGTGATTTTGAACACAGTTTACTCATCCCTCCAATCATGAAAAAACTTGTGTTGTAGAACTGAAGTAGACTGATCCTGAGAAAGCATGGAAAGCTACTGTCATTCATCAGTTTCAATTACATCTCTGCTTTATCACTACAGAGTATTTGCAAGTCTTGCCAGTGTCCAGATTCTATTGCTAAGTATATACAGCAATGACTACGCAGAGAAATACATTCCCAACCAGCAAGAAGTTTAGCTTTTAATACATGTTTTAAAAACTTACTGTATCTTTACAGCATTGAATGTTCAGACCATGTGATGGCACTAGATCCTGGGGATAAACACTATCTCCAGAGTCCAGTCTGACAATTAAGTATGATTCAGGACAAAAACAGGAAAGAGTTACTAACCTGTGAGGTATCCTGCTGTTTGTGTATCAGAAATGAACAAGTCGTGTTTCTGATCCTTGAAGGCACTCCACACAGAAGAACGAGACAGAATTTCATTTACCTACAGTATTTGAAGAGATTAACACAGTCAGCAAGTGACATTTGTCATGTTCTAGGTGAACAGGCTCATTTTCTAGAACCAAACCATTCCAAAGGGATTACCAAAGAACGTGGCAGTAGTTCAGGCTGCGATATGGAAATCGCACACATTTCCAAGGACACTTGCTTTTCCATGTGAACTGTGCAGGTGAACACATAATGCTCAAAAAATGTCATTTAGTGGCTTGACTTTGTCCCTCATTCCCCAGTTAGCTGACAAGGAAAATCAAGCCTGCAAGCAGCCCCTTGCCATGCACCAACCGCTTAAGTAGAATAGGACTTTTCCTGTACTATAGCAAGATAGGGACTACTTGGAAGAAAGACCTATTCCCAGCTTCCTCCCCTTGAGAAAGCTTCCAGCAGAAGGGTAAGAGAAAGGCATCGAGAAACTAGCAGTTACTGGGACAAATTTTACCAACTTGAATATACATCCATGAAGCTGCTGCAGTTATCTATTTAAACAAAAAACGAATTTACATTTATAACACAAGTTCTGAAGAGTTGTCAGTAAAAGCCAGCTAGCTTATAGAACATTTCTGCTCTTGGGAATTGTCTTTTTTATTAGTGCTCTTCACATGCATTGAGCCAATGACTTCTCCACAAGAAAGAGATGAGGACATTCCAAACCATAATGATTTTGTAGTTGCAGGATGTTAACATTTTAGGTGGAATGATGCACATGACAGACAAGATTACACAAGGAATGTTCAGAATTTGATCTTGCAATGTCAAAGCCCAGATAAGGACTTATCAGTACTTACCTGTTCCCCATACTGCAGGCTGCGAGACATGGATTTCAGCGTTTTAACAATCTGAGCTTTTGTTGCAGAGGGGCTTTCCAGGTTCTCAAGACCAATACCTTCAAGCAGCTTTAGAAGATAAGGGACCAAATCTGCTTTCAAAGCCTGCAAACATACCCAAATGAGTTGTCTGAACATGAACTAGGAAGTTCCATACACATGTTTTACATTACTAGCATTAGAGTGAACCAAAAGTACCAACAGCTATTACTACATATGCTAAGGCTAGTCCCTTTCTCCTGAGCTGTATGAATACATACAGGAGAAAGCAAAGAGACTGTCCAGCAGTTCTGCTCCATATAGGTGTAAACCCAGTTGAATTAGCTGGCATTCCACTACACTTTCTAAGTGGACACAAAAGTACCCTATGCACTAACACTCAATGCTCAGGGAACATCTTAGAACAGGTCTGCATTTTAGATAAAAAACTGACTTTTCCAACAGAAAAAGCACATTACTTAAGTGTCCAGGAGTCCCCCCAGCTGCCATCTAAGATGAACAGTTTAGATATACCCAAATATAAAAATACCACATTATTACAGTCTGAGAATGTACTACTTACTTGGGCTACTAAGTCAGTTTGTTCCTTCTGAAACATTCGATTCAGTGTTTCACAGGCTATCCCAACTATATCTGACCTCTTTTTCATTCCATTCATGAGAGGGCCAATGGTCTCTAGTGATGCCATTGCTCGAACACAAAGCTGTAGAGAGACAAACATCCAGAGGACTTTATTTTATGCCAAGATTAATGGTTATTGCAGATATGGTCAGCCGAGACCATAAATTTCTCAGTGTTTAAACTATCAATTCTTCATTCATTAGCTGTACATCCCTGCTGACCTGTTACACAGTATTTATAGTTCAAATAACGCCCTTCCAGGAACACTACTAAAGAGTACAAATAATTCCAGTTATGCTTTCTCTCCCCTCAAGTGCTTAAATGACTCAGTACCTCATTGTCAGATAGTATGTGCATGACACGAATGGCACTTTTAGGAATAGCATTGTTCTTGTGATTCATAGCCTGGATTATCTTGTGAAGATGACCAAGAGGAGGAACTTGATCAGCTAGCTGAGGCTGGGCACTGAACAGGCACACAGTTGCTGTGGTAATGGTTTCTAAAGTTTCCCCCTGCAGAAAATCAAAAATCAATAGAAAGTGTAACTCAGTAAAACCTTATCAGTTTTGTCATAATAACAACATTTCTCACTTGTTCTACATTATACATTTTTTTCCCTAGTGCTTTTATGTGGCTTTGCTCTCAAACTGTTAAAAAGTGAAGAACATGATTATCAGCTCCAACAGTGGGAGACATTCATTAGTTCCAGGAACACAGATCACATGGGAATTCCTAAGCACTATTTTCAGCATCTAGAGAATCCACTGTCTGGCTAAGTTGCTTGGTGGAAGCATGATAGCATGGATGTTGAGGCTGACCACCTGAATTCCTAAAAGGTTCTGCAGTCTGTGCAGCAGCACTCACTGTGCCTTGTGTATCCTGCATGCCTCTACAAACTGCTAACATATCTTCGTAATAAAGACGTCTGTTTTATTCAACATGCAAGTTAGTTTCCACCCTGCAAGTCTAAACCAGATTCTGTCTGAACAGGGTTTAAAAACTCATCTTCATACTGTAACAACATTTGCTCTACTCATTAAACTAATTGTTAGGTGTCAGCCTTCTGTAGGTCACATGATTTACACCAGATTGGGAAGTTAGTGTTGCAGAAGGACAACAGAAGTGTCAAGAGCTGAAAATTTTTAGGCAGTGTCAAACAAGTGCCATTTTCTTAGGTTGGTCAGTCATGGAATAATTAAAAGACACTTCATTTGTTAAGACTCATCTTTAGCACAAAATAAATCTCTAAGACTTAACTGAAGCTAATTCTATGATTTCAGGGACTTTAAAAGCCTTGACTCATGTTCAGAAGTTGCCTAAACACATCAATATGCTTTTACAGAGAACCAGAAAGCAGACAAAAAACCCCATTCATGATGGGAATAAAGTGTGAGAATCTAAGTTAATCAGGCCCTAAAAGACTATGAGCTTAAGACTGCTAAACAAATTCAAGTAGTAGAATCAGAAATAAATCATCTTACATGGGGGTTATTTTTCTCCAGTAGTTCAGTAAACTTTTCCAACAGTGCAATGAGAAATTCTCTTGGTTTCCGTAAAACCCAGGCCGGCTGGGCAATAAAAATCCTGAGGAAGACTCCCCCCACTGAAAGTTCACCTTCAGCCTCACCATACACCACAGCAAAGTCTTCAGGCAGCTGTTGAATTGCAAAGCAGAAGCAGTTATTATAGCAAGGGTATTTGCAAGAGCTGCAACTGTTTCTCTCAGTGGTCAGGGTCACTAACTAAGTGTATTCTCCCAAACACAGCTGTGCAAGACCAATAAACACTTCATCCTGAAGGAACATGAGGTAAGAAGTGACAGTGGAGGTAACAGTGAAGTGCAAGCAGTACCCCTACAGTGAACTTTTCTTTCAAGGAATACAAATAACTGTACCTAAAACTGCAACAGTGGTAAACCCTAGTTCAAGAGAAATACCAGCAACAAGGCTGATGATACAACAGCCCTCTCCTTCCTTTCTTGCACATTTCAGGGAAAGGTTTTTCAACATCAATCTAGGGAAGTCTCCAGTTTTCATTTGGATCAAAATGGCCATCCTGCATGTGTTCAGAAACTGGTTTACGATTGAACTTAGAGCACTGTTGGGAGGAAGTCATGCCTGGCCTTTCATAGATATATGGAAACACTATGTACTGAAACACCTCAGTGACTGACCTGATGCAAGGAAGTGGCTTAGGACAGTATTTTTTGAGATTCAGTGACTTAAATTTACTGTGTATTTACTGAGAGCACGTTTACTTTGGCTATGTAGTAAGTGGCAGGACTTTTTCCAGCAAACCAGTATTCTTGTTTGTTGCTGACTTTAGAATGACATGAACTATAAGAAGATTCAGAGTATGCTGACAGTGGTTCTACCATTAAGTGTCTAATTTCAAGGTAAAATAGTAACAAAAGCAGCAATTCAACATTAAAACAGTTATGTTTTCAGTTATGAAGAGTTATGTTCACAGCACAGCAGTGACTTCCTGTTTGTATTTTAAGAGAAAAGCCTGTCAGAGTTACACACGTGCACCTATTTTCATCATCTGGCTTACAGCCTCCCTGGATGCACTCAGAGCAGAAACAGTTTACTTTTACCTTCCAGTTGGTGTCAGGGTTGTCCCTCTGAAGTTTAAAGTGCCTTTAAAAAGAAAGTAAGCTTTAATGAGCAGTAAAAGAAGCAGCTGTCTTCCCTACTTGACACCTCAGTCTCCCTCCATCATTATGCAGTAGTTCCAGTTTCTATGCCCAATTCCCCCCACATTGTATCCCTCCAAATCTTACAGCAGTGAGCAAATGCCTGAATTGTGCACAAATAGCACCTTCACCACTGAGTTACAGGTACCATACACAAACAGTGAACAAGTTTCTTTTCACTGAAGTCTGACTTGCAAGGATTCTACTTTTTACAGGCAGAGTTCTGTCTCACAGTTCTACACCAACTCTGGTTTACTGCCACTAAGAGAGTGACTCAGTTAAGGAAAACTGAGTCAGTATGTTTCCACATACTCAAGCATCATTTCTCGAACTGTTGTTGATACTCTCTCCCTGGAGCTGTCATTCCAAATTAACTCTGGATTTTCATGAGTTCCCTCAAAGATATGAACAGCAGCTTCAGGGTTGTCTCTCATGGCATCCATGAAGACTCCAGGTAAAAATTTCATTAGTGTAATTCTAACCTAGAAAAGATGGACAGAAATGACATTTAGTATATCACAGGACTAACAGACAGGACTAACAGACAGGACTAACAGACAGGACTAACAGACAACTCCACAAAGTCGAATTGTCCATAATGCTCTAATTGTCAACTGCTAGACCACAACACCACAAAATAAAATAGTGCCATAATTTCAAATAGCAATAGCCAATGACAATGAAATCTAGGTCTCTACTGTTAAAGTCATTACAAATGCAAACCAAACTGCTTATACTAATTACTGCAAATACAACAGCTTCTGGAAGCCTGCTCACAAATTACAAGTTAACTTATTTTGAAAAAGCCAGATTGCCCTTTACATGAACATTTCGGACACAGAAGAGGATTCTTTTGCTCATCTTTAGAGAGAGGCAGGTAATATCACGGTAAGAGTTCCAACATGAGCTGTTAAGATTCTTACCTTTGGACCCACCAGCTTATCTGCAGTCATTTTGGCAAAAAGCTCTGCTGTTTGGGCTCGGACCTGTGGATGAGTTGAGTTGCAAAACATATCTAGTAAGTAGATTAAAGCACCTGTAACAAGAGATAGGAAACATTAAATTTCTTTTTTCTGGTCACAAATAGTAGAAATTCTCCAATTCCACACTGATTAATCTAAAGGGAAGAGTGGCCTCTCTATCCACTTGAAGTCCATTGTTGCAGAAACATTTTGGGTCAGTGCAGTACTGTACCTTTCGCCATGGCCTCTTTAATTATTTTTGTGCTAGATGTCAAAGCATACAAAGTTTCAAGGACAAGCTGCCGACCTGTCAAAATAGAAAGTATTAAGACCTTTGTGTCATATAAACTATGAACTAATCAAAGATTAATGTAACTGATCTTATCAGAAAATTATATCAAAGCTGCAATAAAGCTTAGGGCAATTACAAGCTTAGGGATTTCTGGCTAAACTAAGTTAGTTAAGTAATGTCAAATCAATCACACATTCTAGTACAGCATAACTTCTTAACTAAATGCTTATTAGCTAAATTCCCAAGAATTATTTGTCAATGGAACACTACACAATTCAAAAGCAATCAGAATATCTGCAATTCATATGTTCCAGCTCACACATTAACGACAAGAAACTGGTCACACAGAACATTTCTGCAGATCGTCCTTGTTAGCTTTGGATGTGATAGTCTCTAATGTTTACATCAGTAGATAGAATAAAAGTGACTTAACTGCATATCATGGGACCTGTGTGATGACAGAGCTAGTCTAAGTTTTGCATTTGTTTAAAAACCAACCTACTTCTATTCCCGCTTCCTGTCATCATCTTTAAAAAAAAAAATTGTGGCAGTTCCTGTTTGGTAGCTCTGCTTTTCTTATCTGTGAGGGATAACTGATAGCTGCAGAGTGTTATTCACTAGGACTGGGCATAGAAACACCACATTTAAATGAGGATGTACTGCAGTACTGTCTCCACTGCTGTCATTAATAGCTGAGCAACTGGAATGGAGCACAGCAACAGCTGGGAAGCCTGAGGAAAGCTTTGTTCCAATATATAGGTGTTCTTACTATAATTTCTCTTCATAACCCAGCTCTCTCCTACAAATTTAACAAGGCTATTTTAACCTAAAACTCAGTGCTAAGCTCAGCCAGCTGAATTCTAAATAATTTCTGAGTTGGAAACCCTTTGCCTTGCAAGATGGAGAATCATATGGTACATACTTGAAGGTAAGGAATGCAGGAGTGCCAGTAAGTTAGCAAGAACCATTGCCTCAGCAATGTTGTTAACACATTCTTGATTACTTGTTACTATGTTCACTACCTGCAAAAGATCAGAAACAACACTTGATTACATACCAGCTATTAAGACACTTTCCGTAAAATGAAGTGTATGAAGTCAGTCACCTCACTGGCCAATAGAGCTTTTACTCTTGCCACCAAATTGTCTTGTCTCTTCAGGAAAGCAGGATGCAAAGACACAGGCATGAAGTTATCACATGTTCCTCAGAGGAACTGACACCTTGGAACCCCAATCTTAATACTTTTTAGATGCTACCCTAATGGTTACACAATCAGGTTTGCTTATGGTGATTATGGAAAGCATCCAGACTGGGAGGTTTGGAGTTTGTGGATATTTGCTTTTTGGTTGGTTGTGTTTTTTACCTCCAGAGCCAACTGCTGCACCAGGCCAGCTCCATGAACACGCAGAAGGGAGAAAATCAACTTAAAGTGCCCTATGCATTCACACTCAGAACCTGTAAGAGACCAAATAGATTACTCTCCATGTTAGCCCAAAGCATTCACTAAAGGCCATCCCAAGTCCACATCTCACTATACAGAGAGGTGTTAAAGACTACCCATCTGTACATAGGCTGCCACAGTAGTTGTAATAGCTCATACAGGACAGCATCTGCTACAGAGTTAGAAAACCACGAACTGCTCCCTATTAATCTAGCATCCACAGTTTCAGGCAAACAATATTTCAAAAGCAGAGGATACTTCCTCTCTCTAAGGAAAGTAATTGAACTAGTTATTGGACTACTTAGTTACTTGCATTTTTACAAAACAACTAAAATTTATCATTGATCATCAATACTTCTTGTCTTCAAATACACCTGCCCTTTCAAAATGTCCCAGTTCAGAGCAGGGTTGCTGTCTCCAGCAGTAATAGCTACCTTCAGGGTTATAAATTGCAAACACAGAGAATCCAGTCTGAGAACAACCTAACCAGGTATTACTAGATGACAAACTAGTAACATGATTTACTTTTAGAAGTAGCATACAATACAGGAGGAGAACATCCTCATCATTTGTCTCAGGCCTTTCCAGTCTACACTGATGTCTAGTCATAAACCCTTGCTGGTATTAGCTACCCACTCTCCAGAGCATCTTCTCCTCCTGCTTTAGTAAGGCACCGACATAGGTGCCATTTAGGTGTTTACTAGCATGCAGTGCTCAGCTCAAGGAGGCTCTTTTTGATGCAAGGAAGTTTGAAAATCTGTTAAAGATTCTTCAAAGGACTACAGAAAGTTTCTTTCAAGAGGCTTATGTCTTCCCAACAACAGTAGGCTTGAATTAGAGATAAAACCTAATGATTCAGAGACGAAAATGGATAAAGCTTGAATTTAACACAAAATTTTAATACAACTACTGATAATGTTCTCCAGGTAAGGGAAAAAATAGCAAGCTTATAAGGCTTATCAACAACGGTAAAGTCTGTTAGCCAGCAAAACAAGCTTCCTTTTCACTGGAAGACAAAGACTATAGAGTGTATGAGGAAGTTCAGTTTTAAGCCTACCTGGGTTGTGTTTTATGACGTTTCTCAGAGCCTCCAGGGCCATTTCCACTCTCCGTAAGCGATCTCCGTGTTGATTGGACTCTACTTTCCCAGTCTGAGTTATTGCCATTAGTGTATGAAGGTACTGTGCTTGTGAGCCTACGTAATCCAAGAGGCTTGCAGCAAATGCTTTAGGAAGCTTTAAAGTGGAGATGAGAGCATTTTTACCCGTCTGATGCAACAGTACTCACAGTAGAAGAAAATGTATCCAAATAACTTCTAAATGTCACATATTCCTTTCTTCCAGACAGGCAACATTTCTCTACTATCACTATTAACATCCAGATCACATTAACCCTATTTCTATCAAAACATACCCTTAAAGAGCTGCCACTGCTTCAACAGGTGTGTGTTTCTTCAAGAGGTGTGTGTTTGCCCATATCTAGAGATGGACTGCAAAGTCAATAGGCAGAATCACCACCTCCTGGAATTACTGAATCAACCCAAGTGTCTACAATCACAAGCTTGTAGAGTGAAGTCATTAAGACATCTTATGACAGACTTGTTCTTTTAATTTATTCTGCTCCAGTAAAGAGCTATCTCATAACATGCTGGTCTTGAAGGTAATTTCCATAAGGCTTTGTATTTTCTCCATTGCACTGGCAGATAAACAAACAGGAAGCAGCATTCCAAACACTAGTTTCAACAGGAAAATCTTTAGCTATATCTCACCTCTAGCTGGAAGGTAGGGACCTCATTGTAGACTCTAACAAAAATCTCTCCCACAATAAGTTCCTTCACATGGTCACTGAAGACAAAGTCAGATCCATAGCCCTTGTCACAATCACCCTTTAAGCAGAGATAAGTAGCACAAGCTCAGACAGAAAATAATCTTGTAGAAAGTGTAAAGCTATAATCCAATAATTAAATAGGCAATACTGGAACAGAAAACTTAATACTTCAGCAAGTCAGAAGCTCAGATTGCAACGTAAGAAATGAACAAGCAAATTCTTAGTTTTTTGTTTTCTTTTAAAAACTACTGAATGAAGAAAGTGACTCAGGAGCAGAAAACAATGAATACTTGTATTGACTATACCATTGCATCCCAAGTGGATGTAAGAAAACACAAAACAGGTTTTTTTAAAAATAGCAATGGGATTTAAAGTAAAGAATATCTTACTCTCTTAATCATGCTTTCTTGTTGAGATTCCAAAAACTCCAGTAACTCAGCTCTTGTCCCATTGTTCCAGATCAAGTAGGGGTTCTCTGTGTTACTGTTAAGCATCTTCAGAGTCTAAGAAATAAGGAATTTACACGATGTAACACATTTACAACAGTTTTGGATCATTGTGCACAGTAATCAGTGTATTTCATTGTATTAGTGAATCCAATCTCATTAGCAACTAGGCCAATTACATAAGCAAGTTTAAAGTGTGAAACTTCCCATATTGGAAAACCATACTGGAAAAACCATAAGAGCAAGTTATGTGGTACAGTACAATCTGTATTTTAGGTTTTTCTTTATTCTACTTTGAGACACACTTACTTCAGATTCTCCATCTACTTTAGACGGTGACCAGCAACTATCTGCAGTATCTATTTATAGATTACTTCCTTGGCACCACTTTTAAAGAGAGAAGTTTAGCCTTTGCTCTCCACCATCATTATATCCTTAAAACTTCAACAATTAACTGAACTTCTTTGTTCCTATATTTGTTTTGCAAATATTATTCTATAAGGCCCTGTTCCTGTCCATAGCATAATAGGCCAAACCAGTTTATTTTCCCAGCAGTTACCCCGACTGCAAAGAAAAATCACACTGCTGTTCTCAGTATCAACTTGGTCTAACAGAGTTCAGTGTTTTAGAACTGACCATGTACTCCTTCCATAAATCACTAGAGAAAGTTTTGGCCAACAGCTTCTTACCTCAGTAGGACTGACCACAGCAAGTTTTCTTGCAATATAGGGTGTCAACATTCCAGCCAAGCTTTTCCTGATGGTTGGGTTTTCAGGGGTAGCTTGTTCTTCAGAAAGATACCCTCCAAGGCGACTCAAGGCCAGGAGACTGAGCTTAGCAAGGCTATTTGCTACCTCCTGAAAAATACAGAGACAGTTGGAGAAAACCTAGAGCTTTCTTCTGACAGCAAAAATTTACTCTTCTCTGGCTTGCTATGGATAAAAGTCTCTTGCATTAAGTCTAATAGAAACCACAGGTTTTGGCAGCTTTAACATTTGAACTCTTCAAAAACCCAAAAACCAAACCCCAAAGAGTATTTACCCTGCTACACAAAATTTCCCTTCCAAAATGGCTCTATTAATGTTACTTTTCATGCAATTCAATGATTCCAACAAGTATTTGAATACACTTAGTCTGTTAGTAAGAGATGGCAAGCAACAACCGCTGGTTGGTGAAAGCACCTTGGCAACATACCTGGTGGTTGGAATCCTCACTTTTCTGAATGCCGCTCTCTTCTAGCGTATAGTCATAGTTAAAGAGGTAACCCAGTAAGTACCAGAGAACTCCAGCTTGGAACAAGTGCGTTTGTAGCCAGTAATCTAAGGCAAAGGAGCTAACACACTCCACTCCTAAAGCAGCTACTCGTGGTATGGTCTGAGAGAGAAAAAAGAAGTTTGCCTTAGTACTTGTAACCAAAGAATGACAACTGATTTCCTTACCAAAGATTTAAAGCCAAAAGTTGCTAATTCTGGAGTACCACCTAAGCAGCACAGAGGTGAAAACTGAAGCAGACATACTATCTGTAGTTGAAGTATTTGGTAACCAATAACATGGCTAATTAGTAAGCATCTTTCAAAGGGAAGAGTACTTGCACAGTTATTTCACATGATTAGAAAGAGGCATTGATGAACTGATGGAAAAACTATTCAAAAAGATGGCAGACATTCCCAGGTGAGCTTTTTAGTGGTAATACATGTGTCCTGCAGGGACTAAAGAACACAGAAGCATATACAGTCAATTGCTATAATCTGGTTTTAGCCTCCTGTTTTCACATACTCCACATGAAAAGTTCAAGACAAGCTCTCCTTTCTTAATTCAGATGAAATTCAGCATTTATGTAACATAAGGCAAGTTCAGAAGAGCTCAATGGCAACAAAACTTCTTGAATACTATTCCTAGAGTTTATGTTGATTTAAGAGTCTATCTGCTTATGTAAGATCTAGTTGTGGTACTTTCATCTGTTGATTTAGTACAGTAAATCAAGCAGCTAGACAAGTCAGTTAAAAGGCAAAAGTAGCTGAATCTTTATAGTGACTGCAGTTTAAGTTCACTAAATACAAGTGTTGAAACAAGGCAGTTGAGTTCTGTATCTCATAATGAGTGGCTGGGATCTTACAGAAGGGTTTGACCAGTCACTGCAACTAAGAGGAAAGGGTAAGAGAATTGGGTTTGTTCAGCTTGGAAAAGAGAAGGCTTCGAGGTGACCTAATTGCAGCCTTCCAGTACCTGAGGGAGCTAACAAGAATGAAGGAGAGGGACTATGGTATGTAGTGACAGGACAAGAGGAAAAGTCTTCAAACTTAAAGAAAGTGGGTTTAGATCAGATATTAGGAAGAAATTCTTTACTGTGAGGGTGGTGAGGCACTGAAACAGGTTGCCTAGAGAAGCTGTGGCTGCCTCATCCCTGGAAGTGTTCAAGATCAGACTGGATGGGACGCCGAGCAACCTGGTCTAGTGAAAGGTGTCCTCGGCCATGGTACAGGGTTTGGAACAAGATAAACTTAAGGTCTTTTCCAATGCCAATCATTCTATGATTCTGTGACGTGCCTTAAAGGCAGCATATTCCCCTAAACATTTAACAGTTAAACACCCATGTAGACAAAAGAAAGGAGCACTTACCTTGCCATAATACAGTAACCTACAGAGGTCCTTAATTATGTTAGGCATTTCTGTAATCTTCTCTCTGCATTCCTCAAATTGAGCTGCTACACTGTAACACTTACTAATGTAGCCACAAACCTAAAAAAATCAATATTTTTTTGGTTTCAAGTGGAGCAAAAATGTGTGTTTACAATCCTATTTTTAAGATATATATATAGTACTACATCAATATTTTTATTTTATATATATACACACACACACATTTATTATCATGTTAAACATATACATACACCATGTAGTCTTCTGAGAAAATGATACCACCAGTTAAAGCTGCAGCTCACCTGTACAGACATATCATCTGGTTTACTAGAACGAGTCAGGACTGCTACACAACGATTAAACGCTTCTTGCAATACCTGTGAGGATTGCATGACGCATAAGTTTAGTCACAACAAAACCAGATAAAGGCCATCAGAAACAAAACACTAGCTGGTAAAGTAATTTTTAATGGCTGAAGAGAAACATTTTACAAAAATCTGCTGCTTACTCAAATGGTTCGTAGTGCAAAATTCCTTGCAAGTCCTGGTAATAACTTTTGATGCTTTAAGAGTTGACAGCCTTCTCACATGTCAGCTAATACCTCAGTCAGTGTGCAGGTGACACTAAGTTGTGTGGGAGTGTTGATCTCCTGGAGGGCAGAAGGGCACTACAGAGAGCTCTGGACAGGCTGCATTAATGAGCTGAGGCCAACTGTATGAGGTTTCCACAAGGTGAAGTGCCAGATCCTGCACTTGGGTCACAACAACGCCACACAGTGCTACAGGCTGGGGGTAGAGTGGCTGGAAAGCTGCCCAGCAGGAAAGGACCTGGAAGTGCTAGTTGACAGTCAGTTCAACATAAGCCAACAGTGTGCCCAGATGTCCAAGAAGGCCAATGGCATGCTGGCTTGGAATCAGCAATAGTGTGGCCAGCAAGACCAGGGCAATGATCATCCCCCTGTACTCAGCACTGGTGAGGCTGCATCTCGAATCCTGTGTTCACTTTTGGGGCCCTCACAACAAGAAGGACATTGAGGTGCTGTAGCAAGTCCAGAAAAGGGCAGAGTTGGGGAAGGCTCTGGAGCACAAGTCTGATAAGGAGCAGCTGAGGGAGTTGGGGTTGTTTAGCCCAGAAAAAAGGAGGCTCAGAGGTGACCTTATTGCTCTCTACAACTACCTGATAAGAGGTTGTAGCAAAGTGGGGGCTAATCTCTTCTCACAAGGAACAAGAGATAGGACAAGAGGAAATGGCCCCAAAGTTGTGTCAGGGAACATTTACATTAGATATTAGGAACAATTTCTTCACCAAAAGGGTGGTCAAGCATTGGAACAGGCTGTCCGGGTAAGTAGCTGAGTCACCATCTCTGAAGGTATTTAAAGAGACATGTAGATGTGATTTAGTGGGACTTGCCAGTGTCAGCAATGAAAAACCCTTCTGCTCAAGTGACTTGTTCACCTTTATCTATTCTTTCACATACAAAATGCAGCAGTTCTCAGCAGAGTTTTCTAAAGTAGTAGACAACCTTCATAGGTCCTTGCTTATTCACAGTTCAATAAACAAGCCTAGGTATACTCTGCAAGATGTTTCTTCTACTGTATCAGAATATCTGAGATGTTAAGAATGACAGGTGTCTCAAGACCAAAAGTGATTCTCAATTGCATCTGACATCACATGCACTGAGGATCTAAGATTTCTAGCTGTGGAAGAGTTAGACTGAAAAAATGCATGTCAACACCTTTCTTTGCATTTACCTCAATTCCACTTTCTCTCCTCAGTTCTTCTGCGTTTAACGCCGAACAATTGACAGTATGAAAAGCAAGTTCTGTAGCAGCAGGCAACAGAGGAGATTCTTTGGAAAACAAAAGGTCATCTGATGTTTCAATAGTAATAGTCTTTATCAGCATAGGATAGCCCGCATACTTGTAAGGTTTCAAATCTGAAAGAGGAAAAAATGTCCAAGTTTACGTATATGCAGAGTCTAAGCAATTTAAACCACCACAAAATTATAAGTAGACAATATATCAGATATATAAGTACTAGCAGTCAAAGAAAGCCAAAACCTGGGAAAACTGGAGCAAGACTGAACAGTCCACACAATCTGACGCCTTATCACATAAAACTGTTCATGCTAGAAGCTGACAGAGCTTCACAGAAAGAACTCATTTAAGATTAAGAAGACTTATCTCCAGCTCAATAAGGTCTCAAGCTCAGAGCCTTCCCAATGATGCTTGTCTCTCTCCAGAGAAATCTGAGTATGGCTTTGTCTGTCTGTCTTAGGCCAGGATTGACTAACAAAAAGCCTGTAAGGACCTTGTCCAGTTTGACACAACAACTGTAAGTTTTAAACTGTATTTTCAATTCCTTTAGAGTTCAGCAGTGCTAAAGAACAATTTCATTTTTCATGTAGAGCCACCGGCAAGCTAACCTGTATATGTCTATACCAATGCAGTCACTAAAGCCACACAATTGACAGAACTATTATCGCACGTGAGACTCTTAGTTCACCATTATAATGTAACACTTATGCAGCAGAACACTGTTGGCTCTTCAAGACTTGGACATGGCAGCAGCTACCAGCCTGGAACTGTAGCTGGAACCAAGTGTTAGGGTGCTCTAACTATCTCTCTTTCCCAGCTGGGCAATGAGATAGGTTATGTTGCAGCACACACGCCAGAGGACTCTGGCGCTGGTCAGAATTTCTGCAAGAATGTCTCATTTTTGATAGCCAGATGGGTGTAATCTCATGTACAACCAGAATCTGGTTGACTGAGTACTAGTGAGGACTTTTCTGCACAGACAGAATTCTCCACACGGAGGAAGATTCAAGCTGATTAGTGTTGGAACAAAGAACTTCAAAGAGCTATTCATGCTTTTTTTTAAAATAAGTTTTACCATGAATGCATTTGTTTCATTGAAGAAAAAGTCCTATTTTGAAGCCCTTTAGCATAGCTACATAATGCTGTGGCATGTCAGAAACCAGATCAACAGAGCACAGGCTCAAAAACAGAGGAAATTAAAACTGACCGAAATGACCACTAAAGAAATGAACATAAAACACTGTTCGGAGGCAGCATGCTTACCTTCCTTATGTCTGTTGAAGAGGATACTTTGAGTTTTCAAGATCAAAATTATGTTTTCTGGATCTGGCCCATCTATCACCTTGGCAGACTTTGTGCATAGAAACTCATATGCTTTATTAACTTTTTCAAACATATCCTGCAGATAAGGAGGAATAGTCGTAAGTGTTGTTAAGAATCCTCTAAACTACCGAAGCATCCGTTTAGATGAAGGTAAAATAAAGCATTTCAGGTTATTAGCAACAACACTAGTTTTGTTGCCTCACCGCACTTCAGAAAATACTCCAAACAACACTGTTCATAGATCAGTTTTGTCTCCTAAACACTGCCCTAGATAGGAGACTTTAAGTCAGTCATACTATGACAAAAGCAGGAAGTACAGTTGGATTGTGAGAATGGGCAGAGGATGCACTCTGTTTTTGAAAGTGAACAAATAGCTTATTTAGGTCCTGTGTAACTCTCTAAACAAGACCCTGAGATGTGGGTCTGATCTGACTAAATCAGTTTACTGTAGAAATCCTAAATCCTTGAATGACACCAGTTAAACTATTTATCTGTAGCATTAATCTGTATTTTAGTATTCACCTAGGGCATAGCTTTTAAAAGGAAGAGAGAAAATTTAAGCGTGCATTTCAAAATTCTTAATATACGTAACAGCTGAATTTGTCCCCATTTTATTAGCACCATAAATTTGTGCTGTACATACCCTGCCTTCTGGATTCTTGTCTGGGTGGTATTTTTGAGCCAGCCTGAAATAAGCTTTCCTGATCTTGCTTTCATCATTTCTATAATAAAACAAGTTCCATCAATTACACCGAACAACAAAAAAACAAAGCCAACCACAGCAAAACTAGCCTGGATTCTGACAACAGTACTTACAAGTAACTGCAACTGACCGAAAACTACAAAGCTCTCATATTTCCATTTGAAAACCACATTTCATCAACTTACACTGAACGGGGGGGTAATCATGTGGCCACGGAATAGAAAGGAATTTTAGAAATCGAAAGTATTTTAATACTTCTTGTACCCAATATACTAACCAGAAGGTGCTCAAAGTCCCTGGGTATTTTAAATGAAGAATCTAAATGAGCTACAAGTGATGAAAGTTAGTATTCCACCATTTGCAGTAAGTGCACTATTCTTGGAGGATAAATACAAACTGTTGTTGGTTCTCTTCTAACACCTGGAGTTAGAAACCAGTGGCAAGACAGGAGGCTAAAAACTCTAAGGATATAATCACCAAAAAAAAGGGCAGTATGTGGGAGGGAGAAGGATGATTAGACAAGAAAGTTCCACTGGGATCATATTCAAGTTCTGCCATATTCTTTGCTCACTATGGTTGAGTCTAATGGTTGGCTTTAAAACTGCAGAGCTCAGGCATTCTTTTCCCCAGTTTCAGCTTAAACACTTTTAGAACTATTCTCTCAAACACTGGAAATGTATTTCCAAGCTTTGTTTCTTTTTAGCAAAGCAATCTTCCACTGTGAAAGAAAGTGTTCCTACACTTAACTGAACTGGTACCATTAACTGGTTCCAAGTACTTAGATAAGAAACTTCAGTTTGTTCAGTGCATGAACTTTATATAAAAGTAGTTATACAACTTTAAATCCTGAAAACAACTTACTGGCCTTGTCCTCTGGGTAGGTTAAGAACTTCATACGCATCATCTATTGACATGGTAGGTGGCTTCTTCTCCACCTCCTTCTTCCAAGCTTCTAGGGTATCCTTCAACAGTTTAACCTAAATAATTACATTTTATTAGTGTTTCATTTATGTTGACACCAGTACACATAATTTTTAATAAAATGCTGTTTTATTTATGAATCCTGTATTTTATTCAAGTTAAAAGCACCTTAAGATTAAAATGACTATGTAAAGAGTCACAGTAGAAGATGGAGAATCACTTAAGTCATGCAGTTCACATTTTGATACTATAAAAACTGCAACAAAGCTGCATGAATATATAAAAATGGATCTAGTCCATAGACTTGTACCAAAAAGATCTCATGACTTCAGTTAATGTATTGACACATTAGCTTGGTTTCTTGTGCAGTGTAGACAAGTAAGAATCCCAAAGTGATGATTCCCACTGTCCCACCCCACACTAGGTTCACTGAAACCCTCTGAAGTTTCTTGGATGCTTTATTTTGCTTTTTAAGTAGTCAACACAAGAAGGATATACTTATTTGGTTGCTACAGGGGAAGAACACTGTGCTGCTTCAAGATAAAGTATTTACTTGTGGACCGAAATTCTGGATAAAGCAGTTACTTGCAACAAACCTAGCGTGTGATTTCCTTATGATTTATTAGAAATCTCACTTTTAAGACTGAAAGATCAAGAACCAAATAAATCCTAAAATACTTCTTACTTACTGGATCTTTAATTGGCCAGTCTGGAAATCTGAGTGTATCACAAAGATGTTTGAGGTAATAAATATTACAGAACAGCTCATTTTCCAGTTGTGGATAGTTGATAACCGGGATGGGACAGTACTGGTAGAGTGCTCTTGTATTGCTCTGAAGACGAGGGGTGAAGTCAGCAAGATGAGCAGCAATCTTCTCTATCATAAGACGCCTAAAAGTTACGAAGTTCAGTTTAACACTTGCCCAGCAGTCCTCAATCCTCACTCACTATACAAGTGTGTTCAGTGGTTTCTTCTGAAAATATTTTCCTTAGCAGTTTCCCACATTTCAAAAGGGATTCAGAATAGGATTCTATCCTATTCAATTACAGAGCTATTTAAATGCCATGAAAATTAGTTTATTAAAAATAACAGAAAATGACATTTTGCCTTTCTCAACACCTCTTTACTTTTGGGAGGACCCCAATATTCCAATGTATTGGAATATTATAGGTATATCTCAGAGATAGGTGCTGGTAATAAAGTACACATAAATGAGTAAGTATAAAGCACTCCACACACATAGTTAAGTCTCCATTCACAAAAGGAACTAATTCAAGTTATAACATGTTGTCAAGTGTTCGGGGAAATATTCCCCTTCCTGCTGTCAATTCTGCTCTCCCTTGCCCCAGTTATTTTTGATCGGAGCAGAGAGCAATGCAGAACATTGCCCTTGCAGAAGGCAAAGAGAAGTAGTAATGAAACCCTGGAATCCAGGTGTTTTCAGCTTTAAGAATATCAAATAGAGGACCTCTTCAACATCAGCTGTAGTTCAGATTTCTCCCTCCCTCTGACAGGAAACATTTACCTCATTTCATTGCTCCAAATTGCTTCCGGAGTGTCAAATTCTCCAAGGAATATCTCAGAAAATTTTTCTGGTTCATAATTTTCTAAATAACACACCATTGCTTCAGGAAGAATATGTCCAAGTATACTTCTTTGAACTATATCTTGACCTTTTGTCTACAGAAGAGATCACATGGTCATTTCAAGGTAATTGAATCCTGTCTTGCTAACTGATTTGAGACCTAAAAAACTCTCCCCCTTTTCCTTTATAGTTCTTAAATTCTAGTTAAGACAACTACAGGTCACCTGCAAAACTATTTGGAAACAGAGGCAGTTACTTTTGCAATGTACTCACTTCTTCAGACTTGAAAGCTTGTTTTGTATGTGTGTATTTCAAAAACCTAGAAGAGAAACAGTAGTTATTTTCTACTTGATTGATATTTAGGTACCTTTGAATAATAAACTCACCAACATAGTCCAGCTGGTGAATTTTATACATTTACTTTGAGATAAAAGAGTAACAGCAACAGTTGTATGAATTTCTGTACAAAGTTCATTAAACACTCGGGAACTCCACAAGGCACTCTCATGTTATAAAGGCTGCCTTATGTTCACCATTTCAGTTTTAAAGTCTTATTCTTGAAAGCTTGCTTTCTCCACACACAAAAATGATGCTGATAGAGACACAACGTTTCCCTATCAACCCCTCCCTGCACTGTTAGATGAATGAAACAGCAATGAAACAAGATGATTTTAGACTATTGGCAATTCTGTTACACCAGAGTCATCATGTAAGCATGCAGTCATTTCCCAAAGCACGTGGGAAGTACAAGAGGCTTAACTGGAATTGTACAATAGCTTTTTATGAACTATTGCATTGAGAGGAAGAGTACTGGAATGAACTACAATAGCCACCTGCATGTGCAGTGCATCTATCAGGCAGTACAGACTGATTTAACTGTTTTAGGCTTCAATATTGAAAAAGACTATTAGATTTTTGCAACATCTTCAATAGCTGCCTACTATCAAAAGCTACATTAGCATGTATGTAGCCTGTGTTACTGCCCTTAAATGCTTGTAACGATTTATTCCTCAACAATAAGGCACGTTCAGTTGTACTGTTAGAACTGTATGATCAGACATGCCCTCATTCCCTCCCTGGAAGGCTCATAAGCAATTCACTTTTTTAGTGACTGACTAGATCATGTGAGGCAATTCTTCTTAATCAAGAATCTCATGCTGGTTCTAGTAAGCCACAGTCCCCTGAGCATGTAGAGATACAGAGCAGCAGTCCTGAGCATGACTGCCCAAGAGGTACTTTTGGCTATTCTTTTCCTCACCTTGCAATAGGAAGTACATTGGAACCCGTGTACATCATGATGAAGAAAAATACTCCACTCAAATAAAAACGAGGTAACTGAGGGTTGTCTTGCATGACATGGAAGAGCAATACAGCAACTTTCTCCACAAGGATAGGATCAAAAGTCAGTAACAGCTGAAATCAAACACAAGCATTAGCATTAGCTGCAAGTAGTGCAAATTACCTAGCCAAAATTGAAGTTTTAACTAATTCAGTATTGGGACAACCCATTAAACTTACAGGAATTTCAGTTAAAGAATACTTCAGCCTAGAAATAGCAAGTGCCAATCAAAAAATATTTAAAGTTGGAAGGCACCTCTGGAGGTTATCTTGTGAAACCCCTCTGCTCAAAAGCATGGTCTTCTAGATCTGGTTGACAAGGACCATAGCCAGGTGGCTTTTCACTATCTCCAAGGATGGAAATATTTCTTTATGAGATATTGACTTAAACAGCATGAAATTTGTAACAACACCCCGTAAAATGAACAACTGCTTGTTCAGGGATCTATCTACATAATGTTTGAAATGTTCTTTTATATGTTTGCCCTACTTAAAAGTATTCACACAGGGAAGATGGTAGAGTAAGTCAAACTTTAGATCATTTAGGTACATTTTTGAAGAGTTACTTACCTGAGTGATATGAGGAAGGCAAGTACTATCTGACAACAGCCTTTTCACTCTAGGCAGAGGTCTTATAATAGCATTGTCTTGATCCCTAAAAAAAAAAAAATCAAGCAGTACAGCATTAACACATGTGCCTTTTCTCTTTCAAGAATGAACAATTTCATTAAGCATAAGTATCAGGCTATTGAGACTATATTCCTTGTCTTTTTTTGTTAACTTCAAAGTTTGTTTTTAGACTTGGCAAGTGTGGTTTAGCGTCCTGCATTAAAGCAGCTTTGTTTAAGTTAAACAAGAGCCTGTCTATAGCGTTAGTAATGCATATAGCTTGTGCATTCATTCTTGCAATCCCTTTCACAATATTAGTATTGTCTCATTTACAAACTCTCTATTTGCTCACAGAATTAATTACTACTATGTAAAAGACTCTTTAATAGAGTTCCTTAATGTACTACTTTCTAAGAAAGCCTTTAAGATAGAATTTATGAATTCATGCATCTGTCAGATAAAGTTAACTCCTTCTGCTGAAAATCACTGTTTACCTGCTGGGAAAATATCCACACATAGTGATGAGCATATTGAGGACAAGAGTGGCAAGGTCAGTTTCATTCAACACAGGCTGGCCACTGGCAAGCAAGCACCACTTCAGCTGAGGGATGACCTGTAATGGTCGCCAGCCATCCATACCTTGAGCCCAGCAACGAGTTTTTGAAGTGAGCTTTCCACTGTTCCATAGTTCCTGCATCTATTGCAACATTAGAGATGAATTTAGTTGATTCAGCATTCAGAGCTACCCTTTGCTCCTAAACACTCACACTCATGACAAGCTTTTAACTGCTGTGTGGCAGGTATTTGCATGAAATTTCAATGTGTTTATACCTTTGTCATAGAATCATGAAGTAAAAGCTGTCAAATTAGTTGCAACATAACTGGGGCACAGAGGAGTAGGTAGTCTTACCAAAAAGGCTGTGGCTCTTGGCACAACAGCAGGTTTCTTATCTAGCTTTAATCCTTAAAGAGTTACTTGGAGAGTATTCTGTAGCATTGTCTACGGTTCTCCCTCTCACTGTTTGAAACACACCCAGTCACCAAGATGGAAAGAATTTGTCAGGTTGAGAGTCTGAAGCTGACAGGTACCTCTTGAAAGCTGTAAGGACCACTCCTTTCTTTGTCAGCATTACCAAAGTACCATTCTTTCTCGCTCTCCCTCTTCGCATCAGGTGCCGCCTCAATCACATTGCTCTGAAAGTTGATGTTTACAGGAATAGCTTTAGCTTCACAGTGCAAATATAGCATTTCTATATGAAATGTGAAAAGTACATTGATCTTTTTATTTTTAAGAATGGTCCCTTTAGCAGAGCAACGTATGAGTAGTAAGAAACAAAGGCCATGTACCTGCAAAGGGACTGTAGCTCTGCTTGTGTGAAGATGTGCCAGCGTAAGAAGATCCACAAGGATTCTGATACCATTTGAATCCATAAGATCCTTCACATTTTTCTGTTAACAAATGAACTGAGTTACTGAAAGCATTTTCTAGATAAGCATTGTTACAATTAAGCATTGAACAGTTTTATTCAAGTAAGAAGTAACCATGAAAAAAGTCAAGTTGTTCTCTAAAATGACCAGAATGATACAATCACCACAATATCTACATGTTTCCTTCAGCTTTAACACCAGTAAATAATGTTATTCCAGAAAGCTGTATCAAACATTGTTCTAAAACTTCCTCAATTTTGATTCAAGTTAACCCTGAAAGACCAGTTCAGACCATTTTATACAGCCAAAAGACTGAAAAACTACTATTAAGAGTACCTGTCCACCTTACCTTATTGAGGATCAGCTTGTTGAGGAACAGTATCAATCTGTCCCGCTCAAGCCTGTCAGTGCACTGTTGCAGCAGAAAAGAACGAGTTAGTATTTCATAGCACATATTAGAAATGCCCTCCGAAAGTCAACACATTTGCACCTGCAAAGTCACATTTTCTTTTTTCATGCCCAGGATAAAACTGCTGACTATTAAGTGTCTGGTTTCATGAACAGCTACTAAATGTAGTCTTAAAAAGCTTCTGCATTTTTCAAAAGCAAGCCAAAGTTATATCTGTATTTTGTTGGCCTTAAAGAAATTAGTTTGAAATACCTCTTTGATCAGCAGGTTTTTTAGTTAAACTTTAACAAAACTGAAACAAAGGGAGATACCAGAAACAGATGGTGACAGCATGGAAAAATGTATTTATGCTGCAGTTTGACATTCTGTAAACCCAAACTTGAAGGATCTGAACATACACTGGACTAGGAGTATGTTAACTACTATATCCAGTAGTTTCAAGTAATTCTTACCCTTTCTAACATTCCAACAATGTACTTAGTATCAGAAAATGGTCCTATTTCTTCATGACACCTTCCATAAACAATGGCCAATGCTTGCAGACATAAGCATTTCATATTCACTTTTGGGGTAAGCAAGAAGCGATGGTAGAGTTCATTGAAGAATTCGTATCTAAAAAAGAGAAGATTTTAGTAAAAAAACCAAACACAGATCTTGGGAATGAGATAAGATTTTAATAATGTCTCACGATCTTTTGATTGCTCCACTCTCTTCAGTTTCATCTTCTTCCAGCAGCAACCTTAGGTAATAATCCCCTATTTTTATTTCCTCAGAAAGGCATTCATATTTTACCTGTAACACAGAACACATTACTTAACAATACATATTGTTTCTCCTTCATTAAGTTTTTGCTTGCGTAACAAAACTGTACTTGATTGCATCTAAAAACTCAAAAGTCAGCAACCTCTCCTAAGTCTTGAGGAAAATTGAAATCTTTAAGTTTTCTGTTAAAGAAACACACATCTACAAAATAAAACCACTGGCTATAGTTGCTCCCTTGAACAACTGAAGTTTCTCATCTTACTGAAATCTAAATTTCCAGCCTTTAAGTAACTTGTTTCTAGTATCAGCTGGCTTTATTAACTGAACTCGGATAATACATGATGCATTCAGTGACTCAAGTTTTAACAAGTAGTTATTCCACTGCAAGGTATTTCACTTAACGTTACTACTACTATGAAACACAAGCATAACCTAATTACTAGTTATACTTGCTGTTGTGCTGGATAACAAAAGCCTAGAGGCATCAGTACACACACCAAGAAGCTGAAGTAAAATTGCATAATAAGAGCCATCATTAACTTTAGAGTACTACATTAAATTTAACAATCTGCCTCAACGCTCAGCAGCTTCAAGCATTCGGCAAGCACTTCAATTATAGGTACTTCCAACATACAACAAAAGCCACTCTCTACAGTGGTTTTTCTTACCTACAGTTTGCAGATTACTGTCATGAGAACACTAAGTTGTCTACAGACTTGACCACGGCATATGATACAAACTACTAACTAGTACAGTTTCAGAGCAGTCTCAAGCCACCATCCCTGTCGGCAAAGTGACAGGTTCCACAGTTGATAGAAAAGCCTTTGTCACCACTATGCTGTTCAAATACTTACAGCATAGTCCAATAAAGAATTCATTTAAAATATTTAGAAGCAAATCTGTGAGACAGCAGCTGTTCAATCCAGTCCCGAAGCATCCTGGGTTCTAGCTGCAAGAATGCTGGTCATACATTCCAGCAGCATAAGCCACAAAGGAGCACAAAGTACAGGCAGGAAATCTGTAAATTTCAACTCTGTCCTTTTGATTCTGCCTCAGTTAGCACCGCTAAAAAGTTGGGATAGCAGACACTGTGACACACAGAAGTCCTGTTCCTGACCCATACCTGAAGGAAACTTTGTAAGACAAATGCCAGTGCAAGAAATACAAATCTAAACTCAGTCTTAGCTATTTACTACATCAAGGTAAGAAGCAATTTGTAGTTGTGTGATAGAACTATTTTATGGATGCAATCTATCCCTTTCTCCTAAAGCATTAGCTTGATTTCTTACAATTCTTCCTGATTTGCAGAGTAGTCAGCTGAGAAATTCCCAAAACCAAGTTTATTCTCATTTCACTCATAGTTCTCTGCTCAAATTTCACTAGAAAGCTGTACATCAACAAGGACGGTAATGTGAATATCTAAGGAATATCCTGCAGTTGAATTCAAGTACGGCCTTGCTTTGCTTAAGCATTACACATTAATTAAAACCATGTGGAACCACAACAATACTGGTGATAAGAGCACAGTACAGGAAGTGTTTATTAGCACATTGCTTGAAAACATCTTGCAAGATGCTTTGAGAAAGCCAGTCAGGACCATACTGATAGCCTTTGAAGATTCTGCAAAGCAATTTTAACTTTAGGTACTGCCTCCTGAAATGTGATGAGAGTACCCTTAATCTAGAATTTAAAACGCAGCATGGTTTTAGCCCCATAACCTATTCATGATTTGGCAACCCAGTACTTAACAAACTTAGGATTACTGAGACATGAAGGAAATGTAGACAAGAAACTTGCTATCAGGAAGAAGTGATTTCTGAAACTACCCAAAACAAGTGTGATAGAGCACACTTAAAAACAGGTGTGACTTATCTGGACAACAGTGTAAGGACCAACTCTTGTCTTAATACAAGAATACATCACAGGCTTGGAAAAATGCTTCATCTCTCAAGTGTCATTTGTCAGCCTGAAGAGGCTATTTTGCACAGTGACACTGGACAGTAGCACCTGTTCACAGACTCAAGCCATAGCAGTTTATTCCATAACCCCAAAAGAATTCTAGCTTGCAGTCAGGGATTATCAACACAAGATTCACACACAGAATTAGAGACAGAAGTGACATTTCAAGTAGACGTATTTTACAGATGCAGTTTGTCCTACAGTAGGTCATTTACCTCAAACTCCTGGTGGTTCCATGAGATAACATTAGTACTACCAAGTTCTCTGTCAATATTAAATGCTCTCATCTCAGACTCCAGAGTATCTCTCAGTTCTTCACGTGTCTTGAAGTTCCAAATCAAGTTTGATCTAGCATGATCCTGAAGAAATCTAAGAAAGAAGTTGCACAGTTTAAACTCCTCAATATGTTATCTGAAAGGCAGACAAGACTCAGCTGGCAAGCTAGGGAAGACCATTGGCATTAGCAGACCTTAATGAAAAGGCACAGAGCACATAACAACTGTGTTTTAAATCAACAACAACAACAACAAAAGTAGCTGATGTAGTAAAGTAGAAGTTGATGTCTCAAGTGTCACAAAACAATCAGTGGACATTCTTTAGGAGCAGTTACATCTGCAGCCTTTGGATTCAAAGACAGAACAGCACTTCAATACTCAAGGTTTAGGAGCACATGAATCTTCCTTTCATGCAACACTATACTTGACATTTAGAAACATCAAGCACTGAATCAAGCAGTTAAGTTTATGGAATTTCCCCAAGCTTGCTTACATAGTTTGATAACAGCCAAGCCAAGCTTTAATAGTCCACTTAACACAATACCCCTAGCCAAAGTGATACATCTTTTTCAGATGAAGGTCCCTTCCTTGTAAACTTTGACAGCTGTAAGAAGTCACAGGTAAGCAAGTTGCATTTAGGGCCTGTGTCACTATTTGTAATCCAGTATACACATATGCTTTCTCTTTCCCTGCTTTAAGTTCATGTTTGTTCCAACTCAAGTTATAACATCTTGAGCAGCTTACAGCTTGATGCCCCAACAAACAACAATGCTTTCCAGTGCTACTGCACTTGGCCTTCAATATCATGCAGATTTGCACCTGCAGTTTGTTATTTACTCTTCCTTTTGGTTCAAGGGAAACAAATGATGTAGTTTGATAACATTTGAGAAGCTTTCTAAACTTCTCCTTTTACCAAACACAAGCAAATCTTTAAGTAGGACTTTTTTTTAAGAAGTAGCTGTTACAAAACACTTGCACTGTTTCAAGGCAGGCAGAAATTAGAAAAAGTCACAGCAAATCAGAAGATATTAACAAAAATATCCAGTCAGGTAATAACTTGTATCTGAGACCACCATACTAATTTTAGTATTTTCACCTGTAATAGAAGAGATCCCAGTTTGCTTCTATTTTTATTCTTTGGCGTCGTTTCCTTAATATTACTGGTTTTTGAATAATGTTCTGCAAAAGAACCAAATTTCACAAGTTAGTAGAAGCAGATACTCCCAGTTTTCCCCTTTTAAAATAAGAAGCTGGGTTTTTTTACACTCCTTCAGAAGCTACACTCAATTAAGCCTCATTAATAATGTCTCCTTTTCTAGTGAGTAGCAGCAACAGACTTTCACAAGTGTTATTTACACCAAGTTAAATCATGCCAGAGAAACTTTCAGCTGTTTGACAAATCATTAGTTCAGAAGCAAGTTATGCCTGAGAAAAGCTTAGTTCCCATCACCATAAGCATTCATCAGCTCCAAAGCTGATGGAGGGGAAAACCCACATGAATAATGTTTTGGTCTTGAAAACAAATAACTAGAGCAAGTCACAAAAATAAAATGCAACCTGACTCGGTCACTGAAAGGTTCCCTATGTTGATGAAGCATGAAATCAATGTTATACTCTACATGGGGTACCACATGCAAGCAGAAGTCTGAGCAACAGAAGCCACACAAGTGGCAGAGACATACAGACTCACCATATTGTTTCTGTCCTGATTGTGATGAAAAGTTGGAAGAAAAAGAAGAATCGTTTAACAAGGCACAGCCACTGAAGTAATTTAAAGTGGTAATACCAAACTTGCTACTACCTTTTCCAAGCTACACTTGCACACATTTACTGTGAAATGATACAGCTCAGAACTCTACACAGAAAAATAATTCTTTAAACTCAGTATCTAGACAAGATATTTCAAGTGCAAATTGACCTTCCAACTGTTTTTCACATTTCTCCTGGTTTGAACCTAGTTCACCATTATTCCATAAATATCATTGTCAAAATTCTGCACCATAGCCTACATCAAACTTGAGCTAGATTTTAGTAAGTTAAGGTTTTCCTAAATTAAAGCTTATTGTTACATCAGATCAAGTACAAAGACAGGCATTGTCAATACTCTGCATTGCACTTTTTATCCTTCCTTGATTATACAAGATTGTTTCACTTCCAGAATGCATAAAAACAAGCTTAGTCAGGATATTAAAGAAAGTTAAGGGAAATGCCTCATAATTCAAAGAGTTCACCATCTAGAACATGGCAATAAAACAAAAAGAGAAAGTAGACCAATAGTAAGAACTCAAGCAGTACTTAAGCCATCCTCTTATAATATCAGATCAAAACAGTTACTTATCACTTCAGTCTTAACTGTGACTTTATGTACAGTCTTGTGTTGCCATTTAAGCACTGAGATACCTATATTCAATGGAATCCTAAGCTGGTGTCCCTGTCCACAGCAGCTGGGTTGGAACTAGATGATGAAGGTTTCTTCCAACCCTGGCCATTCTATGATTCTGTGATTCTTCAAGCAAGTTCCATAACTAAGACATCACTAGCATAAAGTACAGAATTTTGAATGCAAAGAAAATTCCGTTGCTTCTAAGTACACTTCAAAAACTGATTTTGCCGCATTTCAAGGAATTGTTTCTTCTCCTGTATAATTATCTTACAAGAAATGGACATAGGCTGCACTCCAGTTTGATAAGGTTGGCTAAAGCTTAATACATACGCTGAAGGATTTGCCTGCTTTGCATTCCCTCTAGTACCCTTTTCTTACCCAAGATAAAGAATAGTAAAAGGCAGAGAGTTTGCCAGAAGAAAGCAGAACTCTCACATCACAACATTTCTTTAATATTTGAGTGTCACTCAACTGTGAAGCTGCAGGTGTTCCTCTACACACTTAGTCAAGTTACTATAACGAAGAATTTCAAATACTCTTACCTCTTTCTGAGCTATACCCATTCGATCTCTCCAGTGCATCAAGACTAGATCCACCTTCTCTTTGGCAAATTTTTCAACTTCCTTCGCAGCTTTTCCAGCCAGTCTCTGCCACTCTGGCACTTTATTAAACTTGCCATACTGATCCTGTAGAATAAAACCAATTAGTTACTTACAGTTGCAGGTTATCTTTGATGCAAGTCAATGCAGCAGTCAAGTGTCTGCACTAGAAAAGTCACTAAGACTGCACATCTGTATGATGGAATAGGTAAGGCAACTACATTTACTTACAGTTGCAATTTTTAAGTTATCTCTAACATGCATCCTATCAGCATCTTTTTCAGGAACAGGATCAGCACTGTCAAGGTAAGCCAGCAAACCTGGTGGCTAAAAACATTTAAAGACACTGTAAACACACATGTGGCTAATGAACAGTAACCATCACGTTAGGTAATAAAATCATTTCTTTAAATTGGAGATTTCAAAACAGAATTTAGATTCTACTCTAAAGCAGATATGTAAAGCTACACCACTTTTTGCAGCAATTAGTAAAATGCCACCATTCCCAAAAGAATTGCTCAAAAAATGCACATTATTAGCTTCAGTACAGCAGAACTCTTGGCTATATCCCATTTCTTAAAGCACTTAATGCACCTAAAGAATGCAGGAAGAAAAAGGTTGATCCCATGGCAATAATGAGAGGGATGAATAACACTAGAATCCATTCATATCCTCTGATATGCACTAAATGTTACATCTAACATTACAGATGAGGTAGTCTTTTTTGACTAAGCTTTCCATAACATAGTGTTCAAGATCAGGACAATCTGCTCTGCCAAAAATGAAGGAACTGCTATTTTGAAATTAAAAGTTGGTCATTTTCCAGATGTAATAATTCCTTAGAACACTATTCATTGAACTAATTTCATGGAAGTAACTTAAGCAATAACCATTCAGGAGGCTGTAAGGGTGAAAGAACATAGAAACTATCAGACAACATATAGATTTAACCATGTTACAAGCAAAATTGAACAGGCAAGGCATGAAAGCATAGACAGAAGTCTTGTCTTAATTTCTTATTGGCATGAAAAGCATTAGAGACATACATACAATGTCTCCCACATTTTTGTCCTTTTAATCAAGAAAGAGAAGTCAGACATCTTATTTTTAAATTTTGTGTCATATAGTATTTTAAAAAGCAGCAGGACAGCAACAGAAATTTTTTGGAGTATGAGATGCTTTGAACTAGACATCAATATCCTTCAATCAGCACATGCCAGACTGCTGATCTCCCAGGCAAGTCCTCCCCTGTGAAGGGGAAAGGGAATATGTTTACTGTACAGCCTGTCCCAACTTTTTTGATACTGCAGTCTCTCAGATTTTATTAGTTTGCTGATCCACATCCCAGTTTTACTTACCAAAATACGTTTCAACAAGTTCATAGCAGTTTTGTTTTCAGCAGTCCAGAGGCCAACCAAATGTCTACTTAACTGCCTGAAAAAGCCATTGAAATTAACAAACTGCAAGTTAGTATTTTAAACAGATTTTTTAACCACTATACTGTCACCCTTACCATGCCGATGAAATGATGATGAGCAAGAGCTTCGTGCTCTTGAGTGAGTAAGAGCACAAAGCATTGTATTGTTCAAGGATATGCTCAGCATGCTTTATAAAGTGTTGCCTTTAAGAAGTTCCAGTGAAGTTAGTGGAACAGTAGCAGCACATGCTTTTTGATCTAGACCTCAAAGAACACTTGAGCAATAGAGCAGAAACATCTAATAATCAAGTGTAAGTTTATCCAGCCAACCTTAAGTTCTAGCTAAAGTTAAGAGTCTAGAAGCCATCAAGAACTACTAAATGCTCTACCTGAAGTTCTCAATATCACTTATTGGCTAGAAAAGCCTTTCTGGGAGCCTGCCTTCTATGCCAACTGATGCTTTCTGCCAACATTTGTCACTAGGATTCTACTGCACTGAACTGAAGCAGTATTTACAAGCAAGTTGTAAGTAGCAGCATGAAACAGAACTAGTATGACAGATGGTTTCATACCAGCTCTCTCCTGGATGACACACAGTGGCAACAACTTCCACTTGTCCCTACATTCCTTAGTAACTCTAAGCACTTCAGGAATGCACAGCTAAATTTTCTATAATCTTGTATTTGGGTGGAAATAACTGAATCATCGCTCATCCTCCCCAGCACACCCTCAGAGATCACAAGACTGTTCAGTTCAGGGAATTTCTGTGAGGAGTCTTCTCTCTCAGATAGGATGGGTGACCGTTACTGCATGCAAGATGTCTGAGGTGCGCACACCAGTTTTACACAGTTGTACAACACAAGTTAAAACTTTTTACAAGTTCCAGACATTCTACTTGCCTTTTTTTCCCCCGAATGTTTCCATTAAGAAAAATAAAAATCAAAACTTGAGCCTTTAATGAGTAACCAACCCAAGTCTACTTTGACAAAAAAAAATAATCAAGTATTTATTCAGTGGCTGCAGTCTCGGCTGGAGTTTGCTCTACTAAAACCCATCAGCTGAAGAAAATATTCTCCTAAATAACTGCAATTTTTCTTCTCTGACCTTTCCATCTTCCTAATGTTAGCTAGGCCATTACTCAGATTTTTTTTAAACATGATGTATCAAGTGAGATGGACATACCTATTTGTAAGCATCCTCTGATCTGTGCTTATTGTAAACATAGCAGTGTGCAAGTGACGAGGTAAGGCACCTTCACTGAGGGCAAGATCTTGCATTTTGGTAGCAATCTCTTTGTCTCCTTCCTTTGGAAACAGGGCAAGATGATTACTAAGGAAAGAATCTTAGTTAAGCTGCTTTTATCTTAGTCTACAGTTCCAAGGCCATTTTGACCGTCAATTATGCCAACTCATATTCCAAAACCAGAAGCTAGAGTATGATGGGTTTTAAGTGAAAGTTCTCAATAGCAACTGCTCAAAGCTGTAGTACAGTCATGGACCAGATAATTGGTAGTTACATCTATGAGGACAGGGACAGGATGCATGTCTCCCATCACAGGTCAGGAGGTTGGTAGTACAAATACCATTTCCACACTGCAATTTTAAATTAGGATTAAACAAATAATGACAGCCACACATAACTGCTTGTTGCTTCATTTTGGCCAACACTCACCATTTAAGATTAATGGCTGTTGTTCAGTTTCGACAGCCACAAGGGTAAGACTTTCACTCAGCCAAGATGCATCAGTTGCAATGAATACGAAAAAGCTTTTGCAACATTTTCACTTGTCCAAGTCCAAGTGACAGGACTTTTAATAAACTGCACAGAAACTTTTAGCTAATATTATCAGTAGTAGTATATCAATGAAAAACTTGAAGATTTAGAATACCTCTATTTCAAGTGTTCATTCACTTCCATTCCAAGAAAGTACTAGATAGGTTTAGATGCATAAGCCATTGTGATACAATGAGGCACTAACTTAAGCCCTGAATTTCAACACAGGAAGTGTCAAGAGTCAGTAGCAAGGTCACCCTGCAACAATCACGAGCAACCCTTGAGAAGTATGGACTTGGCCCATACATTATGTGGTATGGAAACTAACAAAGCCAAAGCAAGAACAGAGGCTGAAAACACTAGTCTGCTGTGGGACACTACTGCTTGCTAATCCCAGTCCCATTCCATGTGGCAATGCATCCCAGAAAATATGGCCTCTCCTCCTTGAGACACCCTCTAACATGCAGGAGAAGTCTGGTGGCTCTGAAGTATGTGACTGAGCTACATACAACATTAACAGCCAAATCTTGACTGCAGTATGAAGACATGCAAGGCACTACCTAATGTCCCAACTCACATGCTTTCCAAACTCCCAAGTGTAAGACAAAGCAAATTGCTATATTAAACCACTCACAATTAAGCAGGTGTTCTGTTCCTCACCTTTCAACCTCCCCCTCCCCACTCCCCACCTTGAGAAACTAATACAAAAACTTCTTTTGGTAAGCAATTGCACTTCCAAAATAGACCATACATCTTTAGCATGCTATCCCAGCTAACACTGATAAAATCTCACCTCTATTATTGCCTTCATAACCAAACCCGCTCCTTTCACAATTGCCATGGAAGGGTGCTAAAACAGAATGTTGACAAAATAATTATCCACATGCAACAAGTGAAGATTAGATCATCTGTGATTCAGTTTCCAAAAGTTCTGTACATGGCTATTTTACCTCCAATTCAGTTTGGTGAAAGCTAACCTTAAGGAGAGTTCCTACCCTATACCTTTAAACATGCATCTCTCACGCAATTCCCAGACAGACTTCCTGGCACTGAAGAGCAGTATATATCAGAGAAGCTGGAATAATGCAAGGGGAACTGTCTGACAAGCTGACACTAACCAAAAAGCAGAAGAGCATATTGTTTTTACAGCAAGAAGGCACTGACATTTTAGCTAAAAATCCTGCCATTCTTACAAGTTTATTACTGAAGAGGATGTTACTCTTGTTTTGAAACTCTTTTAACTCTCATTTACTGAGAGAGAAACAAAAAGGCAAAAGACTCCAATCAGAGGAAGATCTGTTCATCTCCTGAATCTATGTTTAACTTTTATTTTAAAGTGTTTCTAGAAACAGGTCTTAGGCAATCTATGCTACAATGATTTGGCATATCATTCACTATAGAATAAGCACCTCAATCTGATATCTGAAGGCAAAACATTCACGAACATAGAAAAGGTTAAGGCACATTAACCAGCTGAAGACAAATCTGTCTTTCAGGAGAACAAGAAAAATTTCATGTTCACTGATAACCTGAAGCCTCTAATAACAGTAAAAAATAAGTCTTACCTGAAAGAGCTTAAATAGCGTTCTTCCATTAGATGCCACCATTTCCAACAACATGTCAAACTGCTGCCCCTCAGTAGTCTCACTATATGGAGCACATAGGGCAAATGTCAGGAAGTCCAGAAGTGAACTAATTACTAGGGCACCTGTCCCATGATCCTGAAATTAGGAAGATAGGTATGTAATTCAGATACAGTGTTCTTTCCCCCATCCAAGAGTATTCATGATGCTGAAGGTGCTCTTCCCTGTCACACCACGAAATAGTCTGCAAACAAAAACTAGAAGTTTAGAATATGCCTTTACTCTGAGTATGGCACTACCCTGGTAAAGTATAGGCTTCTAAAGCATATTAGAGACTTAAACTACTTTTTCTAGTTTAATTCAATAAATCCAAGTTTGCACTATTCTTTAAGTTAAAAGAAACATCCAGTTTCCATATTAAACATGCAAACATTTGTTGCAGGACATTCAAGTTCTGCCGTATAGACAGCTATATCCTAACCTGTCACGATTCAAGCTTAATTAGAACAAACTTCAGTGCCAGACAGAGCAGGTGCAAATGCATTCAAAGACACATCTAAGTACGACAAAAGCATTTTCATAGCAATTAGGAAAGGCATTTAAAGAAGCTGTTTTCAAAATTTGACTTACCACATGGGAATTGAATTTGTCTAGGAGATTTTCTAGAAACTTCTTTGAAGAAAGAAGGGAAGCTTTGTTCAACTGCTCCTGCCTCAAGTCATAGTCATCATGCATGGGCTAGGAAAAAAAAAATGTTTTCACTAGGCAGTCACATTTCAACCCTCAGTTCTTAACTGCTCTAATACAAAAGCCACTCAAAAACTCAAAATCCACAAAAAGCACATCCTACTTCAAGTTCAACAGTAAATCACTATATAACAACTTATTTCATGTCTGAACACACTGCAAGTTGAATGGCAGTCCCTATTTCCACATCTTTCAGTAGCCTGAAGTTCACACATTCCAAAGCAAAAGAATCTGAAGTTTAATACTTACACACATAAGAGCACAAAGCATGTCAATAGAGGCATGGGTTACTCCGTCATTGTTCCTTTTGAGGGCTTTCACAACCTTCACTCCTAATCGTTCTCGAAATCTTTTGAAAGGAAAGCAGAATCACCAAGATTAGAGAAGAAACTAAAATCTTAAAATTAAGATGAGATCTAGTTGGCAACTGAAAGGGGTCTGCTCCCATTGCCTTTAGCAAGCCAATACCTTGATATTTGCATAAATTTGAGATTCCTTGGTAGGAAAATATTGACTTCACTGTTAATATGCCAAGCACATTCCCCAAAATAAAGATTTATTTGTGTAGTTACAGGATATTATTTATAGAGAAACAGAATTTTCTATAAATCTCAGACTAAGTGCTTTTATTACTCTTCTCATCATTCAGTTGTTTCATATTCCATAGTCAGAAATATTTCAAAGATTTTTTTCATTTCATGTTATTTAAAGACTCAAGTTCCAAGCAGCCTGTACTTACTACAGAAGTACAACCTCCTAACATCATTTTATCTTGTGTTGAACTGAAGATAGCAATGACATCATGTATTTTGAGAATGAAGAACTGACTACTTCAAGGACAGATGAAGGTACATTTTAAAAGTTCTTCCACCAGGAAAATCATTAAACTATATTTGCCTCAAGACATGTATTTAGCAAAGGAAGAATCAGCTTTACTTGCTAATGATTACTTGGGATTCTCAATTTGCATTAAAGCCTAGTGACAGCCTCTTACTACTGAAAACAACCACGTACAGAGTCTTCCAGTCTTTTTCAGAAGGGAGTCCTAACTCCACTCCTCAGTTTTATACATAAGCTACTGCCAAAAGCTCCGATAACTGTTTTCATCTACTACTTCCAAGCTTGAAGAGACTTTGCACTTACTTTGGAAGCTGAGTAAAGGCAAGGAAGCCTGCTTTTGAAGCCACTAGTCGTCTTACTGCTTGGAATTGGCTTTCAAGCTCTGCATTAGATGCTGCAATATCTCCCTCTTGGGAGAGCAATGCTGTTATGGCATTATTAATGAGCTTCTCCTTGTTTTCTGAGAACAGACCCTGGTTAAAAAATAACAATCATTAATTCCTCTATGCATTAACAACATCTTACAATGATGGGTAGAAGATTTATTCTTACGTCTTGTGTAACTGCATGTAGTACCCCACTGTAGGAAATGTTAGCATTGAACCTGAACACAGCATCTGCAAAGTTACCATCTGGAAGAAGATATAACAAAAGTTAAATGCACAGTACCTGGCTATATATCTAGATGCTTTAAAGAGCACTATAAACCCATGTAAGAAGCATTAGCTTACTTGGAGGAGCAGCCAAAAACCTCAGATGAAGGCTCTCTACTTCTTCATCTACAGGCATACTGAGTAATCCCCAACGCTGGCCTTTGTGTGTGGAGGTCATTTTCACACAGACATCTCTATTACCAGAAGCTCTCACTCCATCCAACAAGCTGGCCAGGAGAGAATCTCTGGGTTGGGACAAAGACACACAAATACAATTTCTATCAGAGAAGTGGTGCCACAGGATCAAGTTATAAGAAAAATACAGGGGATCAAAAAAAAAAAAAAAAAAAAAAGCAATCACAGAATGAAAGGAAGGAATACTTGGAATCTCTTACTAATACTAGTGCCAACAGCTACACCTCTGGAAGAAACCACTAACTTTCAAGTGTCCCTTTATTCACTGTTAGGAGAGAGCTGACTTACACCCAGTATAGCCAGCTGCAGCCTTTCACTAATGGGATCAATTCTGGATTATCTGTTAATGAGTTACACATGTTGTGAGCCAATTCATCCCTGTGCTTTCTGCAAAACCTCACTTAGCAGGATTAGACTGTATTACAACTGCAAGTACACTCAGAGACGATTCGGTTGGTTGTTTTAAATAGAATCAACCAAGACTGTCTCAAGCAGAGAGCTCAAAGGGTTCACAGGCTTCACATTTCCATATCACTTAGACTATGCTTTCTTCCCATGTTTCAGATATACTGCTTAACCAACTACAGCATACACGGAACAACAGTGCTTAGGAGAAACAGGCTGTATCTAACTGTCCAACACCATTCCATGTTTATCAGAAAACTTCTGGATAGATTTGCTCAAAGTTGGGATGAAAGTAAATGGGAAAGATTTAGTTCCTGTAACAAATCTTGATTTGTAAGTGGCAGACTGCTAGAATAGCAAGGCTTTGAGTTAACACCTCCAAGGGTCAGTGTTTATGGAAGCTGAAAAAACTAGAAGCACTACAGAAACAACCTCCATTTTAATCTATAACCCACAGAAGCTCCAGTTACCTTTCTGTTGAAGAGTATTTCCGAATTTGTCCTTTGATGAATTCAATGGTGAAAAGTTGGGGGTTTTCACAGTCACACACTATTGCAAATACCTAAAAATAAGGGGCAAGGATCACATTCATGGAGCAGTGTTATTTAGCTACTCTACAAATTAAGGCTTAGGTATACTATCAAATTCCTATCTTTTAGAGCTTTTATTTGAAGAAGTGGTACTGAGAAAGAATGCCTCTTACCTCGCCTAAAGGTTTCAAAGTTGCAATGTTATAGGTAGCTGGATCCCGCTCAACTAAACAAGCTTCTGTAAGAGCTAGTACTCTTTTCACAGGTTCCTTATAAAACAAGAGAGGCATGTCAGGAAAGCGAATACTTAGTACTTAGGAGGAACCAATTACGTTCATTCTGACAACCTTACCAAGTGTCTAGGTGTTATTTTTTGAACAACAAACTCTGCTAAAGATGTTATAGATTCATCATTGCTGTACTTTCCAAAGCGAAGATTCAAGTACTGCTCAAATTCTAGGGATTCTTTCCTTATCCGCAGAGAGATGCCTATGAAGTTGCCAGCATGCTCTATTGCACTCTTGATAATTTCTTCCCTCTGCTCAGATGCAAACAGGTGCTGCAAATTTTGTCAAAAAAATATTAACAGGTTAAAAATATGGCATAGCTGAAGAAAATCATAGTTCTATAAATAATCCTCCATACCTAAGAGTAGGAAATGTTCACAGCAGCTGGGTTAGCCTTTGCTAAGTGCACGGTATAGAGGTATTTATTACACAAGAGATCCACTATTAAGTTTACATTTGCCTTTAAAAAAAAAAAAAAAATCTATAGCAGCTATTCCTAAAGGATACCCGCTACACATTAGTGTGTCATTAAAGTAATGGTCTGCATGATCTGCCTGTCCACCCTTGGCAACAGACCCTGCCAGCCTGGCAGGAGTGAGGAGCCAGAGAACACCAGTGGAAGCCCCCGTTGCTATCTGTAAGGACTGCTATCCACCCTTGCTAGGCAAGGCTAGGACAGCTGTAGAGGATCAATTATATATTGCTAGTTTTACACCAGAGAAAAGCATTCTGCAGTACAAAAGACATGGAAACCTTGATCCAGTCCTGCTTTGTTAGTAGAGACTGAGGTAGGTATATTTAGGAATTAATTTATTGTTACTAATGTAAAGATCCTTTTCAGCTGCTTCCAGTACAGTACACAGAAATCCTTTCACCATTTTAAAACTGACATTACACCGCAGTATTTCTCAAGGAAAGCTGCCAAGTATCAGATCACAAGGCTAAAGAGGCAACAGCATCACTGATCAATCTATTTCTGAACAGAATTCCTCCATCAGTTAGGTCAATTAGTAACACACTACCTGTCATTTCTGTAACTGAGAAATGACAGGAAACTCCACGTCCACATTACATTCATATTCACTACCCTAAAAAAAGGAGTATTTTATCCTTTGTAGTTCTTAAATGTGCAATATACACACATACACACACAAAATACACCAAAAAACCAAAACCAAACACACGCAACTGTCAAAAGTTTTAACTAATTTCCTTTTAGGATCTGTCCACAAGCCTTGAGGCTCCACAGTTGGGTCCCAAGGATGCACATACTTGTGTGCTCCAACTGTGTTGAAGCTTCATTATTAAATATGCAGCTATAAACATACTAAAAAGCATACCAAGGTATTTTGATTTAATACTCACCAATCTACTAAATCCTCCATAGAGGATACAGAAGCCTCCCTGATAGCCAGTAATATCAACAAAGCCTTCAATATTTCTGTAGTCATAGGAGCACAGGACTTTATTTGTTGCAGGATCAATTTGGTCAATACCTCCAGGAGTCACTTCCAGAATCACAGATTTCCTTGTATCACTCCAGTGATGCTTATAGCAGTTATACCTCTGCAGAGAGAACTACTTTTAGACATCTGCACACACGCCTTTACTACACAGCAGTAATTCTCTCCTTAGCTAGTAAGTTCAAAAAATTATATAATTTCCCTTAATGTCCTTATCTTATTAAGAATGCCGTGAAGCAAAGGAAAGTAGCTGTCAACTGACAAGGATGTCACAGCTTAAACAATGCATGTTGAAGCAAGAACAGAAACCCAAAACAGCCACCCCAAAAGGAAGTTTCCCTTGTTGCAGAAAGTGGTCTACTCACAGACTTCTGAAGACTGTGGTTGGACAAGGAAATACCATTTACACCAAATGCTGTTATTCAGCATGTTATTCAAGTTAAGGTAAGTTTATCACTTAGTGATATTTCACTATAGTGAACATTTTTCATCTCCTGCAGTCACATTCCAATACAGACTTAAACCAGTAAAAGTTAGAGGTCTGTTCTAAACTACATTAAGACAAAGGGGATTCCCATATTCCAGCTGTGTTACTATGCCCATGACTGAAGATTTATTCTATGCAATACTTTAAATTACTTAAAGTAACTTTAAGCACTTTAACTACTATCTTCTAAGACCAAAAGTCAAATATGAAGTCCAGCTCTGTATACTGTCTTGCTTATTATTATGTTACCATGATTCAGTAAATGTTGATCCTGTCTGTAATCTGATCTATAGAAATCCTCCTAGGAAACAATGTTCCTACATCAAATGTTCAGGATGTTATACAGAAAAGCATTTAGAGTTAGAAAGTAAAATGTTAGAAGTAGTAAACTTTGACCAATGAATCAATGCTTTTCTTCTCTCCATATAAGAACTTCTCATGGCACAGCCCTGTATTTCTACAGTAACATTCAGAGTCCATGTACCAGCGTAAGGTTCAAGCCAAAGTGAAGAGAGCTCAAATATTCAACTGGTAAAGAAGTTCCCACTGCTTCTGAACAAACTCTTGATTTTCTCTTCTCAAAGACTTAGGATCCAAACTCACAAAAGCTATTTTAGGTAGCACATATAGCACAAGCATAACTTCATTACTGAAGCAGAAGTTTAAGCCTTTAGATCATTTTCTTAAACTGCACAAGATCCAGATAAGCCAGACACTTACCCGTCCTGTGATTTTTCCTTCTGAGAAGTCTGTCCTGAATCTCTGTTTTTAAAAAAGTTAACCATGAATGAATGCAAATATGACAGCCAATCCATCCAGAAAGTCTACATTTAACCTGACTCTGTTTCATGGGACTCATATAAAGCCTCCTCAGAGGGCTCACCACTCCACTGCAGTTTAATATATTCAGTATTTGTAGCTTTACTCACTGTTTACAAATCGTGCAGTACTTGCTGCAACTGACACTAGATCAAGTTCATTAACGTAACAGCTCAAAAAACTTGCTTTCCTACTTTTTGTGCAGGGAAAGAAAGCATAATAAAACTACCACAAATCGTAATGGTAACCAAGTACTTACTGCTTGATTGAATAAAACACAAATAAAAATCTTACCAGTGCCTCTGTAAGGAGTTCTGTTCTGTGCTCTGTGGAAAACTTAAGTGTCTCGGATTTTTTTCCACTCCCTTTGCGAAAAGTGAGACTGAATTCTGTTCCTTGTCCTTTTCCAACAGGAGAAATACTACAGATATCTCCATAAGGCCACTAGACAATTGAAAGTAATTAGGTTACACTGTCAGTAATTTTAAAGCTACATCTCCTCCACTCAAAACCCCTTAGAACCTATAATAACTCAGTGACTGGCTGTAATGAGATGACAGCTAGCATGCCATGTGACAGCATGAGCTTGAGCTTCCTACTTGATACCGTGCAAAGTAAAGAGACCTGACTCCCTTCAGGGACATAGCTTAACAGTGATCAAACTTATCCCAGTTCCTTTGGAACAGGACAGCCAAAGGCAAACTACTACTTGTTGGCCAATAAAAAGAAATTGCCTTAAAGTACAAACCTACTGGGTATTTTTAGAGTCAGTGAAGGTAACACCGGCTTTTTGTTCCGTGTGCTTTTGTAGCAGCTGCCACACCTTCTGGTTATTCTGAGATCTTGTCAGACAAGATGATTTTTAAAGCCTGAATGCCACTAGTTACTCTGGATAATGAACATAAGTCAGAAAAAACTTCAAAAATGATAGTTACCTGATTTGTAACTTCTAGCGTGTTGGGGTTGTATGTGGTGATGGCATGGGTTCCAACTGAAAATACTCGCTTGTATCTAGGATACAAAAGTGTGTTAAGTTTCTCCAGAAGTTACAGAAAAAACCCTGCTGAACTGTAAAAATTATGTTAAGATATATACAAGTCTTTGTTAGGAAATGGATATGGAATTTTCTTTGTTGTGAGTTTGCAGTTTACCCTTTTAATATGTTAAGCTCTTCTGATCTACATATCCATAAAGGGGACATACAAATTAAACACTACTATTTACTTATGCATACCTCTTCCTAAGTTAATGGGCTAAGTCAGGATCAAAGACTCTTGGAACTTGCACTGAAAGATACTACCAGACTAGAATAAATTCTAAAAAGGCTAGACAGATAGGAAAAAAATCCCCCAACCATTCCTGCAATAGTCTAAAGCATCTGTGTGAAGTTGTCTCCGACAACAGTTGTAACATGAAATCCAATTTACATACCTGGCCACAATACTGTACCAGGGCAAAGGACTACTATGGCTAAGCCTGATTTTCTTCATCTTGAGGAAAACCAAGGCTACTGAACCCTAGAAAGTCTCAGATCACTGAACCTATAGTCATTGTACATTGATATCACAAATATGTTAACTGTCGAAGAGCTTAAAGAATAGCTGTAGTAAGGTAGTTGCTCGTATTTCAGGTGTATCAGAAACAAGCAGCAGTGAGCTAAAGCTAAGGCATTTAGATGTATCAAGTGCAAATGGAAGTCTTACCATGGTTTCATTTCCTAGACAATATTAAAATCCCTCAATCAATAAAGACTATATACTTCTGAATATGAAACTTTTTCAACATAATTAACCAGAGTTTGAAATACTAGATTATTAATACCTTATTACTTGCACAAACCATGTTCTAGGGTACTTTCATCTGGAAGATATCTGCCCCAAAAAGTAAAACCAAACCTGAACGAGAGCCAGTACTAATAAGTACTCTCTGACTAAAGTAATAAAATCTGAACATGGATGCCTTTCTTGAACTTGAACCAAATAAATATACTTTGGCTAGGGGTCCATATTAAAACTGATTCAGTGTAGGAATTTAAGTTTCAGTTCTGGGTAAACTGTGGGTTTGCTTGGAAAAGATAAGATTAACCAGATGTTTAACCAATCTGAATCTGTGCCATGTTAGACATTGCATCAAGAACCAGCAGTTCTCTTCTGTCCTCTGCATTCTTGTGTTGCAGTCCCTTCTTCTCTCTCACTAGACAGGTCTGCAGCACAAGTCATCATTTCTGTATAAGGTCAAACTTTGCATGGGTTTCAAATATATTCAGAACAGCTTCACATATCCCTCCTCTCAAAATAGGAAGGTCAAGAGCATCCATCTGACAGTCAGACAATCTCACAAAATTAATACCCTTCCATTTTCCATTATTATTCAAACAAACTGATGAAAGTTCAAGCTTTTACTGGCCCAGAGGAGTTTATCTAGGAATTAAAACAAGTGCTTATTTTCTTCAAAGCTTAGAAACATCTGTATTGAATCAATCTGCCACCTTAAAGATGTTTATCTATTTGAAAAACCTATTTATTTTTCCATACAGTTGAAATTTCCTTATTTAAGATGCAGGTCAAGAGAAGTCATAGTAATGAAGCAGAACATTTGAAGCTACTCTAGTTGCTAATAATTCCACTATATATTCAGTCTGTCAGGGAATGTTCCAATTCCTAGTTCATAAGAACAAACCAACGGTTCCCTCTCGTTGCACAATTTAGGTGGGTGTTCTGTCTTTTATATGACTTATAAATAAGGTTCATTTAAGTTTTTTAGAACAGTATATCACAAGTAATAAAGCTCTTTATTACTTGTTCAAGGTTTTGTTTACTTACTTAATCTACTATGAGCTTCACAGTGCTTTCTAGCAGAGTAAGGATCTGCAATGTTTACACATAATTGAAGACCAGCTTCCAAACATCACAGCCCCTTCCTTTTCTCCCCTCACACTCAAGCCTACAGTTCAAGATCTAGGAAGCATTTATTATCCAGCATTCTTAATATATGATGTGACACGGAACACACGACAGAACAGCAGTTTTGCTGAGTTGCCTTTTCCTTTGTTTCCTCTCCCTAGGTAAATTCAGAAGACCCAAGTCTTGCTGCATGAACCAAGGAGATTCAGAAGTCACCCCTTAAATATGGCCTAAATACACTCTTGCTCAGAACTTCAACTTTAAATATGTAACAAAGGTATTCATACCTCCAGGACTCAAAGAGCTTACTATTAATTATCTCTCAAACTATTCTGCAGTTCTGTCTAATCCCCGGCTGTTTTGAGAAGAGTTGAAGCAAATGTCCTCTTCCCAACAAAAAAGGCTATTGCCTATTCACTAGTTATTTCAAAGCACTGCAGAAGTCTTTTTAATCAGAATGAACCTGGTAGACAAATTTCATACCACCACACTCAAGAAAAAGACTGTCCATTTTTACAGAACTACAGATTAACACTGGAGCACTATCTGCTACTAGAAAAATATTTTAACTGACACACACACCCCATATTCAAAGTGACAAATTCTATGAACCATCAAAATGATTTAGGCTCATTTAGCACCACACATTAAGTTACTGCATTTTTTAATGTTATCCATAGATTATATTGAGAATGTATAACTATGAACTGAGTGGACTAAAGAATTCAAATAAAAAATTACTAAAAGCCATATAAGCTTCGGCTGCAACAAAACAAGAGGCAACTACTCACCAAATACTTTTCCCCTTCATTATAAAAGAACTAACACACCACTGAACTTTTTAAACTAAACCTGTTTTAGACTTAGCCTGAAATTCTGTAAGACTTCTGTAAGTGTATTGAAACAGTACCATCAAAGTTCAATATCATAACTTCAAGAGCTTGCATGATATTCTTTAATGAAAGGCATTGGGCAAAAGAAGAAATCTGAAGTTTATGTATTTAATTTTCATCAAGTTGCTCAAACCTCATGCGTGCTAAATTTGCACATATACCACAGAAAATTCTGAGGAAGAGATCAGGCATTTTCTGTTGGGCAACTGAAAGATTAGGAGGGACAAACTGTTCTAATATTCTACCCCAACACGGTTATCTTATTACTAAGGAAAATAGTTTATTCACCCATGCCCACACAATTTCAAAAGCATGGATCATACTCAGGTAAGATTCAATTTACACCAGTATTGGATACAATTCTACTGAGACAAAACTAAATATTGAATAATTTACTTCAAGTCAGTCAAGACTCTGTCTTGGTAGAAGAAAGATATTGCACTCAGAGCTGCTCAGTCTAGTCTAGACTGAGCTACCTAGAGTTTTAATTTTTGCTGACAAAAAGGCAGGGAGCTCTTTGCTTCAGTGTCTAATCAATCTCATGGTTCTTCAAAGCACAGCTATGAAAGATCTGTAACTGTTGCTCCTTGCAATTTCATCCTCCTTTCCTTCTCAGTATTCCCAGTCTTTGATAGGATGAATGTGGCAGACAGACAAAAAACCGCAAAGTTTCAATTTACGGGTCAAACATCAGATTTAGACAGCACCTCTTCATATAACCATTAAAATCAAGCAGTTATCATACTCCCAAGGTGCAGATAACCCACCCACTTTGTTATGTTGCTCTTTAGATAGCAAGGAAAAAGTCCAGTTCTACAGTGCTACTATGCATGTGAAAAGAAACAGCAAGTAAGGATACCAAATAAAGTCCTATGACACTTTAAAAAGTGTGCAGAACAGCTGACTTAAGACACTACAACTGATACCACTGACGACAATTTAATAGATAATTTTATTAGATGTTCCCAAGCTTTTGCAGACAGAAGCATCACTGAAAATTTTTAGGTTAATGACTCCCATTAGGATAAAGTTTATTTCTATTACCAGAATTCTTCAAATTATCTCATTTAGTACTTTAACAGATAATCTATTACATAACATGTTAAGTATATGTATGGACTAGTGATCCTCATCTATTAAAGTAAATAAGACACTACTCCTTCACAAACCTGTTCTGAGAAGATGCATTTCCACTTTAAATTTAGTGTTTCATATAGTAAGTTCAAGAGGCTCAGCAGCTGAGTAAGTCAGGTGGTCTATTTCACAGCTACACTAAAGTGGGGGAACATATGCAGAGGAAGGCTAAAATGCAGTGTTTAAAATCCAAACTGATTCTAGGGAAGATACATTCAGTTCAGAGACTGAGCAGAAGGAGCCTTTAGTTCAATTTTCATCCATCAGTTGAATGAAGTTAAACTACGCAGTTAAATCCAATAACAGAGAGGAGAAATGTCACACAAAATATTAAAAACAAAGCCCCAAAATTAATAAACTTCAAACTACTTACTTTCCCCTCCATGAATGTTTTGTTGTGTAGAAACAAGCAAGATCTCTGTTTTCTCTAATTATATTCATTCTGTGCCAAGACCTGAAAACAAAGGAGACATCCTTTTAGTACTCAGGATTTTTATTTAAAAACCAAAGTTCACTAATAATCAATATGCTTCAAGACAAAAAGACTTTGTTTTTAAGCTTCTGTTTATCAAACAACATGTGGACCAAGTTGCACACAAATTATTAGTTTCTTCCCTGAATTTATTACACTAGCTACTCTTTAACAGTAGCAGGTTCCAGTAATGTATGTCCCGTTTGCCAAACTACAATCTACTTTCAGTGTACCTTAGCACGTTCAAATTCCAGTATATTTTATGTCATCTCCAGAATGCTTTACTCCTGAAAACTGTGTCATACCAAAATTATTTGAGCACTCTATACCTGTAACTCCAGCTAAGCCAAATTCCTATTGCAATTTGAAATAAACAGCAAGGAGATTCTGGATACATAGAACAGCTTGGCTTCCAGTCTGAAACTGAATTTAAGGTTGAGAAACTTACTTATTAGCTAAGCATTGTGATTAAAGAGCTGACTAAGTACCATTCCTATGCTGTAAAAGTTTAAGCAATCTCACTACTAGCTTCCTGACATGCTTATTTCACACAGGAATATCTATTCCCTAAACACACATGGAGGAATTTAGTGAAACTTGCCCACAACTGCTTGAGTGGATCATTGCTTTAGGAGCTAAGTTCTAAGGAATGCTTCTGAACACTACTATCTTCAGTGACTGAAACAGATGTATGTTGAGTAGTTAGGAAATTAACCTCCCTTTTACTTCACTCTGCTGTTATTACACACATAATGAACTTAAGCAGACATTCCCTGATTAAGTACAAGAGTGAAGTCGTCACTCTCCATTTACCACTACAGCACCAGTTTTATTTTCACGTGTTAAAACAGGCTTCCCTATTATTGATTATAGGCTGGTACTACTCACAGGTTCACATCAATAACGTGGTGGCATCCGTAAAACATCACACACTAATGCTGGCATGCAACAACTTATATACACAACTTACCTGAAGAAACTCTTCAAGCAACCCAACCCCACTCAGCACCCCACGGAAAGTTAGATTACAATCCATTATCTTTTTACATTCAGCTAACTCTGCCTGATTTGGCAAATGAAGAATTCTTATTTTTGGATGGATGACTTGTAACATTAGCTCATTGCTAATTTCTACCCTTTACAACTTCAGGCTATTTTCTTTCTGAGCAAAGGCTATAGTCATAAACATGAAGAATGAATAGCCTGATTGAAATGAACTCTAGAATTCCTTCCCTCAGGTGAAAAACCAGCACAGTCACCACTACCTACTAAAGAAAACTTGAGGTACTGCCTCTAGAAAGAGAGAATAGCAGTATTTACATGTTTCAATGACTCAATGTGAGTCAAATTTTCAGTTAGTACTCCAATGACTTGTGGCAAGTTAAATTCTCTAAAGCCAGTTTTTGGAAACTAAGTTTTATGAGGGGTAAGATACTCAACAGCATTATTACTTCTGACTGCTGACATCACCTACCAGGACCCGTGCAATGCATTTGGCACTGTCCCCGCATGACATCCTTGTCCCTAAACTGAAGCGACACAGGTTTGACAGATGGATCACCCAGTGGATAGGGATTTAGCTGGAGGGTTGCAACCAACAGCTCAATGTCCAAGTGGAGATAGTGATAAGCGGCATTCCTCAGGGGTCAAGACTGGGATTTGCACTGTTTTAACATCTTTGTCAGAGATATGGACAGTGGACTCTCAGCAAGTTTGCTGATGACACCAAGCTGTGTGGTACAATTGACAGGCAGGGGGGAAAGGATGACATCTAGAGGGACCTTGACAGGTGTCTAAGCTGGGGCCAACCTCATGAAGTTCAACAAGGCCAAGCGCAAGGTCCTGCATCTGGGCTGGGGCATCCCAAGCACAAACACAGGCTGAGTGGAGAATGGCTTGAGAGCAGCTCTGAGGAGTATTTGCGGCTGTTGGCTGATGAGACATTTGACTCAACCCAGCAATGTGTGCTCACAGCCCAGAAAGCCAACCAAATCCCACATCAAACAAAGCACAGCCAGCAGGTTGAGGGATCAAATCTTCCACTCTGCTCCACTCTTGTGAAAGCTTATCTGTGTTCAACTCTGGAGGTCCCAGCATAAGAAGGACATGGAGCTGTTGGAGTGAGTACAGAGGATAGCCACAAAGATGGCCAGGGAGCAAGCTGGAGCATCTCTCCTATGGAGACAGGCTGAGAGATGGGGTTTTTCAGCCTGGAGAAAAGGCAGCTCCAGGGAGACCTTGTGGCAGTCTTCCAGTACCTAACAGGGGCCTACAAGAAATCCAGAGAAGGACTTTTCACAAGGGCATGTAGTGACAAGACATGGGATGATGGCTTTAAACTGAAAGAGAGTAGGGTTAGATTAGATGTTAGGACGAAATTCTTTACTGTGAGGATGGTGAGGTACTGCAAGAGGTTGCTCAGAGAAGCTCTGGACACCCCATTACACCAGACCTAGAAGTGCTCAAGGCCAGGCTGGATGGGGCTTTGAGCAACTTGGTCTACTGAAAGGTGCCCCTGGCCATGGCAGGGAGACTGGAACTATATTATCTTTAAGGTTCTGTCCAACCTAAAGCATTCTATGATTATTCCTGAGGTTCTCCATTTTGCTTGATTTAAGAAGTATTATTATTATTACCATGGATAAGAATCGAAACAGTACACACTATCCAAACTACATAGATCTTACTGCACAGTAGCACACTTTAGATCTGGTAATTTTGTTCAAAAGTTATCTTTCAGAACAATGTGCCAGACATTCAATCTTCATGCCTTTCTTTCAAAGCCATTTTCCTGACATTGACTAAAGTACTAGTAAAAATAAAATAAGAGGCTTATAACAAGACTAGCTCCACTAAGTATGGGATTAAAAGATCTATCTATCTGTAATTCCAGTTTCACCAATACCAGACTCCTCTGACCAGCTCTATTAGATCTCTCAGACCTGAACAGCATTTGCTCTAGAGTATTTAAAGCAAGATGTTCTCAAGGTTGCAAACAACTAGTGTTAATCGTACAGACCTGAGAAATATTATGAACAGCAGCTTCCAGTAGGTTTAACACCAGCATCTAACTAGAATCAGGATACTGATTCATGAAGCATTTAATGTGAAGTGCAAGTGACAAATTCACTAGACTGCTTTTTTTGTTTAGACCAAAACTACTAAAATCATTAAGCTTTGATGCTTTACTCACTGTGCTTCTGGACAGTGACAGCAACTATCCCTCCCACTGAGAAGACTACCACAGAGGCAATATATGTCAAAGTCTAGTAACAATTCTTGCACACATTTTCCAGCAGTTTAACGAAGAGAAAGGCTAACAATAGCCTAGTGTTCTGAGCTGCTATGTTAAAGTCCAGAAATCATTTTTCAGTTGTCTTTGGTTCCACAGTAAGAACAAGATGAAAAAAATAGTTCATATAAAAGATAAAGACATTTTAGAAGAAATCAAGAAGTTCTCTTCCTTCACTTGTTCTGGCAGAACTAGTGTGGCATCACTCCTGCTGTACTATCTACAAAGTGTTACACTGTAATTTTAGCACCTAAGACAGTATAACCATTGACTCTGCAGAACACATCAGGCTTTACCATTCATCACGTTTAGCCATACTGCCAGTGTAAGCTGTAGTAGCCTGCTTAGTCATATCATTAATTTCCTAAAATAAGAGACATTCTCATTACCTTCACCTCTTCTTCCCATATTCAACAGACCCTGAAAAAGTGGACTTGACTTAACACAAAAATTTAAATTTATTATTTCACTCATAAAGGCATCCAGGACAATAAGGTCCCAATTTTAATAATCATCTTAGTGTCCTGGGGTACCTAGGAGTAGAAAAATCACTTCAAAGGTTATTTTGAACACTTTGCAGCACAGCTATTGCATATCCCATACTCATGGTTTTTTCAAAGGTTTGATACTAGAGAAACATCTAGCTCAGTTGTTCTATTTCCACTGCAGCAGAGGCAAAAAGTACTTTGAAAATAGCAGTTTGTAAACATGTTTTGCTTGGTTGAGAGTGTGCATGCTGAATGCAGACCACAGTCAATCTTAATATTCTGCAGGCAAAGTATTGTCTACAACTTGCAACTTCTTTTGGGAGCCTAACTAAAGCACTCCCCAAAATACCCCCTGGATATTTTAATCAGCTTTTTCACAGGACAGAAGTTCAACAATACTTTCCTATTTGGTTCTTTTAGTACTGTAAATAGCAGTGAAAACAGCTTTGGAGGAAGAGCTGAAACCACATTTTTGCATGCCTCTTGTACGAGAAATGGCAACCCCTTAAACTAAAGGGCCTGAACTGCTTCCAGGACTCCCCCTGCCTCATAGCTTAAGATACACAGAATAGTGTGAGTTGAAAGGGAGCTTTTACACAAGTACGTATATTACACAGGCTGTGTTCAACTTGCATGCACTTTCCAGTTTTCCAGGATTTCACATTCTTCAGACAAAACTACCATCTGGGAAAACAATCTATTTCAGGAAATGGAGACAGTCTCAAACTAGCACTTGTAGAGTCAGAAACAAAGCTGTGACCTTGCAGGCATCAAAGTAACAGGCACAGCTGTAATTATACATTAGTTTCCTTTGATTTAAATAAAGTTAGAAGTTTGGACATGGGTTCAAAGTTTAGTACAGAATCGAGACTGACTTTTTTCTTGATCATATTATTCGTCTATTATTACAAAGCCTCCATATCTTTCTTAAGCAAAGGTTTAACAAGATGGCAAGGTAGGATTCAGAGCCCCACACAGGATTATTATTCTGTTCCACTGAGGGGAGGAATAAGAGAAATGCTGATAAGAAACTGAGATTTCTCAGGGAATAGATGAAGAGAACTGCAGATAAGAAACTCAGATTTTAAAAATTTATTCCAGCATGGCTAAATACAAATTAGAGTTCCTGGAAAGTCTTTACTACACAGGAACAGATACCCATAGCAAGCTCAAGTGTAACTTTTCTGGGAGAGAAGACATACTATAAGCATAAAAATAGGGACCAACTAAAAAGAAATGACAGCAAAGCACTGATAAAAACCCTAAGGTTATGTTATTCTGTGGTTCTGCACACCTATCTTCTAGCTTAGAGGTCTGGAGCCTGATTTAAAGTCATCTACACCTCTGTAGCTTTAAAGCCATTATTTAAATGGCATATGAGTTTTTCTGTATTGAAACTTTTTAGTTGTCTAGGTTTCAGCCACCTCTTTCATTGCTGTCTGCACTAACTGGCAGAGCTTTGCCTTCAGACAGATTCTTTTTAACAAGCACTAACTTTTTCCTCTTCCCTGAACAGTACTCTTCTCAAAGCACTACAGACTAATTAGCTGTGGAAACAGAGATTTCTTAATCTATTGTGCAGGAATTCTCTGTCCTTTTTGTAAAAGAAGGAGGTAAGACTCACCAGATCCTTAAAAGAAGCTGCATGCAGTCTGCCTCACAGCAATCCCACCTTCAGTGGTTCAGGACAGAAGCAGCCTGAGAATTTCATTCTTACTACTACCATAAACAATAGCGACAATGCTGGTGTCCATCCTCCAGGTGACCCATTCCCTCACTGAGGACCAGTGTTGAGGATAAAAACAAGTGTGCAAGATTCTGGTTTTCTTTTAAACCTATATTAGCATTCTGCTTTACCAATGAACCAATGTGATTGTCACCCGACAGACAAGTGAGTATCAGAAGGATTTACTCACTAAGAGAAGAAAAAAAAGTGCTCCTTTCAGCCATAGTTTAGCAATCTTGTCACATTTCTTCAGAATACTGTTCTGCTTTATTAGTGAGGCAGGAGAGTTCTTAATTTTTTTTGACATGAGAATAGTTTTTTGGACGCAAGTCAGGAAGCTAAGCAGTTGAAGGTTAACACTTCAAGATACGGTTGAACGCCAGCTGAAGAATTATTAAGTCTAAGTTTCACTCACTGAGCTTCAAACACAAGTTAAAAGCAAAGTCAGCTCCTCAGTCTGAAACACTGAGCTGGCTCTCAAGACCAATTCTCAGCATATCGCCTAAAATCTGGAAATACACAGTGATTCAGTCCCTCAGGGCAAGTATGTGTTTGGAAACTATGAAAAATGCCCCATGACACCCAGAGGAGCAAGCAATAGATACAAAGTAAGTGTTTTTAGAAATGTATTCCTACAAGGCCAAAATACAAGGTTAAAGTTCCTGGGAAGTCACACCACACAGGGAGAGAAGAAATGCAGCTCAGTCACCAAACACTCAGACATTTGTTGAAAGTGTAAAAAACTGTTAGTAATAATGGAAAGGAGTCAGTAACTTCTAGTTAAGTGTTCTGACACTCGGCTGCCTATAGTAGGCAGGAATTAGACCAAGCTGCATATCTATGAACTGAAGCAGGCTAGAGCCAAGCATAGTTTTCACATCTGTAATACTGGTCCTTTTATTTTGATCTTATTCATGGCAGACTGTTTGCAGAGCATCTTCGTAACTCAATCCTAAAATGAGTCACTAGAAGGCCCTTCGACAGTCTTCCTCCTTTTCAACATATCTCACTACTTGCATGTAGCCTATGTAGACAACCATCTAATAATTAACCAAGACAGACTTCAACGTCAGAGAACTTAAATTCTAAAACAAGGAATATTTTCTGAAATCCAGTGTTACCTAACCAGTGATAAGTAATCTGAAACAAAGCAGTTATCCACTAAATGTCATGTACTCAGACTGTCATAGATCTTATTTGTGAAAAAGCACACAAGAAAAATGAAAAATACATTTCAGATTACATTAACTTCAGAAGCAGCCACATAGCAGACATTAAATGCCTTCATAAAAAGTCTCTGAATAAACTTATAGGCCTATGTTTCCCCCAAGTAGAATGCTCAAACACTCCCTCAGCTTGAGAGCAGCAAGCAAAAAAGAGAAAAAACCCTCTCCCTCCCAAACTGAAGTGCTAAGACAGCATTTTTATGGCCCAGAACTTGACTCTCAGTAGAGACACAGCTGTCAAGGTACACGCTTCACACCACCTGACAGGAAAATCTATCCCAAAGACTGCCAACAGAAAACCATTCAGTATGCCTACTTGTTTGGACTTTCAGAAAACAGAAAGCAAGTGAAAAGCATCCATGGGAAAAATTCAAACACTCTTGGAAAAACAAGTACATTAACAGTAGATTCTCTGAAAGATGCATCTACTTCTGCTCATGCTCTTCAGACATACTGCTAGCACTCAAAAAAGAAATAAAATCTCATCTCTGTGAGAGCAAATCTCCACCACATCTCTCCCACCCTTCATAAATTATTTCCCAAAGTACCTCCTGATGGGTATATTTTTATCTGAGAGCAGGAGGAGGAAAATAACGTGTCTTTTCTTAATAGACACGCCAATACTACTGTAAGAAAGAGGACAAATGCTGCCCGGCGGCTACAGAAGCCGCATCAGGTGCAGTGCACGCCGAGTGAAGCACTGGGCGGGCTGAGGCTGGAGAACAACCCCAGCCCTCACCTCTGCTCAGATACAGGAAGCGAAGGGTTTGAAAGCGGCCGGTGACAGATCAGGTACCACACTGGGGACGAGCGACGCCCGCTCACGGCCCCAGGACCCTCACGGCTGGGGCAGGGAGCGGGGGCTCGAACGGCGGCAGCGTCAGCCCCCGGGCGGCAGAGCGAGCGCTGCCCCAAGCCCCGGCCCCGCTCCCCGCACAGCTCCGCGGCCCGGGCGCGCCCAGCCGGCCCGAGTAGTGCCCGGGGATGTGGAAGGAGGCGGGGGCCGCCACCGCCCCCTCACCTCCTCCGCCGCTGGGATTTACCTGGCCGGGGAGCCCGCGCTGCCCGGACCTGCCCCCACCAGCACTGCGCTTTCCCGGCGATAAGGGCGAAGGGGCACTGAGCGGGCCCTCGCCCCTCACCCTCCGGCCGGGCGGGCGGCAGCCGCTACACCGCTCCCGCCGCCTCAGAGCCTGGCGCTGGAGGCCGCCATCTTAGCTCGGGCAGCGAGACCGCCCCCTCGACGCAGCCGCCGTGCGGCCCGCGGCCGTCACGGGACGCGGTCACCTGATGTTCTCCGAGCCGCCACCGCCTCCTCCCTTCCTACCCTCGCCCCCTGCCCTGCCCTGCCCTGCCCTGCCGCGTTCTGCGGGGAAGCGGGATGGCTCCCTGCGCACGCGTCACGCCGCGGGGGTGCAAAGTCCCTGCCGTCTTCACCTTGCACGTCGCCTCGAGAATGTCGCTGAGCTGTGAGCTCCTGCATGAGCTTCTCCAGGCCGTGAAAGGCGCGTTGAACAGTTAAAAAGCCAGAGCACGCTTTTTAACTATGCACATTACTTACGTGACTGTAGAAGCAGTGTTAAATGCCACATTAACGCTGCGGAGGCTGAGTCACCGATTTATGTTGTTGGCCAACCACCCTTCGGAGTTCTTACGGGACTCTTGAGCTCCCCGTCAACTTCCCCATATTCTGTACCAGATGTAAGATTTCCCAAAAATGTTGTAAACTTTGGCAGCATTATAACCCGACCTTCTTAAAATGCCTAATGATTTGCATAAATATTTTTAGTATTTTTAAATATGACTGGCATTAGACCATGTGAGCTTACCATGGTCTTTCCTTTAAAATAGTGTAATTAAAGTCTGCAGGTGAAGGGAGAAATGATGAACAAACTGTAACTGAAACTAATTATCTTGGAGAAAAAAAATAGCAAAACCACAGGCCATAAATTCCTATTTTTTTTAATATCCTTTTCATCCTTGTGGGGACTCTTAGAAACGGCATGAAGCTGCATCAGGGGAGGTTTAGGTTGGATATCAGGAAAAAGATTTTCATCCAGAGGGTGGCTGGGCACTGGAAAAGGCTCCCCAGCGAAGTGGTCAGAGCACCAAGCCTGCCAGAGTTCAAGAAGCATGTGGACAGTGCTGTCAGGCACATGGTGTGACTCCTGGGGATGGTCCTGTGCGGGGCCAGGGGTTGGACTCGATGATCCTGGTGGGTCCCTTCCAAGTCAGCATATTCTATGATAAACTGTCTTATATTTTAATACTCTTAAGGTATTTCAATACTAGTCAGTCATTCTTTTGATAAGTCTGTATCTGGGGCACTGTGGTAAAATAGCACTGATGCAAAAATAACATTGCTTTGGGGAAGCTGATAAATTGCTTTTGGTCACAGAACTTCAAGGGAGAAAAAAAAAAAAGATGTAATGTTTTATTAACATACTAGGAATTGCAGGAATCTAATTTCAGAGGGAGGTCATGTGATTCAGAAGAGTTTCTTTGAGTGCATGGAAGAGTTTTTGGACAGGCTTGACGTGATTTCTAGTTTTGTGGATTAGTTGGTTCAGAGGACTTGTTCAGGGGGCTTGATTTGGTTTTAGTACTTATTGTGCATTGTTGATATAGGTAGGTAAAATACACCAAGTAAAGCAACAGCTTTGTGAGGTGTTTATTACTTGGGAACAAAGAATGACATTTGCGTAATTAAATCAGTGTGAAAAAGTAGTAATCAATATTTTCATGGACAGATTTTAATCAGACAAAGATTACATTACAGTATGTTTATTCATCTCAAGCTATTATTTCAGTAACTATATGTTTTCCACTATTTTTGGACATGCGCTTATGTAAGTAGTGATACTAACTTTGGTTCTAATGCAATCAACTGATAAAAGGAAAGGAGATTAAGAGTGAGAAAATTTGAGAGATAGTGAAATAATAATTTTGAAATTATTACTCAGAGAATGAGCAAGCAAGAAAGGTGTGTTTAGCAGTTCTGACAGGAAGTTATGGAAAATATATTGTACAATATGGTACAAAAAAATTAGAAATTAAAGTAGATGAGGATTTCATAACTGTTTAATTGTAAAGTATGTGTGAAATTCCATTGTGTGCAGACAACAGCATTCCAGTTTGTTTAGTCATTTTTTGTTGTGAAATGATACTACTGAATATTTTTAGAGATAGCATTTAATTTTTCTGTTTAACTAAAGGTCTGTGAAAATCTTGGAAACGAAAAATTGTACTTTTAACACCTTCTCCAATTTAAAACTTAACAGTTTTATTTTAAAAAGCAATTAAAAAGAAAGTGAACAAAATCCTCACTCCATTAATGTCAATGGCAGTTTTGTTATTACCTGTGTCTGACACAGGTAGTGTTTCACCCTTAGTTTTCCCAGTCACAGAGTCAGAAATCATATTAGAGCCATTCTCATTATTTAAATAAGAATAGCAAAACACAGATTTGATGTCTTCTTGGAAGATAAAATGTTAAATTGCTTCAATCCACTCTGTAGAAGCAAACCCGTGTTCAATTCTTCTAGATCTTTCATCGGTAGTACTGCAAATGTCAATCTGACCTTGTCCATTTAAATACTTTCATTTGCAAAAGAGTTCAGGCCACCTCCAATCTAGAGAGCAAAGTCTCTCCTTACCATCCAATTAGTGAAATCCAGAAGGAATGAGGAGTTCTAGTCCACCACTAAATAATTAATAGTCCACTGTCTATTTTTGTGATCAGCTCCTATTCTGAAAGACTGTGGTTTAGGATGGCTGAATTCTTCAAGAACACTACAATACAGATACAGTAGAGCCAATGCTAGGATTCTCTGCAGCAACAGTAAATATAATTGTAAATACAACCTATAATAGCAGGGATCCTACTACTTTTAAAACACGTATATTGTGGTTTATAGCAATAACAAAGAACAAGTTTCTACCTAGTCTGCAGGCAGTGAACAAAGGACCAATTAACTTCCTTTCCTAGTACTGTCTCTAATGGTGGGAAAGAATTTTGTGTTATCTGTTTGGACAAAGGAGGGATTTTTCCACCCTTCCTTGTCTTACAAGAAAATAAGTTCCTGCTAGAACTGGGAATAGTTACTTCACTCTCTTACTTATTTACAGTGTTGGAGGATGCAGGACCATCCACTCTGAAGTCAACTACTTTGTTTCTGCCATGAAGTAATGGGGATCTATTCAGTCTTCTCTAAGAGTGTATTTAAGTGGTACACCACGGCTGAGTATAAATTTAGGATAATTAACAGAAAATATGCTTAATAATGGTATTTTTAATATGACTAAATAACAATGACAGTAATCCTTTGATGACTATTTATAGGATTAATGGTATTTTTAATATGACTAAATAACAATGACAGTAATCCTTTGATGACTATTTATAGGACTTGACTGAGAGAGGATTACAAAAAGATTTTGAAAGGGACAAGGGGGAGGTAAATGTACAAGTCCCACCTGAAACTAATTAAGCAAGGTGCCTTTGGACACCTTTGTCCTGGATCTTGTCACTTTTACTGCTAAATTGTTGCAAATGCCAAAATTCAGGTTACACAGAGGCCTTCTGGAAATCAGACCCACATTACTGCTTCAGTCTTTGTTCAACTCGTTATTCCAAAGATGCATTAAGACTACGCTGACAATCTGCCAGCTGTTCAAAGCTCGCATCAAATTTTTATGTATCTTGACATATTTTGTCTAAAAATAAATGCAGATAATAATGATAATTTATCTTCTCTGTGACATTAACTAAAAGGTAACCTCTGGATGCTCCCCATTAATAATTCTATATTTCCTGATAGACTCATGAAATGATAACTTGTTATCTTAGTTAATAGCTTGATAATAACTGTAGCCTCAGCTAATTAACTTGGTGACAAATTTTGTTAAATTATTAATAAACATCTTCAACACAGTGATTCATGCCAATCTGTATTCATATTAATAGCATTCCTCCAATAACTCCTCTTCTGTTTGGATAATCCTTTCATTTTGGCATCAACATAAGTGCAGTAAATACCCCCATATTAACTTTTGATCCCTTAATCCACCTATACCCTTGTATAACCTGGTCTTTTTGGTGTGTCTTTTGCAGATAATCTACAAATTACCTTTTAACTCTTTTATCTTCCATTAGATAAGTTCCAGTATTAGTTCCAATCCAGTTTTAGTAGTTTATGTGGGTACATCTGGTGTAAGAAAAGTGAATATAACAGATTTGCTTAATATCTCAGATGCCATTCATAGTAGAATGAATCTTTTCATGGAACTCCATAGCAATGTTGTAACAGTTCCTAATGAAATGACATTGTTTAAAAAAATGTGTGGTTACATTTTTTCAAAGAAAAATGTAAAGGACAAAAGTATTGGGTTTTGCATGTAAAACAAAATAACAACCATTTCATGCAGAAAGTCCTTAACTGCCTTCTCTTTCAACTTCATTTAGCCAGGTTGTATAAATCTGGATAAAATCTGTACACATATGTTCAGTGATACTTGATAAAATGTTAATGAAAATTTCCATATACTTAGTTCATCCTGGGCATGCTTCAACTTAGTATTCTCTCAAGATAAACTGGTCTTTGAAATATCTGGCCTTGGGGACCATTTTGTGATAGAAAGTACTGCAGATGTCCCAGGTGGTATTTCTTCTCACTGTTGACATACAGCCCATGCGGGGAAGTGACCTGAAACACGAAGAGGAGTGAACTGTGAGAAAGGTGAGGACCTAGGCAGAGAAGAAACTGGAGCATAGAAAAGGAACACCAAAACTGGAGAGCATGTGCTAGCTGAGGACAGTGTGGTAGGAGTGGGTTTTTCGTATGGGAATCACAGGATGGATAAAGATCTTGAACAACTGAGAGACAAGGGCAGTAATCAGTCAACTTCAACAGGTTAGACATAAGAACTACGAAGGTAAGAAGAGCTGTGAGGCTATGACTTCAGAAAATTTTACTATGAACAGAAGAAGTACTTATGGAGGGAGAAGAGGATTTTTTTCTCAAGAAAATTGGTACAGGCAATGCACAGAAGAGGGAAAGCAAAAGGAGAAGAGTAAGGAAGTACCTAGAAGTACCTAGATCTGGCCTAGGGAAATGCTGTTAATGATACAAGTAGCTGAGAAGAAAGACTGGGAGTGTCTAGAGAAGGAGTCAGGAATTGAGGTGAGGAATAGAATCTGAATCAGTTTAGGATGAGAGGAAGATTCAAATGTGGAAGCACAGAGTGGGAGAAAGCTTAGCACAGCAACAGACTGAAAAAGACAGGACAAAAGAGGCAGTACCCATAACAGTCTGCTAAACCCCACTTTCTGTGGGATAACTCAGGCTGAGAAACTTAATGCCCATAGGTATTTAGCATCCTCTCTCGCAGATGTCAGCTTAATTCTGTTGTTAGTTTCTGTTAGTACTCATTGGAGATCTGTGTTGCAGATCTAGATGTAGTATGTGATATAATCCCACATCATAATTATATGGATTTTTAAAATAAATCTAGAGTATTATACATTAACACACATAAACAGCTGTGCAATATTGACATTGTAAAACCAAAAGTCTTTTAGTGTTAAAAAATTCCAGAAGATTAGGATTGCCTTTGCAAATAATTGCATGCTTATGTACCATTTTTATCCATGGGAACTTTGCCTTATTCACTCCACAAGATAAAAGGACTCATTGAATCCACATGGATGCTATACTGTGTTCTACACTTTGATCAGTTTGCTGGCCCAAGATTTATTTAGTGTACACCATACCAACTCTATTATTCAAGCTTCAGATTTACTAATTTCCATATTGACATTTCTGTGATGTTGTTCAGTACACCGAGTGCTCCAGGAACATGAATTAATTTATTTTCACAACATCCTTCTGCTTCTAATATCTGACTAGTTGAAATTACATTAATATTTCTTTTTCTGTATATTCTTGTGTATAATTTTCAAGTATCCTAACACAACCTTTAAAGATCATGCATTTTTTAGCAAAAACACACTTCTCCTATAGATAAATAAATAAATAAATACATAACTCTTTTATCTTTCCCTGTCTCTTTTTTATGGACAGGAGAACCAAAACAGATGACAGTGTATCTTGCAGGCTTATTCATTGAATTGATCTGTATGAGAGAGTGAGATGTCATGTTTCACATGTCTTATATATTTTAGAACGTGCTTCTATCTTATGAAATTCATGTACTTAAGACATTGAATGGTCAACTTCGTTGTCAATCTATTTGTTAAAGGTTGACTTTTGTGGAAAGTTAAATTTAAATGCTAGCCCAGGAGTAGGAATGCTATTAATTAGAGAAACTGAACATTGACAGAGTGGCCAAGATTTATATTCAACAATTTGGGTAACAAAAAATAAAAATAAAAAAGTAATTAAAAAATTTATTTTGAATGCTAAAGTGTTGCAGGAACAGACTGAATTAGTGGAACAGTAGGAAAATTCAGTCATAGGAATTTTTTAGTAGAGCTACTCAGAATCACAATGAGATTACTTTAATGTATCTCTAGTTGCAGTGCCTTCCAGGTATTTAAATTTGGTCATCCGAACCAAAAGGACCTCTGAAAACCAAGCAACGGGTTCCTGCTTATGCAGTACAGTATTCATCAGCAAGAGTTAGAAAGTAGTCACTTATGTATTCTTGACTCCTCACTTCAGCCTGCAATAGGGGAAAAAAAAATAAGTACTAATTCCCTGATTGCCTAGCCTGGGGTCAAATCCTAGAACTAGAAATGAATGAGATTATAATGCTCAATGGAAATAATTGTGGACAAAGCAACACACAGGAATTATTAACCTTGCCCAAAGTGCTTCAGAGAATCGGAAAGTCTATTTTCAGAGAGTAAGGCTGTTCTTGAGCATATCCAGTGTTACTTCCATCAAAATTTGTTCATGAAGCGAGAAGAGAAGAACAAAGGAAGTTATGATGATATAACTTGCAGACCAAGCCATTGAAATTACAGCCTTGTGAGAAAGAATGTAAATCAGAATGATTCCTTCATTTTCCCTTTTTTTTTAAAAAAAATCCAACTTCCTATAGTCCATAGTATGCTCTTTACCATTTAGAATGACTGATAGCCAAGAAATGCAGATGAACCATTTATGACTGATACAGCTGTGAGGTGTTTTTGCAAAAACAAAAGAACATTTTGTGACCTAATAACATTTCCCAACTCTAATTTGTCTGTGAACAGATCGCTACCAGTAGCAGCAGCAGCAATGAAAAGGCTTTTGGCTGAAAGACATAAGCTGCATAATATGTGAAAGCTGTATTGTTTTTATAGCAATTGAATCTCAGGCATTATCTGTATACCTTTTAGAGACCCCAACAATAGCTTAATTCCCTATATGCAGGATCCATAAGTGGAACACTTAAGCTGCTCTCTGCCCATCACCTGTCCCTTTTTTGCCATGGAAAACTGGAAATTAACTTCAATGACTTTGCTTTCACCTCACTTCAGTCGGAATGCCTAAAAAACATCAGTGATGGTGTTTGGGACTATATTGCTATGTGTAGCTTTACATCTTGGTGTAACTTCCAACAGCAAAGAATGGTGCACAAAGCCACCCCGTCCCTGCAAGAGCAGAGCTGGCATGTCACACACTGATGGCACAAGGTGCGCCTGATTTAATTGGCATTTAAACCTGAAACTCCTGATGGAGCCAGAAAAGGCCTTGATCCTGGGAGCTGTGCCTCCTTCTCCATGCAGACAGATCTCAGATCTGAAAGGTCATATACAATTACCCTAGATCCTTGACTCTGAATCTTCAAATAACATTGAAGATTCATTGAAGATAACATGAAGAATAAATAATAAAGTGATTGAACCCACTGGTATTCCCTACAGGCATGTTCTCACCCTTATTGTTCACAGGCAAGAGGTCTCAGCATTCATGTGATAAATGTTTTAAGCTCTCTGTGCAACATTAGTGATCACTAGTGCTGGTCTGAATGGGGATGGGGAATATTCCTAGGCAACATACCCTCTCCTTGGAAGAAGGCTCAGAAGAGATGGGCACAAGTGCTTATAAAGCTTGTGTTATGAGCTGTTTACAGTGATAATCAGATTACATGCACGTTAACAACAGAAGGAGAGTGAAGCATTATACTGCAATAATGTCAAACTGCATTGCAAACCGTGGATGTAGAGAAGCTGATAGTTCATCTTTCCCCTGTTATTGAATGACATCTACAATGGAAGAATGCTGGGCACAGTGAGTCATAAAAAGCACATCAGTCAGCATGATTTTCAGGCTCTTTCCCATTTCCTGTAATAAGCAGAAGCTGTACTTTTGAAATGTCTCTTTTGAGTTGGTAGATATTTTTTCTTAGATCTTTACAGTTTCACCTTCATTTTCCTCATGCTGTTGCTGGTTTCGTTTTTCTCATTATGACCAAATCATTGAGTCCCTTACCAATTTCTCAGTATTGCAGGGATAGTGGTATTTCAGCTTCCGATGATGAAAAAGTATTTCACCTTTAATATCCAGATCACTGGGTCATTTGGCTGAATTAATGGGAACAGAAGTAGATGAATCTGAGAAAGCACAACCAGCAAGGCAGAAATGCATGCCGTAAATTAACACTCCTTCTAGCATCCATTTCAGGCAGTATATTATCCATTTTATCTTCCCACTCTTTTTGCTTTGCTTTGACACAGATCGTGACCATCAAGCAGTATAGAAGGCATATGCTGTTGTTTTTAAGCATAAGCATATGGATACTTATGTAATCTTATTTAGTGCTAGTTTGGTTTTTTGGTCAAATTTCCCTGAACTTCTGCTGCCCTATTTTTAGTGTATGGCAGACAGGCATGTAATAAAAAAATTTTAATATATCCTTATTTTCACCTCTTGATTTCTGGGAAAAATATTATTGTATTATACTAATAAAACAGGTTTGGATTATAAGAATTAATCATTTGTTTGATAAATTACTTAACAGTGAACTGAAATTAGCTAGTGTGCTAATTTAATTGGTTGATGGGCAAGTAAGTGCTATCCACTTGAGAGGAAGGTAAACTAAGATCAAAAATGCTTGAATTGTCCCTCAATGGAGGTGATGTTACAGCAGCCATGAAAAGGACTGTGTTCTCTATCATACAAGTACAGATTTCTTTCGTTTCTGCTTCTGGTCCAAATTCCTTTTTCAGAAGAGAATTATCTTTTACTAAAGAAGTGTCAAGAATAAAATTCATGAATATGTAAGCCAATTTTGTAATTTCTTTTACTGATAGTTTTTCCCTACAATCTGCAAAACAAGTGATTTGTTAGCAAAGAAGGCACTGAGTCTTTTTTGAACTGAGCTGTTCAAACCGAATCTTTTTACAAAGAGGTAATTATTTGCATAAGAACAAATATGCTGATTAATTACTTCAGTGTGAATCTTATGATCTGAAGTGACCTGACCTTTACAAGAAAACTCTTCTATGCACAAATAAGATCAAAGTCATGTAAGGTGTAGAATATATAGAGTAGTCTAAAACTGAATTGTTAATTTATTGTATTTGAATAAACGAAGCTTTTCGGTATTCATTAAGAGAAAAAGAAGTATTTTATCAATATATTTTATGTTCTTTTGTTATATAAAAGTGACTAGAAATTATGTCTTTGAATAAAACTTGGTTTTCTCTTTGACCAGTGCTTAGAGATCTGGTGTGCCCAATTTTTTAGGAAAACTAATACAGCTTTTGACAGAAGCACAAACTGCTGACTTGGCACAAGGCAGACAAAAGCCAAACAGTTCATTTGTGGGCCTAAATTTATTTTAGTTCAGTCAGTAAACAGGAGCACAGCATGGACTTTGCTGATTAAAAGCAAAACTAAAAAACCCTGAAGCTGCATTTGACAATGTTCCAATTTGTAACCAGCTCATCACATGGGATACTGTTTCCATTTACTTTCCGGCTTCAGGCATCCCTATGCAGAATACTACTGTTTCATTGTGTGGCGGGGTTTTTTTTTCCCCTAGGAAGAATTTTTTTTTTTTTGCCTCTCAAGTTCCTGGAGGTACTTAATACCCCTACCCAAAATCTGAGACATTTGCAGTTTACCATGCTGTTCCTTCTTTCACTGCTCATGCCTTTACCATCTGGGAGGACCTACCTCTTGCAGCCTTTGCTTATGCAAGTGCTCTCAGTGTGAGGGATCAGAGTCAGTGGAACTGTGCACATGTGTAATCACAGAGATGAGGATTTCCAGGAGGTGGCTGCAAGACAAGTGTATTGTATATCTTCACATTTCCTTTGCTATTTTAATTTCATATGTACTCTTGTGTGCCCCTTCGTCATGTCCTATCTGAATGTACCTCACACAACATTGCTCTGTATTACAGGAGGCAACACAAAGTTAGTAATTAATTTCTGATCATTAACTTCCTCTCCCTCAAGAAGTGCCTTTTTTAATGTCATTACTACTATTAAAAGTGATATAAATTTGTTACAATGATAAACTTGCTTTCAGTATATAATAATTTTCAATAGTTATGTTAGTAAAAGGTTTTGAAGGAGAATTTGGAGGTAGGAATTTCCGTGCCATGAGTTATTTCTCAAATTACTACAGTATTATCCATTAATAGCTTGGGGTTTTAGAAGTTTTAGGTTCTGTATTTTCCTCAAATTAAAAATATGCAAAGCTTAATAATTTCTAGGCCTGAAACATCTGTTTCTAGAACAAGCATGTTTTTCATTGATTTCTGATATAAAGCTCCTATCTGCATGTGGCAACATCATTTGACTTCAGATGACAAAATGGTGAAAAATCCTCAGCTGAAATTCCCAGTGTCAGACTGAGTGGGTAGATGTGATGGGTTGGATTCATAATTGTGATCAACAAGAAGTGAGAAAATGCTGGTGGAAAGTCTATGGTCAGCATGGAAATTTAATATAGCAAAGCTAAGCCTGTAATCAACAGCTAGACTGATCAAAGATATTTTTCATTTTTTCTTCCATTTATGGTTTCTGTTATGTTAGTTGACTATGGGAATTAAGCACAGATTAACACAGGCTAACAGAAGGTCAGAAAAACATAATCATCTTCTGAAGTTTTGCCACTGAGTATGACTGGAGTTCTTGTCTGTGAAAAAAATATCACTGGTTAATCCCTGAGCCAAGTGTGTAGTGAAGTCTGGTATTTCCTGAGGCAGCAAAATCTGTTCATTTTACACTAATTTACCTATCAACTTTCTGCACATTATCTAGAGGAAAATTGTTAATATCTTTTCTACTCCTTTAAAAGGGAAGTTAGTTCTGGAAGGGCAGAGATGATTGCCATCCAACATGATTTTTTCTTCAGATTCAGAAGCATAAAAGTGGGCTAGATCCCGTTTAAAACAAGCTTTCTTATGATTATGAAAACAAGCTTATTACGGTAAGTGGGAAGCTGCAAACACCGAGAGCTTGTCTAAGCAGTAGGTGGCAGACTGCTCCCAGTAATCCGTAAGAAGTTGTGACTCAGCCCTTCTTAATGCCCATGGAACTACAGCTGAAGGTGATGTGATGAGAGATGTAAAGCTGGGGAGATTCCTAGGGTTCAAGCGGTCTACCTACTTTCATGGAGCATGCCAGGGATACTGCGGTCAGCACTTGGCATGAGAGGGGATGTTGCTCCTGCACGCCCTGTATTATCAGTTCCTAAAGTAACTGTGGCAGTTACCCTGCCCTGCAACAGCTGGGTGACCTTGATCTTATTTTGGAGGATTTGCCACTGTTGATGATAAGCCGGTGCTGTCCTGGCTTTGACACCTCTACAGAACAGTATGCCTGTAGTTTTGTCACTATTTGGAAATCCCTCTTAACTCCAGATACCCCTAGGAGTTTTTAAACCAAAATAGAGTTTAACATGTGGAATTATATGTCTGAGGATGTCTACGGATACACCAAGACCTCTACTGTTCTCTACATACACAAAGTAGCTTCAGTAAAGCACCCAAAAAGCTGGGATCCAGTCTTCTGACAAAGCTTTTTATTTTTTTCTGTGCTTGCCCTTCCCTAAATAATGCTAAGGTAGAACAAATCTTTTCTCTTTATAGCAGATTTAATTTTGAATTTAAATTCACCTTGAGGGGTTTCCCCGGAGCCCCACTGCTAATTATTAATGCACATAAAGAGATACCTTGTCCCTTAGCTTTTTTCTCATATGTTTCATTGCAAGAGAAGTGGTGCTAACAGAAACTGTTTTTCCCATCACACTTGTTTCTCACGCCATTATTTTGCTGACTGCCAAAGACCCTATCTAGTGTATACCAAAACAGTTAATTACCCACCTAGGACTAGGCTGTTGTATCAAAGTAGAGGACTGCCCAAAGACTGCTGAAAACCACACCACTGCTGGCAAACACTTGGGGGAGCTGCCCATCCACTATGCAAAAATATTGGATCCAAATTATGGAATGATATGCTTAGCATTCACCAGATTATTTAGAATTGGTTTTGTCACCAGACAAGATTTCAAAGCAAAAGAATCTATAAAAACACAGATTGTCATACTAGGACAAGCATTATGAAAGTACAAATTAACCAAACATGATGAAATTTATATTTCTATTAAGATTTGCTAGTTTTAGCTGCTTTTCTATTTAAACTAACTTTTGAGACTGATCCTTTGTGCTCTGCTAATAGTTAGTAGGATATCAGGTGGATATGCAGAGGTTTTTTTTGTTTTGCTTTCCTGCTCAGGCTATGTAACATTTTTACGGCATGCTTTGATTTGACTAAGATTGTGCCATCAGTCTTCAAGATGCTTTCTCTTGCTTTTATCTTCCTAAAACATGAGGGAATTACTTTACAAATTATGCATGATGAAATAGATAGATTGTCTGTGTTCCCTTCCATTTTTCTTGCTAGCTTGCTATCAGGGTTACATCAATTGCTTAGTGTATAAATGAAAGATTGATTTGAGAATGGGGTGTTGTCCAGCTATGCACAGTTCCCCTCCTTCCTCCCTGCTATACACTCATTCAGACTCAGGGGAAATCATGAGTCGTCACGGCAACATTTACTAGGGCTCAGTGAACATGTAAGCACATGGTGGAAAACAAAAACATCTCTGAGAAGAATAGAAAGAGTAGCTTCAGGACCATGCCAATCATTTCTTGACAGCAGAGCTCATTTTTAAAATTGTTAGATTTTATTATTAGAAACCTCCCCAAGCCATACTATTCTATGACCATCCCTATAGCATTTCCAATTGTCTTAGAATTTACTTTGAACAAGTAGGAGTCTGTAACATCCTTCTGCTCAGAAATGCAGTTCTTTTAGAGTTTATAATTGTTATTTCGGGATATTTGGTCTCATTTTTGAACAGTCCAGACCTATCATCATCAAGAGCCTCATATTAGTCTTTGTGTTTTCTCTGATGACAAATATAGACTGCATTCTAAAAATGCGTCCTAAACCAGAGAGATATATCATTTTGAACAACACACTTGAGACGAGTCACAAGGTGTTTGCACTCTCCAAAATGGCAGTTACTTCATTGAAATAAAGAAGAAGATTTGTTTAGAGTGCTTAGTCTGCTTTAGATAATGCAAGCTATGGTTATGAAAATCTCCTAACATTTTGTTCAGAGTTAGTGGTCTGAAGCATCAAGTGAATAAATATTCAGTAATTGTACTCTTGCCTGCAATTCTGCAGAGTATAGGATTATTTTTAGGGCTCAAGTCAGGCAGTCATTAATGACAACAGCACTTCATAGTGCACAATGGTCTTTACAGAGGATTGGTATTCAAACCATAGTGAAACATCAACTAGACAACCAGACCAAGCAGCACAGGTAGTGGTTTTTTACAGTATTGATATTAATGAATGTATGATCAGAAAGGGAGAGAGGTAATTCAACAGAGACTGTTTTGGTGCAGACCCTGAGGTTGAGTGTGGTAATTAGAATGAAGCATCGAGGGGATTAAAGACTCATTTGATTCACATCTATAGCCACATAGTTTTGGTGGTTAAAATATGTAAAAGTAAGCTTACAGTACTCACTATATTGTTGTACTTCACCTCTATCCTACCAGTAATTCAGAGGTGAGTGCAACTAGCCTTACAAGAGAAGACAACTCAATAACCGTGCTGGAGCTGGGCTAACCAAGCCATGGTGTGGCTTAATATAGCCTGTCTTTTCAGCTTCTTCTTTCCAAGCATTTAAGTGAACTGAGTGAAGTGAAAATTAAGCCTTCATTTAGCAAAAGAAGATTTCCATGTGCTTATTTGAATAGTCTTCCAGACTACATTGCTTTTTCATCCACATCTTCCTTCACCAACGAAAGAGGATTGTGGTGAATAAATGGATTGATAAAGCTCTCTTCCACCAGCATATTACAGAGAATACAGATGATTCTCATGAAGAGCTGCTTGTATCAGTAGCAAATGTTCTCATCTATATACAAGCGTAACATGCTATGTCTGAATTGTTCATTTAACTGCCATGGAGGTGTTGGCCTGTACTGTAAAAGTATTTCTGTATATATATATTCTAATCAAACAAGGGAAGAAATGTTGTAGAACAAGCAGTAATTCACTAAAAAAATCCATTTTAATCTTAAATGTTTGAAAAAATCTGAATAAGAAGTAGGCTTCAAGTCTGCTTGAGCTCTTGCTGCTTCTGAAGAGCAGCCAGGAGAAACTCCAAGAATGCCTTAGAATGGAAAGAATGAAGGAGCTCCACTTCCAAGAAGTACTAGCAATGTCCTCAGACAGCTCAACAGTAGTGGGTATTACAGAATCTTGCTAGTCTTCCCGTAATTATTGATTCAAATGCTGTTAAGACTTGTATATTAGAGAATGGAGGAGATGTGCTTACCTATTTTTGCCTTAAATTACAGGGGTTTGAGTCCATGTATCTTTTTTTTCTCGTCTTCCTAAAGAAAAAGCTTTATGATCAGCCTGCATTTTACAACCTTTCTTTGCATAGTTTTAGTTTATAGGGTAGATGAGCTAGCAGAATTGCTATGTCCTCTGAAGTCAAAGGCTCCGTGTAGGAAGAGAGCAACAGATTTAGCTGCTGTGAACAGAGCACAGAGAAAATACCTTTTTTTGACATGGACATGACTGCAGCTAAATATATAGAGAGATGAAACCAGGACAATTTTTTTTGCCTCTACCTACTTTAAGCTGATAAATGGTATCTTTCTTCTCTCTACAGAATTTTTAAAAGATCACTGGAATCTCCGTCTGCAGGATGGAGACAATTTGACAAATTTGACAATGCACTATGAATCTCAGGAGAAAACGTAATGTCATTCTAGTAAGAGATATTACAGAAATTAGCAAAACAGGGCTTTATCTTTTTAACTGTCTTTCCAACTGTACCTGATCTCCCAACATGATCTTGCAGGTCTTCCCAGTGCTATAATCCCTTTGGGGGTGAAGTTGCCTAGTCATAGAAGAAACCATGTAATGGAATAGTTCAAGTGATGTGCTATTATTTCAACAGCAACTCATGTTTATCTATCTAAGTATTAATACTTGGCAATTTCTGATGAAGAAGCATTAGTGTCTAAATCAATAAAGTTAGCTGTTTATAGGTAAATGTCCATCTTTCATCCCCATCTTTATAAGAAATGCAATAAGGAGTACCGTAGTTTCAACTATTCCATGCCAAGAATACAATCCTGTGCAATTTTGCTTACATCACCTCCTCATGGGTTTGCATGGGTCAAGATTATATGCCAAAGAATAAACCAGTCTCTACCCTTGTCACCACTCTCACATTCCAGCGTGGTAAGTCATTAATATTCTTTGTAGATAGAAGCTTTAGCATTTTTTGTTTGGGGAGAAAAATTTAGAAACATAACTCTTGTCTTTTGGGGCTTATCGCAAACTTAAGAATTTTTAGACTGAATAGATTTATTTTTCTTCTAAATACAGTGCATTTGTCATTCTGCTTTCTGTATCTTACCACAGCTAAGAAAATATGTTTAAGTGAGAAGAATAATATCATTTGGATTCAATATCTCTACATTACAGGTATAAATGAACATGAGTGCTCCTGGCTGAGCTGATATTATTCTGGAAGTCAGTGGCTATGCTGTGCTGACCCAGTGTGTGCAATATTCAGCCCTGTGAATAAAGAAGTTCCAGAATAAAATCAATTCAGTAAGAGGGGGTTGCTGACTGAGCTGAAAAGTGCTGTGTATGCACTCCTGTCTACCATATGCACCAGAAAACCCTGCTGCAGAGCATCTAGTTGCTACTGTAATTATTGTAGAGACAGATGATGTCACTGCTAGAGGGCAAATTGAAGAGCTTCATGTCGTCAACTTTATTCATATCAAAGCAGAAGTGCTTTAAAAATCTGTTCTTACAGAAGCAACAAACCTGAACATTCACTTTTGTTTGGAAACTCTAGACATACTGAAAGCTCCATTATTTTTCAGTAAAATACAACTGCAAATGTTGAATTGTTTCTTTAAAGTACTTTACTGCAGTGCTACAAGTTGCTTGGAGACAAGATATTTTCTAATCACAAACAGTCTGGAGATTATATTAAGCAAACTGTAAATATGGCTGAAAAATAAAAAAAAAATCAAACTTGTCTACACATATAATCTTTTACTCCATTGGAGAAATTGTACTTGATTTAATCACAGCAAGACAAAGCGTCTTTCCCGTAAGTGAGAATCAGGGCCTACTTTACTAATGTATTACATCTTTAATGTACCCTCATTAATTCTGAAGTTACATCATCTGAACCTGTTGTTACATTCTGTGTAACTTGTGTTCACTGAATCCTTTCCAAAAGTGCAAAGACATTTTCAAGTATGAGTATCTGTTAACAAAAAGGTGTCCCTACAATAAAATTCCTTCCTGACAGCTCCTGCTGCAATAAGAATTGCCTCATCTTCTGAAATTCTTTTTTACAGCTTAGGCTTGAGCAGCATAAACCACAGGAGATGTCTCAGACACCGCACATTTTACTTTCTGTCTAAATCTACTTCTTTTTGTAAGAAGCAATCTTGGAAAAAAGACATCCCATTCTGCTTTTTGTGGAGTGCAATCGACTGATTTTCTAATATCTCAAAACCAGTTCTTACTGCACCTTATCAGACAATCATACATCTTCACTTGTCAAGCATCTGACTTCCTCTAATAAAAGAAATAATCTATCCTGAAGTGGGTACCAGCAGCATTGTGGCCATGGTAAAACAGAGCTCAGTATCAGGTAACCACTGTGTGTATATATATATATATTTATATATATACTGGGGTTTTTTTTTAATGTATATATACATGCACATTCAGGAGGCAGGATGAGTTTTGCAGTTTGTTCTGAGCTTTTCCCCACTGTGAGTATGCTGCTGATAGTAACCAAGCCGGCTCAGGCGTGTTTCCTAGAGCTGCTCTGCTCTAATACTTTTGAGTGCAGTATAGACATTTCTTTAGGTTTTTGTGTGAGGACCAAAACTACTAGTTACAAGCTGAAGCTTGTGCATCTAAACCATCTGATTTAGGGACAGCCTTTCATCATTCTGGCAGCTTTGTCCCAAATTGTTATACAATAAAACATCCTGAACATGTAAAAGTCAAATCCATCAGTTGTTTATGGTATTTCCTAAAATAGATAAAATGGAAATGTCATGGATACTACTAAAAGCTTTTTTCTGACTGAGAAATAGTGTTTAAAAAGGTGGAAACTTCAGTAGCTGAAGTTACTACAAGAAAATTCAGTGTTTGGGAAGTGCTATATTCCTACAAGCCTTTGTTACTCTGTTTGATTTGTGCTATTTAATATCACTACAAATAACTATATCTCATTTTAGCTGTAATATTGAGGGCTTATCTCTAGATCAGTGGTAGTTGACCAGGCTCGGGGGCTCCGCGTTGCAACCCACAGAATGTGAGTGAAAGTCAGTCCAGAAGCAATGTCTTCACATTGCTGCGATGCTGTGTCTGAACTAAGCAACTCCATCTCTCAGCCTTCTCTGGACTTCTGAACCTCCACAGGATGCATCAGCTTGAACTCACTATATCTGTTGGGCTGAACCTGCTGTTGGCACCTGTTTGTATAGCTGTCTTGATTTTTAAAGAGACTTCTTCATGATAATGTAATTCACAGTATCCTCTGCAGGACTACAGGATGAAAAAGTCTTGATTCAACCCTTGAAACATATGATGATAAGCAGGATTTTATACAGCAATATTTGTGCTTGTTATACTAGTTTATAACACTTGAGAACAGTACCAGAAACACATTCCCTGACATTAGGAGCTTACAATCTAAACAAAATACATTGCACAGAAGAGATCATCATACAAAAAGCAGAATCATTGTTTTCTTAATTTCAGTGTATGTCTCGCTAACATATGGGATTTTGGACAGAGCTAGGAGTTACAGGTGTTATTGTAAATTAAAATTAAACATAGTGAAGAGAGTGATATCTTGAGGAATTAATCTAAGAGTTAGACTAATTAGATTAATCTAAAAATTAAGATGATAGCAGGGACCTGTAGCAGAGAACAGAGGCATTGTAGGAAAGATACAGGGCAAAGGATCATTCATGACTGGGAGCTCAGAAAAATAGGAAAACAGAAGCAACAGCAAATAAATTTTAATGTATTTGCTTATCCATATTACTGAAGTTGTGGATGCTGACCAAGATGCTGCTGCACTAAGTTTCTTGCTTGATGCCTGGGTATGTGACGGAGATTAGCCCAGCTGTACTAATTTCGATGACAGCTATAGTAGTGTAACTCCTTTAAAAAGCAGGCTGAAGACTTTTATTAGCTGAAGGCCAATGTCAAAACTCATGCATAAATTTGCACGAATAAATGCAGAAACAGGATGTCCAGGTGCTGTTGTGAATCTTTTTCATACAGTAATTGCAGCTTCTGCTCACTAAAAATATTTTCCTGTGCATCAACACAATAGCCATTTATAAGAAGTAAGGAAAATATTACAGACTGCAATTTTGAAGAAAGACTTGTTGAGCAGAAGAGGGCTTAATGGTAATAGGCAATAGAATAAAAAAAGCATAGCAATAGCGTCCCTTCACCCCACTGGTTGATGTAAGATTGATAATAATAGTAGTAGAATACCTAAAGATATAAATTGGAGTAATTCCATCCATCCAGTAATTCCTAAAATAACATATTTCTACAGTATTTTTCACTGCAGATGTTTAGCATTTTAGGAGATAGGCCATGGATACCTCAGCTATTCAGGTTTATTGAATATGCTTTGGAGATTAATTTGACCAGAGCAAACTGATGGATATCAGCAACTTCAAGTATTTCTTGATGTCTAGCTGCTCTCCCTTTCGTTTCTTCACCTCCCCTTTAAATGTCTTGGTAATTGTTTCTGCGCCTGCAGCGTCCATAATGATAAAGGAGGTAGACCAGTACAAGGTTAAAAATGAACAACAAGCCAATAGCAACATCAAATCCGATAAAAATATCTGTGAAGGACAAACAATAAAGGGAGTTAATGAAAGACATACATAGCTATCATTTTAGAAGCAGAGATAACTGTCTAATTACATATATGTTCAATGGAAATGCAGTCACATTTTGTTCATATTTCTGGCAAGAACACATTTACTGACATATGCAACACATACTTCAATCCTGGAAAGGCATAGATCGCTTCCTGTGCATGGGTAAATTTTACTCCTAGGTTTCCACAGGGCAGGAGGGACTATGGGTAGTTAATGCAAAAAGAAAAAATAGTTTCATCAGGGATCAGCAAAACAGTGAATATAGGCAGGACAGGGGATATACGGGGACTATTGAAAAGTAGCATGTATTGCCTTGCTCTTCTTCTCCCTCCAGGAAATAATATGCAGGCAGGAAGAGGTTATCAGCTCTCAGCTGTTGGTAGTCCGAGGCAAATAGGCACCGTATTTGCATGGATCAGCTGCACTCAGTACATCTGAGTACAAGTCAATACATAGCACATGTGGCAGAAATACAGATGCACAAATCTTACTGTGCATTTTCAAGCCATTTTTGCCTTTGCGTCTACGGAAGGTCTGATGCATCCAACATACACAGGACTCCGATTGACACTTCCCTTAGACATTTTCAACAAGCAGAGATCTAGTTTTGGCCACAGCCTTATGGCAGCTCCTTTTGTGAATATTCTACTAATAACGCTGGTGGGCAAGTCTACTCTTCACATTTTAAGAGATATTTAATTCCTGTTGACATTCCTTGTCCATAGTAAATCTGGCCCACACTTAAAGGGTAATCTATGGATTGTATGAAAGGTACAATGTTTGGAGCCATTGGTAAAATTTCTGCTTCCGTGTCTTATGTGGAAAATACGGAACTGTTACACTACCTTTCATTTTGTCTTTCTTCCCACATTCTTTTGACCAATTTTCTGCAATCACAGGAGAAACTAGTTCAGCAAACTTCTCAAGTGGACAAGAAGAGGTGCATCCTGGCAAAGTGAGGAGATAAGGATCTCTTGAAGTGTCGTTCCGATAATGCATTTCGATGCTATATTGCCTGGTTAACAACATTGAAAAGTTTTTTTAAAAAGGTTCTTAAATAGAAGGGTACTTATTTAGAGACAGCATGTTTGAAACAGTCTCTAACATCCTACTCTAGAACCTATTCTTCAAGAATGGAGGCTTTGAAAAGACATCTATAAAGCCAACTTTTCCATAACTTGCTGTATTACTGCACAGATCACCAGTCAGCTGAAAAGATCCTTCTGAAGGCTCCTTGAATGGCACCAGCACTGGATTCTTCTGAGCCAACTGGTTTACCTAGGGGTTTATGAGATGTCTTGGAAATGTTCTTGCTGTCATTTGAAGACTCAGGAAAATTTCTTTTACCATTTACTTCCATCTGGTAAAGCTTATTTACCTTCTCTTCCTGTCTTTCAAAGCACACATGCAGAGCAAATGTAATTTTTCCTAGTTTTAGTATAACTTTGTGCCTGTGGACTGCTCTGTAAAGTATATACTGGATACTGTGAGGTATCCATTTAAATCAAAATTGTGTCTCCTCACAATATTTGAGAGGAAAATGATTTGGGGGAAGGGGTTAACAAATTTCTAACACTCCTTGTTCTTGCATAGATAAGAAGATACTTGCCCACTGCTTTCTTGGTAGAGTTCAAAAAACTGGCAAGCAGCATATGGTGGCAGTTTTCCATTGAAAATATTGAGTGCAATCTGGAGGGCCCCAATGGTGGTGTCATGCTATTGGGGAAGAAAAGAATCCATCCTTTACAGTCAGTTAAGTCAACCAGCATTTATCCAGAATAATGAGACAAGAGTAGAGAGGGAGTGGAAATCAAGATAAAAGAAAACCTGTGTATATTTGGCCATAAACATGTGTTCAGTATATTCACCATTGGGAAAAACATATTAACAGATTACTACAGAGAGCAGGAGGCATTTCCAAAGAGTTACTGCAGTATGTGTCTTACACCATCTGGAAGTATTTTGGAGACAGAGATACTGAGGGAAAGCAAGATGTGGTCTGAGTAATAAATGCAGTTTTTCAGTGCATTTTGCTATTGTTTCCTTCAGTAGTGTTTTTTGCTCCGAGGTCAGGTTAAGGCAGTCTAAGGTAGTATATCCTAGGGCATTTCAAGTGAAGATACAAGTACTTTTTTTCAGGTAGTATACCAGACCAATAATTGCATGCAAAGTCTATCCTCCTTGCTTTCACTTCAGCACTTTTTCAGTTGTTGTTCTTTCTGTTTGTACTCATACAAAAATCTCAGTTTGGCTTCTATTTTTATGGGATCCGTTATCCACCCACCTGCAGTTCCTTCCTCTCCTTGTTAACCCCACTCTTGCAAGAATTACAGGAACAGGAGTTGAAGGAAGGAAGTCCAAACACTTTGATGCATAAATTTTGCAAGCATCTTTATATACCTATCTGCTAGACCTATTTATATTATAGTCTAGCACCTATGTTTTAATTATTATTCAGGTTCTGGAACATTTTAGGCTGATCAGTTTCAAAAATAAGGGTATACTTGTACTCAAGGTATTAAAGCAGAAGTGAAATCTCTGAATGCTCTTCTATTTCCTTTTCAAAAAGAATATAGTAGGACTAGAATCATGTAGAAAGAACAGCAAAAAAGATTTGAGGTATGAAGTGGCTTCTATATGAGGAAATATTAAATAGAGTAGGACTCTGTATTGGAAAAGATGGAAGAGGTGTGACAGAAAATAGTAAATTCATCAGTGACCCTGAAAAAGCGAATAAACACACAAGTCATTGTCACAGGGTGTTGCAGAGGCTAAAAGCATAAATGCAAGTGATTAGATAAGTTGATGGAAGAAAGTCTGTCAAGAGCTATTAAACACAGAGACAGAGATTCTATCTCAGGAAGTCCCTAAGCCACAGATTGCTGGAAGATTTTATCACTCTGTGTTGGCATTATTCTCACATTCATCCCTGCCTTTGGTCCTTGTTAGAAACAGGATAATGAATGAGCTAAGCAGATCTTGGCCTGACCCAAGTGGCCCTCTTCACCCTCTAAAATAAATAAAATAATAATAACAGTAATAAAAAAGAATCCACAGAGGAGATCTTTGGAGGCACACCAGAAGTTCTGCTATGTGCCAGTATCTCTGGAGCATTCAGGAAAGGTGCAACTAATAGAAACTGCACCATTAAGTTGTAGAAATAATGAATGATAAAATACATAGTTTTCTTTGCCAAATATTGTTTGACAAAAACTGAGGTGAGATCCATGCTTATGCTGTGTTCTTGTACTGACTGGTGTTCAGATTGTTAGCTGGATCAAACTGTACTATATTATTCTTTCATTTAACTTACATGGAGAGTCTGATTATTCTCTGTTAGGGTCTCTTACTGGTAAAATCAATGCAAGATTTATGACAGATGAAAATACTCACTGCAGAGTAGACCTCCATTTTTCTTGGTTTTGAAGAATTGACAGCTTGTTTAATACTATTTAAAATAATATTCACAAGGACACCTTTAAAAGATGGAGAAAAGGAAGTGGAAAATGAATGTATAACATATGAATGAAAACAAGAAAAGACAAAATATTAGAAGTGTCAAATATAGGACATTTACTCAGGCCTCATACTCATTTTTTTAGCTTACTACCATTTCATAACTACAGAGAAGATATTACAGAGGTGAAATATATGATTCATCATCCAGGTTAAGTGAAGAGGCAGGATACACAGGAAATCATCTAGAACTGTCCAGAGGACTGGTGTAATGGCACTTCCAGTTCTGTTATCCTGAGACCTCCTTTCTATCCGTTTTTGTCCGTTTGTAGTTTTGGAGTAATGACAACTGTACTAGTCTCTTCCTCTCTACGTGCCAATGAAATATTTTAACTGTTTACTTCCAAAAGTTACACAGTATTGATTCTTCATCTTTTCCAAGCTCTTTTGAACTTCTTCTCCAGCCCAGAGATATTCTAAAGCCAATGGGTAAGGGCAGCAGAAAATCCCTGTAGCACAATTTATATCATTCTAAGCAAAGAGGATGTAAGTGGTATGCCAGTGAACACTAGGTAAGTAGTCCTGACCACGTGATATGGTCATCTGCCAGCTAGTGGGCATTAATGCAGATTGGAGCCTGTATTTACTCTATGTCTTGATCCAGTGATGTGCATGCCTAGGTTATGAATCTGCTAATAATTCTTTACTTAGATTTAGGTTGCGCAATAGGTGCATTAGAAAGTCTAGCCCCAAATGTCCCAACCTGCAAGTATTTAAGTGCAATTGTTTTGTTTTCTTGCTCATAGTCACCTGGGGATCATGTGATAAATTCGTGGGTTGTGTTTTGAAGTAGTGTCAGAATGTACAGCACAGCCTGTGTGCCCCAATTTTGGAGCTAAGCAGTAGTCCTAGTTCTTGCAGTTCTTGCAGTATAGACATAACTGGAATTTCTCATCTCCCATTCTGATCAGACTGTTTTGGAGCAGCTTGATATCACTCAGAGTGCTACCAATGTGTTGCTAATGTTTTGGCACAATATCTAACCAGTACATCAAAAGAAAAACCAAAGAACAGGAAACAATTAGGATAATGTTGGAGAAACAGAACTTAATGTAACCTTCTATCAGACAAGTAATGGTCATACCCATGAGGGCCTGACTTTTTCCCTTAGATTTTTATAATATTTTTAAAAGTCTTAATCTATTAAAAAATCTGGAAAAACTAAAGACATTAACTTTTGCACCTTGTTGCAATATCTTATCCATGCAAGTGCCCGTATTCAGCACACATTTTAATGCTTAATATGGCATTCAATGTCCATAGTTTCAAATCAAGGTTTTGTGTGAATAATTTTGCATGAGTAAGGTGACGGGACGTTGCATTTTGTCATAAGCATTATCTCCTCCTTTCTTAGAGCTATACATTTTTTTAGTTACCTCCTTGTAGTCGTGATTTCTCTTCTGTTTTATACAGCCCAAATAATGATAATAAGGACAATTCTGCCAGTTTTTCCATCTTGTTGATTACATCTTTGGTGGCCCATACAGGGAGAGTGTAATTGTGAATACCCTAGGGATAAAGGAAAACAAAATAATATTTTAAATTCACTGGTTTCCATCATCCGATCGCCTACCCTCACACTACTAAGTTTAGACTTTCTGAGGCTGTCCTACCATTCTTTGCTCAGTGTTGTTTTACTCCCGAGCATGCCCTGAAACACACTTTATGGGAATGGGGATCAACCTGAAGGGGGTGAATGGGAAGCACCTGTGTGAATGAGATTCCTTGTAGGTATGATGTGTGCTTGCTATAGAGATACATGATTTTGGTAGGAAATATTGCAGACATATGTCTTATCCTCTTCTTTTGCTCTGGGTCTTTAGGCTATATAGCTCTAATTTTTCCAGCCTTTCCATACAGTTGTCCAGATACCAGTTATATCACTGGCCGATCACAGACAAGTGTTACTCTCCAGTCATGTAACAGTGACAGTGTCTTATCACATTTACTTGCCTCAGTGTGTGGAGGATTTGTTCAAAAGCCTTCATGTGCTCCTGGTAATGACTGGGGCCAAATGGAATGCTTCCCATGCATCCCGTGCTTGGGGTCAGTCTGAGGTTTTTTTCACTAATAGCTATCACCATCTCAAAAATTTTTAACTGATAGATCATGATCTTTCATGATGTCTCATGTTCAAAACCTTAAGTATTTTCATGTTTACCTGTTGAGAGGTTTAAGCTAGTAAGTTCATTTCTCTGTTAAAAATCACAAATATATCAGAGCCAGCATTAATCGAATAATTTTATAGCAGTATATTGGGAAGGGAGAAAAGGGAATGATGGGAATGGATTTTGGTACCTGTGCTTAAAACGTGAAATGGAAACAACAATTTCCCAAGCTGCAGACCATGTTTTTCAGTTATCTTTTACCAAAGCACTAAAATATGACTTAGAGTCAAATAAAATAAATTTAAAAAAGAAAATCCAGGAGAGAAGACAACTCATTCCTGTGAAAACATTTTGCCGTGGTTTAACTGAAACCCAATGCTGGAGTTATATTCTTCCCCAACACCTATTGACTTATTACCTCACAATGTAGAGTATCATATGTATTCCAGAGCTGGAAATTGTCCAGTATTTTTAGGTGATTTAGTTCAAGCCCTGTGTTAACTGCCATTGTTTGTAAGAAATCCTGTGGGGAAAAAATGAAGAGTACACCACAAATACTCAATACATATGGAACACACCTGCACATAGATTCACTAACATCCAACCTTTTCACAGAATTTTCAGAGAATCATGGAATAAGCTGAATTGGAAGGCACCCAGAATGATCATCAAGTCCAGCTCCCGGACCTGCACAGGACAACCCCTAGAGTCACACCATGTATCTGAGAGCACTTGTCCAAACACTTCTTGAACTGTCAGGCTTGGTGCTGTGACCACTGCCCTGGGAAGCCCATTCCAGTGCCCAATCACCCTCCGGTGAAGAACCTTTTTCTAATATCTAACCTAAACAGGATTTTAATTTTTTTAAATTTATTTTTGAGTTTTAGCAAAAGGAAACAATTCAATTTCATAACTTTTATAACTTAATTACCTTCCTTTTTCTCACATTTTGTTGGTTTGGGTTTTTTTTATTTTCTCTTACCTTGTATGGTTGTATTCTATTTTGAAATTCTTTAGATATTTGTGTTTCATTCTGAAGTTCATCAAACCGGGGACAGTTGGGCAGAGGAAAATTCAGCCTCTGAAACATGAAAAGCAAAACTTCAAATAATTCTAAAATTATCAACACCCCTCTGTTTCTTCTGTTGCTGAGATTGACGATGTAATATTTGTTAGACAGATTCATGTCCCTGCTAGAGCTACTCAATAATTATTTGGGTGCCTGATTCATGAATTCAGTTAACACAGGCAATAGACTGTGTTAGCCTGACTTTTCAGTGGCTGCTTGTGTCCATGATAGCTTGATTTCCCTGAGTTTAACTGATTTTGGCAAAAAGAAATTATGCGTGTCTGTCAGGATTGCTTTGAGAAATGGATCAGGTTGCATGATCATAAAGTTTAAAAAGCTACCATTTCCCTCTCATTTTTGCATTCCCCCCAGATGTAACTTAACTCAAACTGGTACTGGAACCTGAATTGCTTCTGTACCTACACATCCAGCTCTCATCTCTTTGGAGATAGCCAGTGGATTATGGGTAAGCATTTTAAGTACCACTTAACGGACAGAACTTGAAACAAGAGTGACAAATAAACTGTGAAATATCAAAAAGCTATGAGCCTAAGGGTTCTGTTCCTCTTTAGGGATATGGCTCACTTTTAACTACTCCAGGTGTATGCATTACAATGTCACATGATAGTACATATTTGATCTGAACACTGTGTAAATACATCCGTCCATCAAACTCTGTGCTCTGGCAAATGTGGTTTACACCAATTGCAGAAATACAAATGATACCTGATACAGCACAAAGTGTCAGTGAAAAGTCATGATGAACAAAACAAGCTTGTGCTGGTTCAGCACTTTATGTCATATCACCAGTGCATTTTTGACCCAGGATTAATGGTATCCTATAACATTAACAGACTGCACTTCCTGCACGTCTCCAGTGTGAAGCTGGCAGCAGCCACCAACTGGCTCTAGCCTGCTTTCACTTGGACAGATTTCCAAGGGTGCAGTTTTTCTGTAACAGCAGCACGGGAGGACAAAGTTTCAAAGTTGCAATATGAAACTGGGGAATGTTCTTTAATTACACAATAACAAATGTTTTTCTTGCTGTATGGCTTAATTATCCCTCTCTAGGTGTTATTAATTAAGCTACTCCCTTTGGCTTCATTAAGCAGTACTCAGTACTGTTGCCTGTCAAGTCTTGATAGATCTCAGTGGCTTAAAAATAAACTGTGATTACCTTCTTTTGCAGGAATGCACATGGCTTCAATTTCCCACTTTGTGTTGCTTAGGGCTTGAAAATACCTTCAAACATCTGCTTGGTTTAACAAGGGAACAATGTTTTTTTCCAGGTGGTTTGCATATATAACAGGCTTTTTTAATTGCTGCAGAGGTGTGTTTGAGTGATATTGAGCATCAATACCCACTTCTGAAGCAGCCACAGAAGTGATGAGGTACTAGGGACTCCTACAAATTGAGCTCACCTTCTCCAAACAGCTCATTACATGTCACTGTGATTCCCCTAGGGGCTTTGAGGTATAATATGGCCAAAGCCCTGACCACTTAGGTGTTTTTTTAGGTCTTCTGGAGAAAGAACTTCCCCTGGCGTCCCACATTTAAGTAACAGCGACAGCATTCTCTTCTGTTGAGGAACATGGTTAAGTTTCTTGCTGATTCACATTGTGCCTAATTCAGTTTGTGAAAACTCTTTCTCTATGTACCTGCTTTCAATCATGGTCTCAAAGAACAGAGGAACACCAAAGAGAGAGAGGTGTGGCTGCTCTCTAATGACTGAGTCCATCCTCTGATGTTGGTGACAGGCAGTTATATAATAGGGTGTTTGTACAAATTTCCTTAAAGTCAACTTCTGTCCTCAAAGGCAGAAGTAAATTAGGCTTTCTGACATTATACTCAATAGCTTTTTATCCTTGTTGGACACACTGTTCCTTACACAGTCCTTGTCACGGGAGCAAATGAGATTAAAATCTAAATCTGAGTGAGCCAGAGAGAGCTGCATAAAGTAAAACATCTGCAGGACCTATTATTCAGGTAGGTCTACTCTTATGATCTGCAAGAGAAGTGCTAGGATTTCATTAAATGTTGCTATAGCACGGAGCATAAGAGGGCCCTTGTCTGTAGTTAGAATGCCTAAGTGCTACCAGAATAACAAGGTAATAATTTTGAGGTCATTACAGTGGCTGGTGAAAATTCAGTTCCTTGAATAAACTATGGAACAAACTTGCCAAAGAGAGAGGGTCTGCCTAGTTGAGTGGTGTTTAGAAAAGCACTTGTTTCCTCTAAAGATTTAGGGCAACTTCCCTAGAATACTGTCCAAAAGTGTCCTGGTCAGGAGAAATGTATCTTGGAGAAAATGGTAGTGTGTATGACAATTCAGGTATTCTGCAACTATAGAAGGAGGATTTTCATGTAGCTGTTACAGTTGACCTATGATATACTTGTCAGGCAGTAGCTACATTTGTTATTTTCTATTATATTGAACTCAAAAAGCATAAAAAGTGTTTTTTAGCTATTTTACTTTTGTTTTTTTGTTTTTTGCTTCTGTGAAAGTTTAAGACTTTATAGGAAGCATCTAGCCAGTACTCACCTGCTCTGGTGATTTTTGAAAAATATGAACTGGAATGGGTTGCCAGAGAAGTTCAGGGTTCCAAATTTGGCTGCTAGTTGGTGGAAAGAGGCCAGAAAGGTATGACTGGGCACTCATAATGGTGCGATCATAATCTGTACTTTGGATGAAAAACTGAAAAGAAAATTGCAAGGAATTAAAGATAAATAATAGGGAAATTTTGCCCAACTCATCAATCCTGACTTCTTGTTTTCAGTTTTAAGCTTTTGTATAAAGTCAAAACAGTGAAACCCTAGCTCAGCTTTCTAGGGCTGTACTTCAATTTCATAAATGGAATTGCCAAGGCATCTTTTAATTTGGAATCTAACCTTCAGACTGAACTGAGAGAATAAGAAAGCATAATTTCAAAGAAGGAAGTTCCCTGTCTTTTGAGATTCAGAGGAACATTGATACAGGTAGACATGGTGCTCAGGGACATGACTTTGTGGTGGACAGGTTAAGAGTTGAACTTGAGAATCATAAAGGTCTTTTCCCACCTAAATGATTATATGATCTATCAGCAATACTTCAGGAATGTTAAGGCATTTAAAAGCATAAACTCCTCTCAGAAGCATAGCAAATGTCTTTTATATCTTCCCACCAATGCATCCCTCCTATATAGACCAAAATGATAGTGGTATCTTCCCCACAATGGATCTGTACTCTATGATAAGTACATCCAAAGGGCTGTTAGACCTCTCTTTTACAGGAGGAAGTATGTAAGTGTGGTCCATCACATGACTGAACAGGCATTTATCTTTCAGCAGGGTAGAACAATAACGGGTCACTGTGTAATTCCCAGTTCATTCAGTGGTGTGGAGCAGTTCTTCTTGGGAAAATTAGGCTGTGAAAGACCCAAACAGAATGTAAGAGCTGAAAGGTAGACCTTATTCTGTGTTTTTACCTTGACGTGTCTGACTTTCAAAAATGTTCTTCTATTACCTTAATTTTTCCATTAATAAAATGAATATGATGATGTGCTTTTATAATTCCACAGTTCTGCTATGCCAGGGAAATGTGCTCCAGACAGTTCTGCTTCATACCTCTTGCCGGTTGTATGTGCTGTTCAAGAAGCTGGAATATCGTTTCCTCGTGTACTGTCCAAGTTCAAATAGCTGCTGCATTCCAGTCTGTGAGGCAACCATATGGGTGACCATTAGATTAAGGTGACCGGAGAATCTTAATCTAGAAGTTTCTTTTCTGTTTTCTTTTTCTTTTTTTTTTTTTTTTGTCTTCAGCAATCACCTTTTAAGTGATTGTTAACTGTTTGTATCATGAACTGTTGTGGTTTAACCCCAGCTGGCAACTAAACACCACATAGCTGCTCCCTCACTCCCCCATGGTGAAATCAGGAAGAGGATCAGAAAAGTAAAAGTGAGAAAACTCACGGATTTAAAGACAGTTTGATAGGCAAAGCAAAAGCCACACATGCAAGCAAAGCAGAACAAGGAATTTATTCATCAATTCCCATGAACAGGCAGGTGTTCAGCCTCCAGGAAAGCAGAGCTCCATCACAATTACTTGGGAAGACAAACACCATCACACTGAATGTCCACCCCCTTTCTCCTTCTCAGCCCAGTTTTATATGCTGAGCATGGCACCATATGGTATGGGATATCTCTTTGGTCAGTGAGGGGCAGCTGTATCCCCTCTCAAATTCTTGTGCACCCCCAGCCAAACACACTGGCAGAGTGTTCAAGAAGTAGAAAAACCCTTGAATCTGGGTAAGCCCTGCTCAACAAAAACATCCCTGTGTTATCAGCACTGTTTTCAGCACAAATCAAAAACAGAGTCTGGTACCAACAACTCTGAAGAAAATTAACTCTCTCTCAGCCGAAACCAGAACAACTGTGTGTATTGTAGGTGATCTAGAATTTTTAACAGAAATATTCACTTATATCTATGAAAAAAATGATATGTTCTAGAATGCTAAGGCTGCAACACCTGCTGCAGAAAGGCAATGCCCCTGATTCTATACAAACACTATTTCCACACTGCTGTAGCTCTGTAGAAGTTGTTCAACGTTATCCTTTACAATGTATGTCACTTAGTGACAGCTGAGAGAGGATGATTGACAACCTGGTACTTATCATTGTCATTGCTCTGTTAGCAGTTCAACCTGATAAATTTGTGGCTTATATTGCATGCCTTAAGTAATGTTCTTCTGTCTTTGCCTAGGTGTGCCTGCAGTTGTCTTAGGTTGCACACCATCTTTTCTGTTCCTTGTTTCTAAAACTTGAGCTGAACTTTTTGACTTTCAGCTGTCAGAGAAGTACTACATTCCTACTACTGTTGTTAAAAAGATAGCAAAATAGCAAAAAGCTCTTAAAAAAGCCTTTGCCAAAGCAGAAACTTCTTTTAATACATAAGCTATGTACCTGAGTAAGGCATTGAGTGTCTGAATTTTACAGACCTTTCAAGCCTCCATTCCTTCATTAAATGTTGAACTGTCTCTGTTTCATATTTTTGCACCATGACAAAGTGTTATTAGGAAAAGCATTGACCTCTCTTTGCTCCAGAGCTTCATATGTCAAGTACAGTTAAAGGGCTAAGGCTTAATGTTAAAATACCAATGCATCTTAAAGAAACTCTGAGCTACAGGTGGCCTTGTTAGCAGATACATTGTCCCCAGAAGCAACCTTCTCCTGCAAGTCTTCCCTTGTTTTCTGAGTTGGTGGTTGTCAGTCCAATGATGAGATGTGGACTCCTCACTTGACCTGGTAGACAGGTGTCATTCCCTTGCCCTGTCACAGGGCTCAGTGCTTAGTGGTCATTAGAACTTCATCCATGTTAACAGTACAATGTTTAAACTTGCCATTTATTTGAATGCAGACACAATATCAAGAAGATGTTACTTTTAGGAAGGTAGTTATAAAGCCACGATGAAGAAGATTTCAATTTAACAATAGCTGAATGAAAAACATTGCAAAAATGTTTATAAATTATTGCATATTGCTAATACCAATTATCAGCACTTGAGATTTGCTAATGTTTTTGAAACACGAAAAAAAAGCATCTTCCCACTTCCTCTTTTGGTAACATTTGTCAGTTCTTCTAAAAAGTCGACATACCTTGGTGAGTTGTCCAAATCCCTGGGGCCATTCGCTTTCTTTGTGTAGATCAGTTGGAAAGTTTACAATCGGTGTTCGGTCACCGTGTCGGAAAACCTAACAATATAACCAATAAAAAAACCCCTGAGCTTGTTAGTGTTAACAAGGCTTTCTTATCTGTCTAGAAGCCAAGCGTACATTATACTTCCAGTGTTATTTTTCAAATGAAAATATTGGAGAGTCTGCAGAAACCTAGTCAAGTAGGATGTGAGTACATTCTTTACATTCAAGAACATGTATAATTATATAGGAATTAAGTGGGCATAAGCCTAATGATTCTTCCTTCTAGAACATAAAATTAATCACCCAAGATGTTAATGCTGGGATTACATAGCTAGGCACCTAGACAGAAAATCTGACTGAACTCTGAAAACTCAGCACTTCTGAATATTAAACTAGTTACAGATGTGTTTAGATTAGTATTTAATTACTTTGTCATAGACACTTTAAATTTTTGGTAACTGTTTTTGTCATATCAGCATCTTTAAAAGTAATTCTATGTATACATGGATCTTATGTTCAATTTCTCAATTATCTTAAAATATAAAGATGAAAGAGTGTAAACATTTACACTATTAGCCTAATTAATACTTTATTAATACTTTTACTTACATGTATAAAAATATTTTTGAACATCTATAGGATTTTGTTTCAATTTAATTCAGCAAGACCATAACCAACTATAACCAACCTCATTCCTGATTTAGCAGAATAAAATGACAATGTAGCAGCATAGTATATTTGTTCATAAAATGACATTTGTTCTCTAATACCTCAGTGGTATATAACTTGTTTATAATTAATGCTCTCCTTTGCCTCATTAAGCCACATCATTCTTACCAGACATCAGAGAGAGTTGTACATGCTAGTTAGTTCGCCACTCCCACTGGGAGGTGTTTCACGTTTATATTTTGCAAAGTAAACACCAGCAGAGTGGCTTAATGTTTTAATTACAACACACACCCTTTCCATCAGCCTTCTGTACTAATGTGCACAAGCCTGTGCTAGAGCAGGTACTTCAGAGATGGAAAATACTATCCATTAAAGGCAAATATAATTGGATTTCTCCCTCTGTTAGTTTTCTACAATAGACAACAGAGTTTACTAGAGTATATATTACCATTAGAACCATGTAGAAGACTGCTTATTATCTTTTTTTGTTTTGCTGGTTGAATTTCACTGAAGATGTGGCCAATCTGAAATGAGTATTTTGCAGCAAATCAAGGAAGGTTTTTCAGCAGCATCAACAATTTTCTTTTTTTTTTCCTTCTCTATGTTATTTTTAATTCTCTTTAAATCTCTTTTCTTACTAATTTGGAATTTCAGTTGGTTCTTTAGAACAGTTCCTCAGTACACCTGTAGTGAACAGGAGAATAAGTAGATAGCTACATTGGTGACTGATTCAGTTGTGTGCAAGAAAAACAAGTGAGAAGGACTTTGTATTACTGCCTATTTCCTTACGCTGACACACCTAGGTATCAAGTAGGTTTCATTAGTTTTTCTTGTAAAGAATGAAGATTCAACTCCCAATTATAATATAGCTGCATCCTCTCTTATTAAATTATGCAACTTCACAGAAATGCATTTCTATGAGTAGCTGACAGTTGTTCAAACTGACTAACATGTTTAAATGACTATTTTTAATGTATTTTTTAGGCAATATTTTACAACACTTGGCCTATAAATGTGCCCTTTTTATTAGTGAAAAATTACTGAAAATGTGTTAGATTTTAAATACTGCTTTGTGATGTTTTATACTTAATGTACAACATAACCCTTAGTGTATATTTCGCTGTCACAACAGTCAACCCTTGAAAACTTTCAATAAACTAGAACAGAGTAGCATTTTACCTGAATAGAGGTTAGCATGCAAAAAGGTCGAGATCAAAAGATATTCAAATATGTGTGGGAGCAGGAGATGTAAAGGAAAATATTTTCTTTCTTTGTAACCTTAGGAAATTGAAGGAGTGGAGGGTGTGCTCTTCTAAACAGCAGCACAGCCTAAGTCCACACAAAATAGGAAACAGTTCAGTTCTTTGTTTGTATTTCTGCACCTTTGTTGCAGAGTGGCATAGAAATATATGAACACTAAGTTGGAAGTAGCAAGAAAGGAACAAACCCTTAAAAGAGCAGAATCCTGTTTTTAGGAATTGAAGGACAAAGCTTCCTAGCCAACTGGTTTTTTCTGTGCTCAAGTCTTCTTCTTGCTACTTCTGGAAATTACCTTGCTTCTGCTGCAGTTGCAAATGAAAAAAAAAAGACCTTATGAAGAACTATTTAACCTGATAGACTAACTTCACTCAGAGCTACATCTTAGGAGACTTTTAAATTTGAGACTGTGTTTTTCATTAGAACACCTGGTAGTGTTAGGAAAAGAAAACATATCCCCAAAAATGTTGCCTTACTCATCAATATGTGTTTCTCAACACATAATTTCAACTTTGTTAAAAAGGTGTTTATCCTTCAAATTAATTTAAAAATATGTGTGCTGCAGCATTTATTACTCCTTGACTACAGATTACCATCCTGAGCTTCCAGAAGACATAGAACATGGCAGAATGACAGAAAAGGAGCAAGGAGGCAACATAAAAAGTGAAAAGGCACCAGAAATCAAGAAAGAAGGGAAGACACGAGGGGTGTACACAAGAAGAGTAAAGCAGACATGTTTGGTATATTAATTTCAGCACTCCTTTATGAAGTGTTTCACCTCAGTTCTCAAAAACAATAGGTGGATAGTTACCAAATCCATTACCCTCTCCTTCAACTCTGATACATCTTGAACCTGATTTGGTCTCTAAGTTCATCCATTCCCTTGGCAACTTTGTTAGGGTGGTCACTCCGTAGGAAAATGGTCGTGACTCAGACATTGCCCAGCATTTGCTTGGATTGTTGTCAGGTGAAAAATAGCATTGAAGAAAAACTGGGACAGGCGAGAGGGTGAACTGAGAATATGGCACGTGTAGTTTACACACATATACATAACACCCTTGCTTAGAAATGACATGAATTACAGTGAATTATCTGTCTCTGAGTAATAGTGAGCCTCTCACAGACAATTTCATTGACAGACTTAACGTCAAACAAAAAGATTTCTTACTATGTAGCCTGCAATAGGAATGAAGAAACAAGAGTGAAATTGAACAAGCATGATGCCTGTTCAGAGAAATCATAGATGTAGAAATACTGAACATGTTTAGTCAAGGCTGCAGTTGGCTTGGCTTGATTAGACAAATCATGCTCAGAGATAACGTGTTTAGTCAACGCGTCCTATCCTGAGTTACAAGAAGAAAGACATGATGAAATCACGGTACCTCAGAAACCACACCTCTTTGTATATGTGACGGATGAAATGAGTGTGTGTGGAGGCAGAAGTTCCTGGTCAGGACTTCTTTATACAGAGGCAATAAATCTGTATTCAACTTCTACTTCAGTGCCTGATTGTCCTACATATTTCCTATTTTCTGCTGTCTATAAAGTTCAAGTTCTTTACATTTAAATTCTGTCTTTAATCTTAAATTCTGCACAAAAATGATGGTGAAGGCTAATATTTACATGTAAGCAAGGAAATTGAAGAAACATTTTGCCAAATTTCCTTGAATTAGAGCTTTTCAGACAAAAGGACTTGTGGCAAATAATCAAAACTATCAGAATCAGCACAAAGTTGAAAGTTGTGAGGAGGGAGTGAGACACCTTCCCAGACACAGCACAGTTCTAGAAGTGAGTGAAAGGAAACATCTGGGTTTTTTCTCCCCTGCAGATGTACTTTATATTGTGCAGTTCTGCTAAGAAAGTTTTAAAAAGTCATTGTGATGATTTTCACGATGCAGTAATACTCCCAGGTGAAAACATAATAACTTGCAGAGTACAGCCTGAGAATAGCTATTGAATTATCTCAGAGAGATGCCTTTTAGACTTAGCTTGACTGTAGCCCTACTCTCATAATATCCCTTTATATTAGTGATATGTTCTGGGGCCAATTCCTATCCTATTTATTTATGGTAGCAATTCTGTTCCCGTGAAAGTTCAATCAGTGAGTTCAGAAGGCAAAATTCAATACAGCATATACCTTGAGAAAAAAGATGTATATTGTGATAAGATTAAACCTATTGTAATTTTTTAGGTGATTGGTCAGCTTAAGCAAAAGTATCAGGAATGAAAGGAAGACAGGTTAAATGAAATCTACCTACTATTTTAATATTTATTGTGATACGCTACACTAGAATTTTTTTTTTGTAGGTGGCTGCATAGTTATGTTAAGCAGATGATTTTGGATAATAAACCTCTGTCTCCATAATGGTGTTTCCAGTAACTTTCTGCAAAACCATTTCTTGTTAGAACACAGTAACAGCTCCAAGTCAATAAAAATCTCCTTCCCTTCAAGGAGTTAATTCTCCAAGGCTTGCTGCCTACCTGTTTTCATCTGTGTGTCCAGTTCTCGCTGTTATCATTGAAACAACATTTAGGTATATTGCTTATACAGAACGTTACTGAAATTAGTGTTGTGTCCCTGCTGTGTGCAGTGTCTCAGCAGGAGTAGGAACTGGTTTTCCTTCTGCACTCTGGCCTGCCTCCAAATTGTGCATCTACAGTGCAGCCAAAAGACAACTATACATGAAATACTTTATCTAGAGCCAGATGATATGTTTTGGACAATGTACTTCTGCCTGTTACCTATATGCACACCTACTGTCTCAAAGAGAGAAAGGTCTTCAATTTCCTATTTATAAACATTAATTCCAATCCCCTCAACTTGGTATAGAAAATATTCATTTAGACTAACTATTGCTTATCAGTATACATTTTATTAAAAAAAAAAGAATAAAAAGGCTATGGTTCATCCTTCGTAATCCAAAGTATTACATTGAATTAATCTCTCTTTTTCCAGAGATGTTTGGGAAAATGGTATTGAAGTAGTGTTCAGTTACTCTAAAATAAGAAATGGCCCAGCAAAAGAATTATTACAGTCTGTTTGCAGCCTAACTGCATTTAATGCAATGTGTCTCAGATCTCTGCATAAAAATGCCTATTTATCTTTCTCAGTATGCTGCTGTGACAATTCAGTTATTGTGGAAATGGAAAATACTTTTGGTGTTTATGTGTGGTAACTTCTGTAACATCATAAGCTTCAGCTTCCAAGCACTGAAGACGTTGTCAATAATCACCAGCTCTCAGACTTGTAGTGTCAGCTAAACTAAGGAAGGAGAGGTAAATGTAGACTTTGCATCTCTTAACTCCTCTGCACTATTCATCAACCACAAAGTCAGTTATCCTGAAATAATAGGAGGTTAGGAGATGAAAATTCTAATAACTAGAGACATTTTCATCTTTCTTTAAGTCTTTAAGCTCAGTAAGCACAGGACAGCAGTAGTTATTTCTAAGTTTGAAGATAGGCAAAGCAACTGCAGACCTTGTCTGATTCAACACACGTGTAATTCTGTCCCTATATTCCCCACAACAAAATAGAGAACAAATCTACTTACTACAACCACAAACTTCAGTTCTCGTGCAACAGCAGTCTGTTGAAGCAGAGTGAGGATAATATAAAAAGAAAAACACAGGATCCTAGATGGGTTAGGAAGCCAAATCACACCCATCCTGGCAGAGGAGGAAAAAAGACTTTGTAGCTCTAGCTGCTCAGGCTGAACTGCGAGACATCAGGCTGTACTTTCAAAAGGGGTGGAACTGCCGCCGGTGCATTTCAAATCCAAGAGGAATGTTGTGTGACAACGCAACACCCTTTGTTTTCAAATTACTGTTTACATTCTTTTTAATCAAATCATAATTCAGTTCCTTTTTTTCCTGCAATACTTTTCTCTTTTGGAGTGTAGGAATGAAGTTAAAATACAAAGGATTTGCTAAGCATTCCTAATGTTTCAACCTACCTGTTCTATTTCAACTTCGCAGGGCTTGGAATTCCCCCAAAGTATAGCACGGCTACAAGGGTGAGCTGACAAACAAGGGCCAAGCAATACTGTTTCTCTTTTCTCTAGTCTCTGTTCAGCTAGTCCACTTTTCAGCTTCCTTCCCCTCCTTTTTTTTTTCCTCTTCCACATTATCACTGTGAAATCAGCGTAATTATATAAAACAACATTTCATGTAGGTTAAAACTGCCAGTCCCTCAGATAAAGTAGTTGAATAAATGTTGCAACAAGTATGCTGTTAAAGCTCCTTGCTGGGCAGTTATTTGCTCTTCAATTTGTGTGTGTTGTTTTTCTTTTCCCTTGGAGTATTTCTATACTTCCCCTCTTGTAACTGCTTATATAGAGATCTTCTTTGGCCTCAAATCTCTAAGAAATTTCTTGTGAACAAGCCCTGGAGCTCACATTTTTATTGTTACTGATTAAGAACTCTGACAGTAGCCCACTGGCTTTGAGAAGATTGCTCAGCTTGCCTCTGCTGACTTCCTCTCTATGAAATATGAATAACATTACTTGTAGACTTGATTTCATAAGCACTTTGTGAGCAAATGAATTAGTTTGCAGACATCTGTAAGTAGAATTCTTTAAATGTTAAAACTTTAAGTCCTTTGTGTATTGTGTATTGTTATTCCATTCCTGTCATACCCAAACCTGTCTCAGAGTCCTCTGTTGAGTTGTCTGCAACAGTATTTTCTACAAGAGGTGTTTTACCATCTAGCAGAAATTCTATCTTCAGGATCCTAAATTCCATTGAGCCTCAGGTGTACTCTCCTCTGAATTGTGTGAATGTACTTGTGTATCCACTTTGCCTGATGAATGGGTCTGAAAGGGAAGAGTACCACAGCTCCCAGACTTTCCTTCTGTCTTCTCAGTCCATTCCCATGTTTCAGCACTTGGGCTTCTTTCTTGCTCCACTGTTATGTTCCCACCCTCCTTTTTGATTTCTTCTAGTGTGATTTTTGCCTATGCAGAAGGTGTATGAGAGTAATACATACTTCATAAATATATAATACCTTATCTTTCTGAAAACAAACATAAGCTGACCATCTTCCTCTATTATTTAAGAGTGCAGGTCATAAAATATATTTCCTTTAGAGTACTTAAATATGCCTCAAAAATCAAGAATGGATGTCCAACTTTTTTAATCTATATGAGGGATGTTCCCTAAGTTATTTGATCTAGGAATCGTTGTTGGCTCTCAGAATTTTTTCTTGTCCTTCCTAAGACCTTACATTGAATTTCATACCTGATTAGTTTTTATGAGATTTGCTGGTTTGTTTTGTTTCATTGATGACCGATTATGGCTACTGAAGTCTCACTATTATGGAACCCTTATAATGACTTCGCTTTAGGGCATGAACCCAAAATATTTTTTTTGTGATTCTGGATGGCATCATTCAGAAATGTTTAAAAATACATAACGACTGCATTTTATTGAAAATCTTTGCTAACATCTCTTAAAAATGATACTTCATTTTTGATATTTCAAAAAATAATACTTCTGCTTTTTGTGGCTTCAGTTTTCTCTTTGGCATGTATACTTTTCTAGTGAGATTATTTTATGCTCAAAAGAATAGGTACCGCAAAAATTTGAATAAATGTCTACACATTCTAAAATGGAAGAATATCCCCATTTATGTGCCATTGTGGTTAAGATAGGGTCATGTAGGAATCCTGTATGCAATCTGTGTGTTGGCAACACATATTTTATTTGGAAATTTCCTTGCCTGTCTTGAATTGTCTCCATTTGTACTGGACATTTGGCATCTATAAACTTGTCATATTCTTCAACAACTAAATCCTGTCACTTTTCAGGAAAAGTTGTTTCAAAATAATGATTATAAAAATTCCTTCTTAAGTCAATCTATTTACAGTTGTCCAAGCATTATAATGCAAGTGAACCTAAACAATTTGAATTGCGTTTATGTTAATTTGGCTCATTGTCATATATTTTAATTATGAAATTATGGCATTAAGTAGCATTAACTTAAGCACAATTATCCATTTTAAATGCATGTACCTATCTTAAAGGCTTGCTGAAGCATAGCTTGATTGGCTTTGAAGTGGCCTGGTTGCAAAAGAACCTATGGTTTATTGTACACAAGGGTTACCTGAGGTAACTGCTGCTGGTGGAGCAAAACCTTCACGCTGAGAGGGTGGCGGTCACTGCAGTCAAGGCACCAGGTAGGAATCTGCTGCCAGCACTCATGGACCAGGCTGCTCACACAGGGAAATGCTCAGGTCCTGTTAGTGACTGCCTGTGCAGATTAGCACTTGGCATGTTTTGGATTAATCTCCAATCATTTTTTTCAAGCTTTTTTTGAGCTGAAAAGGGGAAAGAAAAGAAAAATTTTGGCTTCAGTAAACAAAGTGACATGTTTTCCAAGCACTGTTTTGAAACATGAGAAAAGCAAGACTGTCTTGCAGTCCTGTGTTGGGATGTGTTCACCCAGTTGTGGGGAGTGGGAAGGGACAAAGGAGTTAATTTGTGACACAGGAAGAATTAACTTACTTATGCTAGTGACAGAACAGGAACCTATATCCTGCAGAACAGGAAAAACTGCCCTAAGCCCAAAGTTTCTACTCTAAGGCAGGTGGGGAGAAGAAAGTGTCTATTCACTGTCTTCTAATAATTTCTTAGTTTGTCCCAAGTTTGTGATATGCACCTGACTGCAGGACACTCAGAGAATTTCTATTATTTGGTCTTATGAGATTGAGATGTTTGCCTGACACACGGGAAACCTAATTTGCAGGTTTTTGCAGGTTTACATATTTCTAGGAAATATGTAAAAAAAGTGAACAGCAAATAAAGAGACAGAAAGCACTTCTCTTTCCCCTCTGAAACTCTACAGACTGGTGGTGATTCTATTTTCTGGAAGAGGTGGAGTCAGATCCTTTGTAAAGGAGAAATTTGAACTTGTGTCTGCCACATCTCAGGTGAGTATCAAAGCACTAAATAAAAATAAGTAAAACCTACTTCTAGGTAAAAACCTATTTCACCATGAAATAAATCTAAATTACTTGGTTAATTTATTCTGAATTATGCAGAGTTTGGATTGGGGCTTTTTTCCTTTCTTTCATTTTTGGTAGTCAGTCAGCTCAGTAAATGACCCAAAGAGAAAAGGTGGTGGTGAAATTAATGAAAATGATAGTCCAGGCTGTCCAGTGCCACCTTTCCCAGACAGCAACAAATTACTGTTGCTTTTCTGTTGTTCATTCCCCACTCATTCAGCATATGAAAGGAAAAATAGTGATCACAAGTTATATCCACCTACATTACATCTATTTCTATTCAGGTTACCGTATCGTTAACAAGTCTTCTTTAAAATGTGACTGTCTATGCATTGTTTGTGAAAGAAGAGAGGGAGTTGCATATGCAGGTGATCCTGATTTTGCAACATATTAAAAATGAAATCATTTTAAAAAGAAATAGTCTAAATAATTCCAAAGCTAAAATGTATGGTTTTTTATTAATTTTTACTCATTTCATCTTTAAGAGGAATTGAAATAAACCTGTTTATGGCTTCATGCCTGTAAAAGGCTATAGGACAGATTTTTCAAATGAAGTCAGCTGGTTAAGCTGTAGGAAAACATAATTTGGAGCAGTTTATTATTCCTTCACTGACATCCCAATTTATATTTTTACAATAAGATCTGGGTTTTATGTTCCAACCCTTATAAACACTGATGCTTATTTTCACTCAGAGTTAGCAGGGTATAAAGGAAATCTTCGTTTCTCTGTTTCTACAATGATAGCCCTAAGAACAAAAAGCGTTAAAAAGAATGTGTGTGATGGGGTTTCTGTTCAATAGGGATAAGGGGAATAAAATAATTTAGAAATGTCTTAATTTGTGAATTATATTTGAAATTTATTTTTGCTCAACAGAAATAAAATTATTCAAAGTATATACACTGGGGCATGTAATGTGGAAGAAGACATTGTCTGAACATGAGAGGGAAAATGGGGACCTCACACTGTTGTACTGTGAGCAATGATCTCACTAGGATGCACTTCCATAGCTGAATTGAAGTCCTGATGAGCGGGTCCATCCAGGTCCATGATCCCCCATACCAGACAAATCTGTGGGACAAAGGGTCTTCATGCGGTTCTGAAAATTTCTGATGGATTTGGGTTAGGAAGGAGGAGAGGAGGTGGGAACTGGAGACTAAAGAGAATAATGAGGAATGTCTCTGGTCTCTATTGTGTTTTCTATGTGAGTCTTGTCCAGTCTAGGGAACCAACATAAAAGTTACCCTTGCCTTTGATGGGAGGAGCATGAAACATCCTTTCCAACTCTTGAACTTTCACTTCTAAACCTCTGGCAAACAAAACATTAAAAGCAACGCAAGCACTGCAAGTTGGCACAAGTTCAGAAAAAGAAGAAACAGGAACAGGTTGAGAAAAAAGAGAAAGTGCCCAGAAATTTGTTTTTGACAGCCAAGGCTACAATCTGTTAGAAGTCTAATACTGACAAAGATGGAGTCTTGGCTTTTCCTTTTTATTTTCTTTCTTCTTGCCGGTTTTTTAAAGTTACTTCTTAGTGAAGGAGCAATTATGATCAGTGTGGTTCTGAGATTAATATCTTAAAGAGCTTGCACTGACTTTCCTGTGAAGGCTGCCAGACCTAGGAAGGCTTTCTGCTGGTGTCCATTATGGGACATTAAGGAAATACAGAATACATGAGCTTGTTCTTCTTTGCGTTAAGAAGCAGGTAGAACTGGTTGTCTCATGTTTTCAGAAAACATTTTTACCATTGTTTGGACTCTGTGGTAAAAGAGGTTGCATTTTTTGACTAGAGGGAATAATTAATTTTTATCTGTATGTTTGTTGTGAAATCTAACTACAGCTCCTCCTGATGAACAATTTCCTGTGATGACTTAAGAAGCACAGAAATTGTTGTTTGGGCCCTGCTGAGAAGAGAATAGGCTTTTACAGTGAGAATTACGAAACTTAGATTCTCGTTAGAGGGAAAAGGGATCTTTTTATTATTTTGATTAATTTGTAGCTTGTGGAGTGGCAGCTATCTGCTTATGCTGTAAGGAATATACTTTTCATAGGTTTAGCATCCATTTTAAAAGCCTGATATGAGAAAGGAAGCTAGAATGGCAAAATTTTCTGCATGCCAATATTACTCTGGTTCTCTTTGAAGTGACCTGTGGGCAATAAGACTGTTGACAAAAGGTCCTATCCACTGTGAGAAAATAAAGAATAAGAAAGCCTTGTTCATCAAGCAAAGACATGTCTACTCTCTTCAGAAGTTAGTTGCATCTGGTTGTTCTGATCCAACTTTTGCAGTAAGAACACAAGTTGCTTTTGCAATAGCAATATTAGAAAATGTAACTAGTGAAGGATTGCCCAACACGTTCTGTATGTTTTAATGAGATGCAGCCCTGGATTCTTTTATTTTGTATTGCCATTTTGTTGTTCATGTCAAGAACAACATTGACTTACAGATTTCCCGCAAGCACAGATTTTATATGATCAGATCAGAGTACACAATCAAGGTAACATAACAAAAGGAAGGTGTTTGAGAAGCTATTTGAAACAAAAAATTATTTTTTTTTACAAAATTAACCTTTGGCCCTTCTGTCTGTTTGGAAAGAATATCTGAAAGCCTTGCTAGGTCAACCAATTGTTGCTAGGTCTTCATGGTAGCTAGCCTGGCTGTTTGCAGGCTCCTCTTAGGTCTAGATTTATGGTCCATGCTTTCCATAAGTCTGACCTTCCTTTTATATAGAGATGGGATATTTGCACATGTGTAAGGCAGAGAAAACAAGACGAAAAACATCTTTTAGGTAAGTAAACAGACATTATCCTTATTTTTGTGGCTTCTGGGATCTGTTTGTGTAAAATGCTTCATTACTTCTTGAATAAAATACAGTCAAAGGACAGTGGAATGACTCCTCCTTTTGGGGTTTCAGTTTGAAGCACTGCTTCTATCACCAGTTCTGGAAGTTTTTTCATTCTTCAAAAGAGGATAACACTCCTTCAGAGATATTTGCAAATTTTGCTTTAAATAAAGGCTATAGCACTTCAAAACACTCTAGCTTTAATTACATACTTGAATTAGTTCTGACAAAGTCCCTTTGGAAAGGTCTTGAAAAATTCCTCTGGTTTCATACTACACTTGGGTTTTACCACTTGCTAAAGTTAAGCAAATATTCATGAAGGATCAGGTCCTGCTTTTTATAATTTTTTGTTTGTAGTGCTAAGGAAGGTTTTCTTTTGATAGAGACCAGGAGACTGTTGGTCATGCTGATGAAATGTAATGAGAGATGTTCGACTACAATCACATCACAGTGTGGGAAGAGTCGTTTCATAAAGCTAATCACACCGAAGATAATGGAGGGAACACCTAAAGGCAAGACAAAAAGAGAGAATTATTCTTAGCATATGGCATCTTTCTGCAAAAACATGGCAAACGTGGTAATAGTGCCTCAACAAGTGGGTGGTTCAGACTGAGTGCAGAGAAGTCAACATTTTGATAGGATTAAGAAAAGTCTGTTGAAATGTTGAGTAAATCCACACTGAAATCTTCCTGAGCAGCAAGAAAGGGCACAGGGAGAGCAGGCAGTTTTATCTCCTTCCCAAATATGCTGAGCTTTATTAATTTCCTATGTTCCACACTATGGTCATTGTGATGCGGAAGAACTTGACTCTGATTTAAACCACCCTCTAGTATTGCTACTGTATTGTGTGACCTGTAATAACAATACTTGCTTAACCCATTTATTTCCTCGTAATAGGGATGTAAGTCCTCTCCATGAAATTTCAGATAAGCATTTTATGTATACAGTTTGGAAACTTATGTCTCCCTGTTGAACAGCTATATAAGTTACGTTTTTTAGCTCAGTCACACTCCTGGATTTTATTTTTTAAAAAAAATAATGTTTATGGACTTCAATTCATAAAATGCTCTGATGCATGTATAATCAAAGTAATATATGCATTAGCAAAGAACGATATTTGTGATAATTTTTGACAGTGATGGAAACGGCTGAAAACAGGGATGTTGCAGCTGTGTATATCAAGTGTAAATGTGACCTGTAAACTCCTTGCATCACTCCTCTGCTTCGTTTCCTGGTGTTAAAAATCAGCTGTTACAGGCTGTCTGCATTCACTGAGAATTGGTAGTGAACAGTGTTTCTGCACAGGGCAGTCTGTCAGTGAGCTGCAGGCTGTAGAGCTGTGTGCCTTGGCCTTTTCCCAAGTGCCACTCATGCACAGCAGAGTTTAAAACTGCTTGCAGGAAAAGCAAAATTAACATTTCCCAAATTAGTCAAAAAAATTAGGATCTGACCCCAACAGGTACATTCTGAGCCAGGATAAAATAGTGGAAAGTGTTGTATTTTGATATGACAATATGGAAAATATTTTACTGGAGCATCAAGTGTGGTTATAACCTCTATTGTGGTCCATATGTGTTTTCAGACTCAGGATTGCTAATGAAAACGGTGATGCTGGATTTGGTGTAAAGTGCCTGAACACCATCTAACTTCTACTTCAGCAATATTTGAGAATTGAAACAAAGTACAACCTTTGTGTTGAATTTAAAGGCTAAATATTTCTGTCTTTATTATTGTCAAATTTTGATTATATGATAGGTGTCTTTCATTTATTTACCTGGTCAGTTAGACAGTTTGGTTTGTGAAGGAGGGGGACTAATTTCCACAAAGCTTAGACTACTGAGCACCACAGTATAAACATGAAGTATTTATCACTGTCTTCCATGACTGTATTAGTAGTTTGGCCATAAAAAAAACCTCATCAGAAGCCATCTCCCCTCCCTCTGCCAAATTACCTTTCGCAATTAAATGTGGTAATTTCCTGATATGTGTCCTGAGAACTTGTGAGCTATGACTATAGTGAAAAAAATTTGTTTAGTGAATCATTAGTTGCCAATTTTTCACTCATTCTGGCTAAACTAACTCCACTCTGTTAATGGATTCAAGATATTTAGCAGGAAATTATTTTCAACCAGATGAGTTGGCTCATCTGCATTCTTACAATTTTGACAATTCAAATTCTTCTTGAGATCAGTGATTCAGAAAGTCATGGGATTTTTTAAATGTTAGGTACAATATTTGATCATCAAAAAAGTGGTGTCTCTGCCTATCATTTCTCTTAAGTAACACAGAGCTAGATAAAAGAGAGACAATGTCACTTTCTGCCTTCCTGTTGCCTCATTCTGCAAAAGTAAATATCATCAGTGGTCAAAATGGAAATTTAAACATCTTAATATGGAGATACAGACAACCTGCTAGGAAATGTATGCCAATGTGTGTTTGTATACATTTGACATTCTGGTAAGTACCAGTCTGGTATAATACTCAGTCTTCATCTGTTTTGATCTCCAAATTCCTCCTAAAATCAAGGGAATGCATAATGTTAATCAGTTTGGACAAATACTCTGCAATTAAAGAAGATAAGGTGACTTATAAATCAGTGCATTTACATGTACTTCCTCAGTAACTGAAGGTCTGTCTGACTGTACTAAAACAAAACAAAACAAAACAAAATAAAATAAACTCACATGAAAAACAGTACCCAAAAGTCTGAACAGCCTTGAATTCATTTCATTGGAAAGTTGGGCTGGAATAGATAAATGTATTAATAGAGTAGAAATGATGGCCATGGGTACAATTCTGTGTTACTGGATCTATGTATTTTTCATTTCAGATCAGTCTTATGAAAATGGTTGTTGTTTCAAATGAGCTCTTGGCAGAAGATGTAATCCTGACTTTGCTTTTGGGTGCATGTGCCCAGAGCACTTAACTTACCTCTTTTGATGTCCTACAATCTACATTCTCTTGTCCAATGGTGTACGAGGACGGGAGAGACCAGCTGAGTAAATCTCTCCAGGGGACAGCGAAATTTGCAGCCAGGGAGAGTGAGGGGGTGAGGTTCTCTCAAAGTGTTATTCCGATAGTACATTTCTATGGTGTAGTGCCTGTTTCAAGATACAGAAGGGCCAAAATAAAGTAAGGTATGCTAAATGACACAGCCTTTCCGTGTTGCAGGGATTGTACCTGGGGACAAACTTTTAGCCAGCTTATTTGTCTGCTTGTTAATATATTTATGATTTACTAATATAATTAGTACACTGAAGAGGACTTTTTAAACAATAGGGGGTCAGCACCAATCTGCATGTAATTTGTTGTCTTTGTCCAGGAGTTAAAAATGATGGAGTAAAACCTCTCATAACTGTAATATATATATAGATAGACAGACATATAATTTTCAGGCTTATTCTGCTACTATCTACTAAACTGAATCCAATCACAGTAATTAAAATTAATCTATAATATCTTCCTGAATAGTGAACCTCATGTATACAGTTTAATTAGTCTCGGGTATCAGAAAATTCCTTGTGAGAAAAAGTACATATTAGCAGTATAGCTTGCAGATACTTGCCCGTTTTTTTCCTGATAAAGTTCAAAAAAATGGCAGGCACTGTAAGGAGGCAATTTCCCATTGAAGACATTGAGTGCCATCTGTAAGGCAACAATGGTGGCTGCATGCTGTGAACAGAACAAATGTTTAATTAAAGGTCTATTGAAAATGATTGCATGAACCTATTATTAAACAATATTTCCAGCACATTATCTGTCCCCTCAACATTAACATTACTTGTGTGGCCTCATTAATACTTGCCCTCTGCACTGTTGAGCAAGTATTGTCTTTTATGGCTATATAAACTGAAGTGCTGCATGTATAAAGTATACATATATGTAAATATTTAAGAAGTCTTAGTCACTTGCAGCTCTTACCAAATTTAATATTAGCTGTTAAACTTCTTTTAAAAAGAACTAGTGTTTTTGCCTGTTAAGTAAACAGTATTCAAGATCAGATCAGTAAGATCTTTAGCTGATGTATACCCAATAGGTAATAAGTGTAGTTTAGAAACAGTAGCTTATTACTAAGAACAATCCAAAAGTTTCCTTCTCCAATGACAGCGTTTGCACATTCTAAACAAAAATATACAATCACAATTGAGTAACTGCCGTCATAAGACCTTCTAAAATACCTATAACTTAATTTTATCCTTATTCCCCTCCATTTGCACTTGAAAAAGATACAGGAAAAAGAGATTTTGTTTTAAATTAACTTTGTGATACAGGTTTAATAAAACATGAGGCATGGTTTTTCCAGTTCTCTGTTCAATCAAAACATTATTACAACAAAATAACCATGACAAGAGGTGGAAAATGGAATGCTGCAGGTTTCAAAGAAGTATCTGTTCATTTAAAAATTTTAAAAATCCAAAGATATTTGAGGTTAACCAAATAAAAAATGCTTGTAGCTGTATTTCATGAAGGAAATAAAATTTCATGGCTTTCACTGCATTTAATAGCTGCAGAAAGGAAACACAAGCGAAATAGAAAGCACTCACTGCAGAATAGATAACCATTTTTTGATGGTGTGAAGGCTTTCTAGCATCTGAGACGTGCTTTAGAAGAGTTTTTAAAAGAATACCTGAAAGAAAATGGAGAAGAAGTGACAATGAGAGAGATGCTTTTGTTAACATCTGTATTGATTGTTGCCATTTTAACAATCTTTCTCTAAATGCACCAGATTTATTCGATTGACTTTATTGGTAATTTGTGCTGAGTGCCTTGATTAATAGTGACACTATCTTTCAGATAAACAGTGGGCCTATTTTATTTCTGCGTAAAATGTTTTGGGGATCCCTAATACCCTCAACAGCTTCAAACAGTGTGTTGACAGCTACTTTGTGCCAGCAGGACAGTGCAAGAAGAGCACAGTAATGATTACCCTGTTGGGTGTGTAACTTGATTGATTTCCTAGTTTTCAGAGAAAAAAGAGTATATCCTCTGGACTCTGGGGCTTCATAAATTGTGTGGTTGTCTGCATTTTGTTAATGTTTACTGCTGAAAAGTTGTAAAACAAACTACTTGAATTAAATCTATGGCTGTGCTAGTATGTTAGTATAAGGTTGGCATCTCAACAAATTAAAATACTGTACAGGCTAACAGAATTAGACAGAATTAGTCTTCAGCCACTGACACATTTTTAATAGCAATTGTTAATAAAGAAAGGGCAGAGGTTTGAATTTTGTGCTAAGTTTTGTAAGTTGGAGTCTCAAAAATGCAACAGTTTTATTTATGCTTATATGTTTATTTGTCTTTGTAGATCAGATCCTGACTGTACACTGTCCATATAATACAAAAAGGAGGCTCAAAAGATAGCAGTGGATGACTGGAGGACAATGAGTGATTAAAAAGGTATAAAATATTTTCAAATTTCAGCTACTGTTTTCTGAGAGGAGTAAGGTTTAGAAGCAGTTTAGTAATCTCATTTTAGGACACTCAGTAATGGAATTTGAAGACTGTTGGCGACAAAATTGCCATTCTTGACATTACCACAAAAAATATTTTTTAAAGTAAGTTGCATATGGTGGCTTACACTAAATTCAGACTTGATTCAGTTCAACAAGAATCTCTATACTACTTTGAATTTCTTATACAGTGTAATCTAAATGATACCTCCATTATAATGTTAGATTAGGATGCTCATGATTCATTTCCTCACCATCTCCCTTCCCATTAATCAAAATCTTTCAGTGCTGACCACCAATATCCCCATTATGGCATCTTTCACAGTTCTACTCTGGAATCAGTAGCAATGTTTGTCTATGTCTATGCCCTTTCTTCTTTTCCATCCAACTTTCGGTTTTAAATGGGATAGGAATTCGGCTTACCTCCCTGCAGACGTGACTTTTGTGTTTGTTTGTGGAACCCGAATTCTGCCTGCAGTAACAATTCTGAGAGCTTTATCAGCTTGGTCCTGACACCAGGAGTAGCCCAAACAGGTAAAGTATAATTGTTAATATCCTACAGCGAAGAAAAAAATACATGATGATTTTCTTACTGATTCCTACTGCTAACTGTTATTTATACTGGCACAAAATGCTTGTCAGAACAAATTCTAAATATTTCACTCAAGTAACATTTTCTATTTGTAATAAAATGATGATTGTATTTTGCATTTAGACAGCTGTAGCATTCCTATTTATAGCATCATAATGCTTAAAAGAAATTTAAAGGGCAGTGTTCAACAAGAAGAGGAAATATAATACTAAAAATTATGCAAGAAGTGACTGGCGTTATTTATGTTGTCAAGTGAAAAAAAAAAAAATTATGACTTTTTCTTTTTCAGCCATCTACTGGGATATATCTTGCCTGAAAAAATGCTTTATAAACATCAGGATTTTAAGGACTGGTATCTCTGAGATATAAGTGGAATACAGAGATCAAGTAGGAATATGTATAGCTGTAACACAGATGTATCCAAGTATGAGGTAGATGTATAGGGATGAGATAGAGACGAAATTCATGCCTACTTGTACCAGGTGTGTTGGATACTGTTGCAGTCCTCAAGCTAAAGTGCAAAGGATTAGTCTTTCCTTGGGGATGCAGTCCAAGGTATATTAATGGTCACAGTTGTGAGAAGGGAAGATATGCACAACACTCCTGGTTTGCACTACCCTGAATTCCTGTTTAAACAAGACAGGTAACTTTCCTTTAGAGCAATGTAACCTTTGGACTGAGCTCACCAGATGGAGAGTTCTTGTAAGTGAGCTCAAAGGAAAATGTCAACTGCTTTAAGGATTTGTTTAAACAAGAGAAACAATAGCTCGTGTTAGGTTAAACCAGCTCAGATCACAATGTTAACCATTTCTCCTTTAACAAATGTGATTTGCGTCTTGAGGAAAGAATTGGCTGGTTGCATGCTATTTGAGAGAGTGCTGTAGGCAAGCAAGCACCTCAGCCTCCAAGTTACCTGAAGGTCAGATGACATTTAGCCAAAAGTAACAAATACAGAGAGATTCATGCTATTGTAGTTTCATGAATTGTAGTAAAAACACTAGGTAAGGATGATCTCTCTCTCTGTTGAAAAGTGAGAGTGGCTTTTATGGCAGATGTCTTAATTGATACCCCCAGAGTCCTCAGTCAGTAGTATGAAAGACCAAGGCTCATCAAACCTAACACTGGAAGGAAAAACCCAAATTTTTTTTGGTCTCACAGTGTTTAGCTAGATTCTTGATGGGAACTGTGGATTTTGCATATTTTTCTGGTGACACAGGTTTCTTAGTATGATTTAACAATTGAAATAAAAATTGTGGTCCTGAGCTATCCTGCATTTGGAAAACATGGAAGGATGACCTCACTGAAATGACAGTGATATGTTCTAACATGTTAACACTTCGTTTAACTCAAGGGCCTGGCTAACATTCTGTTCAAGTCTGCTCTGACCAAAGTTGGATTTTTTGCAAAAACTGCAGTACTGAAAGTAAACTTATTAGCATCACACCCAAATATTACATGTCGCTTATGAAATCCACCTTAAAACTGCCTCACTAATATCCCTGAACTGATGACCAATTTATCATTAATTTTTAAGTTCATAAATAGCTACACACGAAAGCACAGCAAAAGCTGCCTTCAACAATAACTTTTTAGCACAAGCCTCTGCAATTTTCAGTTATGTCACCTGAGGTAAGCCTAGACTTTGTAGTGAGGCTCTTGCTAAATTAAGGGCAGTCAGGATTTTTTCAAATCACAAAGTTTCCAGACTGTGGGACCCAGACATCCACGCCAGTCTGGCACCACTATGACCCTTTTGTTATAAAACTCATGCTTTTTTTGTGATATGCCTGGCTCCTTTGCTTAGAACAAGATCCCAAAATTGCACAAATAGCCATTTGTGTCATTCCAATGGCTTCTTAATACCTGAAAATACTCTGACAACTACTGTCCATGTGCAAATCATGACTTTTCTTGCTTATACAATTTGCATAAAATCTTTCTGAAAGGATGCTTATGTTCTTTTGCCAGCAACATATTTTATTCCTTTGTATCTCTGTGATGGGGTTTGGAGAAGTGACTACACAATTTTATCCAAAGGCATCCTTTTGCCTAATTCTCCATATGCAGTCATTGACAGGATCTTCAATTTAATAGTCCATTGGTTTGTGTTCCTTATAGTTGCAGATAACCCACAGCAACCTCACACATAATAAGTGTATAGGATTTTCAGTTGTAAGTTTGATGTTAGGTGAGGGTCTCTGGGGAAGAAGCTGAAAGTATTCTATGGTTCAAAAATTTTTGAAGCACAGATCTACAATCTTTAATCGTCTTTTTTTGTTGTTTCTATGTTTGTACAATGAAAAGACCAGACTGAAGGAAGTGTAGGAATTTCTGCTGGACTCAATGATCTTAAAGATATTTTCCAAACAAATGATTCTTTAATTCTATTTACCTCATATTGTAAAGTGTCAGAGAGCTTCCAAATTCTTTCAGTGTCCAACTTCTTCAATGGGTATCCTGTATGAGTGGCTAAAAACTTCAGAAATGCCTGGAATACAAAAATAACAAATTTGTGGTACACAGGGCCTTTTTACATAATTTCTACACACTGCCATACTATGTACATAGGAATTTTTAGAAAGAAGGCAGTCTTTGCACTTCACACTTAAGCAATGAACCATTGCCTAGTTTTAAGAGAATTTGGCCTATTCATGTAGACAAGGTTGGTGATGTGAGTTCAGATTTGAAGTATGATGATTATTTATGCTGGGTGGAAATGTTTGGAAGGAAGTAGAGGGAACACAAGTATATGAAGTAGTCTGGCAGAAATTAAAAAAGTACATAAGGAAGTGTGATAAACAGAATTATTCTGGTATTGGTACTCCGGAGAAGAGAGACATGATGTAAATTTGATAAAACTGGAAATTGTGATTTACTTGCATATAATACCCAGATGCAAAGCCACAAGATAGATGGCTGAGATCAATGGTGGAAGATAATAGAAAAAAAGGTGGGTTTCATAGTGTCATTTTGAATACCCCTGTGAAGAAGAAGGTTGCAGCATAATAGACATGTGATTACATACTCATGAAAGATTTTGATGGTGGAGAAAGAAAGAAAAGGATGCCATAGAGAAACAAGCACAAGAAGTAAGTGAGCACATTGAATGAAGATTTTGGGTGTGAAACATGAATAGGTACTTGAGGAAAGCACAGAGACTGTTATAGAAATTCTGGGGAATTGAGCTGAGAGAGTTTTGTGGTGGAAGAGGAATGTGAACTAGCAGACAGTTATACAGGCAGAGATGTCAGAGGAATTGCTTTACATAGGAGTAAACAGAGAGAGGTATTGGAGTAATTTGAGAGGCATTAGCACTGATTTTATCTGAGTTTGTGTTTTGTCTGGTCTCCTAGAAGCTAAGTTTTTGCAAATAAGTCAATAATTTTTCTTTTCTATGACATGCAATTTTCAATTGATGGGAATAGCCCAGCCCAGCTGGATCTGTAATGTTGTAATTTGTTTTTGGGTATGTTGTCACACCCACTGTGAAGATTAGAGACCTGCAAGGACCATATCGACTGCCATTTTTTAAACCTACCTGTTAGATAATGTTGAAAAAGTGGTACATTTTAACTAGATTTCCAGAACTTGAAATACTTTACCTTGTAGTGCTTGAATTGCCTTTGGAAATCCCTCGTTATAAAGGTTTGTCTCAGAAGCTCATTGTATTTTGGGCAGTGTGAGAAAGGTAGGTATAGCAACTGAAAAGAAAATTGCAAAACACTAGTTACGCAAGGTACGTCTTGTTCTGCAATTCAATATACCCTCACAGAATTGTTGTTCTGATTGGCTGCACTAGTTAGGACAAGCTGAAAAATAATTTGGGAACGTAGTTTTCAAGGACATTCATCTTCAGCACTCCAGGAGTCATAATGATGACTACTTACAAAATAATCTTTAAATGTTCAAAGGAGTAATAGCTTCAGTAGTTCAAAGTTAAAAGATTCATTTACACAAGATGAATTTGTTCTTTGACAGAAGACTAACACAAGCCCTCATGAACTCCTTTGTTCTTAGCTTCTTCAGGGATGATTTCATTCATTGTGTTCAGTCTTTCTTTAAACACACCATCACTTTTTTACAACAAATTACCAAGCAGCAGCTGGTCTGCAATAGGAGTCATTGTGCATACTCAGCTGTATTGAGCTGTATTTAACACAGCTTCATTTATTTCACCTAAACTGTAGAAACTTGTGAACTTTCTATAACTTAGTTTTGTCTTTCATTAATCTAAGACGTATGAAGGTTAAAGGTTACATGCAACTGGAATAACTTAGAACTTGTTATTTCATTTATCTAAGATAAATTGAGTTCATTCTTGATGTTTGTGTTAAATTTTAAACAAAAGTTAGAATTTGACACAGATATTCTTGGTGTTTTTTTCTAATGTGTTTTTCATCCTTTTCCCAGTAATGTAGATCTATCTATATAGTCCAAATGTTAAAACAACTTTTAAAAGAACTTGAGAGTTTTGAAGGGATAATTAGCTCAGAAAGCTTCACAGAGGTTCCTTGATCTTTTTAGAAATACAATCTTTCTATTCCACAAGATAGGAAAGTATTTCTGAATTACAGCTGTAGGTTCATGAACAGGCATGTCTTGATCAAGAAATGATGGGCACTTGTTTTGAGTGGTAGGATTCATGTGGTCTCAAGTTTAGCCTGTATATATAGTAAAGATGAATACAGTTAAAACACACTGTTGAAAAAAGTATGAAAAATGTGCATGTGTTCATGACTTAATGATTTATTTGAACAAATTTACTTGCTCCCCTGGATGTGAATGAGGTGCAGCACCTGCTGGTTGCTATCTGTGTTGATACTGCCCAAGTATTCTTGAGTGTCTGCTGGGATACCCCCACCCATGGCAGAGTCAGAAGCAGCTCCTGACTCTGCCTGCCTGTGTGCATGAACAGAAAGACATGTCTCCATACCTCCCATTTTCATCCTTTCATCACCCCAAGGTGAGAACTATTGCTCCATGGCCTATTTAACCTGATAGACTGTCTTAACTAGACTTGTAAACCTGCATAATTTACCTTGCATCACATGTGCAAGCCTTCTCTCTCAAATTGAGACTCATACTGCACACTCCTGATCTTTCCTAACATTTTACTGTAGCTCCCACACATGGGAAACTCCAGCTCTACACTAGGACAAGTATATGCAAGTTATAGAGCTGCTATCCAAAGGATTCTTTACAACTCCGAGGTGAGCAGTTGAGGAAGAATGAATACGTAGCCCTATGAACTCACTCACTTAAGAGGTCCAAGTCCTCCTTCCTTTTCTCTTTTACTTTTTTCACCAATTCTCAAACTTCATGCACTGACCTGCAAAGTGCATGAAAAACAGTCTTGTGACTCAATTCTCACTGTAATATAAGTCCCAGAATGGTTCTTTTGTCTTTTCTGTTGGCTGTGTACTAAGCAATATTGAAGCACTAGTGAGATTAAGTATGTTTCCTCTTCTCACACAAAGAAAGTCATGTTTGTGATAAATTTAGGATTAATCTACTTCTCTAGTGATTTACTCACGTTATAGTTTAACTCTTTCTTCTCTGCACTTAGAACTTCTATTTTTCTTGCTTTTTAGTTGAGACTAGGTCTCTGATATATAAGTCCATTCCTGTGGAAACACTTGTCAATATTTCTATTCAGCTTATTAGGCCTTTCTGCATAATGTTTGTAACATAATGTACCTTTTGTTGCCCTGCACTTTTTACTGCACTTTCCTCTCATATGTATTTTGCTAATGATTAAGGGAAAGCAGATGTCCCTAGTTTATACTCACGTTATCATGGGACAGTGGCACCGTGTGAACAGGAATTGGCTGCCAAAGGATTCTGGGGTTCCAAATCTGGCCCTGTGTTGGTGGGTACAGTCCAGCAAGACTTGCCTGAGCACTCATAAGAGTGTGATCACAGTCAGTGCTTTGAACATAAATCTGAAGTAAGAAAAAAGAAAAAAAAGGAAAGTTTTGGAAGGTCATTTCTCCCATTAGGTTTGTTTTATTTTCCTCTTGGTAGGAAAAAAGGGGGCTGGTACTGTGCTGGGAAAGTTGTCATTAAAATGGAGTGGCATGAAGAAGGTCTATGAGAAAGAAGGAGCCAGAAGAAAGTGAAGCTAGAATAAAATTGTGTTGGACAACTGAGCTGCAACATGGTAACATCTCCCTTAGGAATCCAAGTGGAAAGCGTAAGACTAACTCCATTTGACCATCCAGGCTTTGGGACATCATATACGCACTGGAAAGCTGGAACCTAAATGCAGGCTGAGTTATATCTGTACTCCATCTGGAAACATAACATTCAAGGTATTTGACGTAGATGCTCTCCCATACAGCAGTGAGGAAGCTGAACATGCTGTACAGCCTGACAAGCCTTCCACATTGTTTTCAGTTAATCATCAGTCTGAATAAAAGTTGAACCACACTTTCAGGGATACTTTGAAATTACGTGGAATTCAACCAGTATTTTGTCCAACTGCACCAGGTTTAGGCTCTTATGCATCCAGGAAGTCCCATTAACGTCCATGAAAAACATCCCCCCACCCAGATCCAGTACTTGCCTCACACTGCCTGTATACAGCGCTCAGGAAATGAGAGTATCTCCTCCGCATGTACTGGCCAAGCTCGTACTGTTGTTGTGTGCCAAGCTGTAGAAGTAACACAATAGTGTAAGAGGCAAAAGAAATGTGCTATATGTCCATTCCTGCAGCCAAAAAAGAAAGCAGTAATATTTCATATTGTTTTAATATGAAATTTTCTTTAATCTGAAATCTTCTGTAATATGTAACTTGCCTTTCCAAAGTGAAGGAGGAAAGAAGACATGGGAAAAAACCTTTAAAATTGCTGTGTGTAAAGTATTGGATAATGTTAGATACGACTTTCTGGTGGATGCAGTTTTCTATTTTGCCCTATGGAAAGCTATGTATATGTTTATCTGAGCTAGTGAGACTGGCTGAGGTCACTTGAAGCAGGCATAGAGATGTCCCAACACCATCTGTCTAGTTTCTACTCTGTTGCTGTCTCAGAGCTGATTAACTGGGAGGGCAGACAGAGCAGCCACCTGTCCATGAAGGCACATGCAGAATATGAATCCCATAGGGTATAACAAGTGATTTCATACAGAGGCAACAGTTTTAGCTTGGGCAAGATCCAAATTTTCAGAATACAAGGCTTGAAGTGGAAGTCCTCCAAACTTTCAGGTATTTTGCTGCAGTAGTTAATTATTATTAATCCTGAAACATTTGATTTTTGATTCTTTCGTATGTTCCCAACATTTGTCACTGGATCTTGTTACCCTTTTGAATAACATTCACCATCACAGATCTTATTAATAGTTAAACAATAATCCATGAAATGGAATCAAGTCACTTAATCTCTGTGTTAAATTAAACTGATGACAATTCTCTGCCCTCACAGCAAAATGGGTTTTTTCACTCTCAACATTTTAGTAGCTCTTTGCTGTACATCTTTCAACTTATCTATATAATTTTGTAAGCACATGACATACGAATCACAGAATCATAGAATCAATTAGGTTGGAGAAGACCTCTGAGATCATTGAGTCCAACCTATGACCTAATGCCACGATGTCAACCAAACCATGGCTCAAATTGCCCTGTACCGTCTTTTCTTAAACACCTCCAGGGATGGTGACTCCACCACAGTCACATACAGTGCACCTGTAATAGTCTCAATGTTGTCATCTCTTTACTTGTACATGGTGTTTCCTGGCTTAAATGTAAATATATTCCACTTTGCTCATATAATCATTACTGTACACTGGGATCTCAAGTACAGTGATTACTCATTGCTTCCTAAAGTAATTTTCTAAGTCATAGGATCAGAGGATTATGCAGGCTGAAATGGGCCTCAGGAAGTCTCTGGCCCAACCTCGTGCTCAAAGAAGAGTCAGCTATGAGGTCAGACCAAGTTACTCAGGACCTGCTCTGTGTGCACGTGGCCACCTCTTTCTGTTGCTGAAATTGTGCATCCAGTTTCCTAGGGTATATGTGTGGCTTAGGCTTCTGCCTCAACTTGCCTAATATGTGTGTTAAGTTCTGACACCTGGGTTTGAAGTCTTCCATGCCCTGGAGCAGGCTGGCATGGAGAGCTGAACTTGTTGAACAGCATTTATATGGAATGATTGAGTCACAGCTGAGTTAAAGCATAGGAAGCTGCTCTGTTACTCCTGTGTCTTCAAGGGAGGTGACATGAGAGGAAACAAGCCTGATTTTGCCTTGGAGAACAGTTTGGCCTCCTAAAAATGGTGAGGAAAAGGCACCCCTCAGGCAGTTTTATCTATTCCAGTTTTGGTGGAGACCTGGCAAGTGACTGGTTCCCGTAGGACAGAGACCCACTGGACATAAGGTGTGTGTGCCTAACAGAGAGACACACCTGACACTCTGCCTCCACATGCACAGCAGCCATTTATCTGCGACAACCAGACTTCTGGCACTTCTAAACTACTTCAGAGAGCCTGCCTGGTTCTGAGCGCTGGGCAAATAACTAGTGGCTTTTTCCTTCAACAACATATCTAGGAGAAAAATGAATGAAGCACAAGCACAGAGTGGGTACTATTGGTGAGAGGGGAGCAGAAATAGGGTTAAAATGACCCAGTGCCCAAATATTGCCTTACAGTCTGGTAGTACAGGAGTTCACCCTTGGCTCCATTCATGAGAGGTGGCGGCTGATAGAAGTCAGTCAAGGCAGACACAGCATCTGTCAGATACAGTATTGCTGGTTGCCTCAGCTGCTGCTGGTTACTACCAAAATCTGATTCCACAAATGCTTGCACTACAATAGTTTTAAATCAACTTTCCTGAGCATAGCATGAGAGAAGTTTCTGCTAGTCCTGATCTTAACAGTTCATGAGGTAGGAAACACTCCTATTCAGCAGAGATTGGGGCGTGTCTGTGAGCACTTCCACTGCCTTAGGCTATGGATGGTCAAAGCTTCGTGCATGGTCTCAGGTGAACTGAGATGGTCACCAGTGCCTGGCTCCTCTCAGAAGATCCTACTCTGCAGTCAAACAGCTCAACTTATGCTGATACTGGACCAGAACAGGCTGACTCAGTTTCACTTAACATAGTGAGTGCTGTTGCTGTAGTTTCCTAGTAAGTTGGCTGTTCTTCTGGAGATGTGTATGTGGCAACTTTCTCCAAGTGAAAGCAAAGTTCCAAAACCCAAATATTAACACATCATCTTCCCATATTTCAGTATATTGGCCCAGGTAAGCAAACTCACCTTGGTAAGTTGGCCATACCCCTGTTGTCTTGCAATTTCTTTATGCTTATCGGTTGGAAAAAACTCCTGTGGGGTATGATCGCCATGGCGAAATACCTGATAAAATAGATGAAAATTCTTTAGTGTTACTGGTACTTTTTGTGATTATTATCATTAATTAGTTCAGTCACAAGGAATATGCAGTGATAGTGAGTACTCTATCTGTCAGATGCCAAATGTATTAATGGTGTTTGCGAGAAGTCTAGATAGCTACATTTCCTGTTTGATTTATTAGACAAATATAAATGCTTTTTTCCTGGCACTTGAGAAGAAATTAGCTCAAATAAATTTTTACAAGTTATAAAAACTACAGGATACCTTATTATATTTTAAAGAGGTTTTATGTATTTTAGGAGATATAGACCATAATATTAAATAAACAGAAAACAAACTGAAGCATGTAAGTAATTTTGCAGAAATATTTGAACATTAATATTTTGGTATGACTAAGCTGGAATTCAGAAGGAAGAAACCCAAACTATTACTTGAGATAACAGTTCTGTGACTGCTGCGAAGTTCTCTTTCTTGGCAGAAATTAGCCTTAAAGAGCCATATGTTGACTTTTTCATCACAGGAGGTGATAAAAGCGTTATCTAATATCTAAATACAGATGAAGCTGTTACTCTGAAAACATTGAACCTGTTTTGGAATTTCATTTCAGATAAAAAATATATTTACAAAGATACATTGGAATTTTTAATTCCTAAATGAATTCTTTGTCCAGCATAATTCCTGTAGATATGTGCCATACCATTCTAAAGTTTTAACACCAGATTTTTTTTTAATTTCTTAATCGAAGCAGGGAGAAATGAAACAAAAATCTGCATCACAAAAGATATATAAGTGATTTACAAGCATGTGCTTGTAAACAGAACAAGATTCAAGCTTCCTGCAAACCAGTGGTACATCATAATCTTTGCAAATAGCATTAGTTTCACAGCACTGGTTTCTGTGTTGCTTGTTCAATGTCATTGTGCTCTTGTTTGAGTTTCACATACTGAAATTTGTTTTGCATGCTAATCCATTGAAATCACTGGAAAAGTGGAGATTGTTCCATGGTAAAGAGGGTTTTTGCACAGTTGGTATTTAGTTATGAAATCCTCCTTTACATTTTAAAACAGAATCCTGAGTTATTCCTGTCTTAGTGCTATAAAATGAGCATTCTATATCCATCCAGAAAGTAAAGTTCATTTAGGAGTGCACAAAGAAGACAAAATTATAAAATCTTATTTAAAATTGAGATTTTTTTTTTGGACAATATAATAATGAACTTTGAATATGCAGGAAACATTTAAATATTTGTAAAGTACCCCCTCTTCCCTACCCTAGTGCACAAGCAGAGCAGTAAGTGACAGGTTTTTAAGAAATTCCATTTGCCCATGAACTGTCTACTTACTATGGACACAAACTTCAGTTTTCTTTTGGCTGTCGTTTGGTGAAGAAAGATGCAAAAGAGGCAGAACATGAAACACAGACTCCAAATTCCACAGACCAGCTGCCTTGCTCTCATCCTGAGGGTAGCTTTCAGCTATTTTGCACACCAAGGTCCCCAACTGGAAGAGGTGATACAATAGATATGTGGCTAAGGGGGGTGGAGTCAGTCGTGCTTAGTGAAGTCCGAGAGTGGGCTGTGAACTTGTCTGCTCCTGCCTTTCTTCCCTTCTACGGTTAGGGCTTCCCAGGGAGTCCATGAAATGAAAAGTGTGTTTTGCCTTTGTACTCAGTTTCTGTGTCCCATGTATAACATGGAGTGGAATCTCCGAGCCCCCTAATTCCTGCCCCTGGCATTTGCAAGGCAGGTAAACGTAAGAAACTTGAAGTTGTCTTCTATTATTTAAGCTAGGGTTTAGTATGGGTCAGTCAACCTTCCCAAAAATTAAAATATCTTACTGTATGCAAAAGAACTAGTAAAGCATCTGCATTCCTAGTGCTCACACAGTCTTGTCTGAACACTTTGTACGAGAAGGCTAGAAGAAGTAGTGCTGACAAATGTTCTTTTATAAAGAATCCCTGGATTTTTTCCTGAATTTTCTGTGGTTTGTAGGAGGAATAAGCAGCAGAAGACTTTGTTGCAAATGAGTAGGAATAAGCCTAAATTAATTGCAAAAAATATAAAGATATATGAATGAACTTTTTATCTCTTCAGAAGATTGACTCTGTCTCTAGTGGCAAAGCATGTGCCACTGTTTTCTAGAACTATCGTTCAGAATTTCATACAGTTAGATAAATTTTTTATTTTCAAATTTCTCTTGCTGAGAACATTCTCAATTGTTACAGCATGCATATACCAAGAGTTGTTTCTGTCATTTCCCCAGTATATTTTAAATAAGAAAAAAATCTAGCTCCGAGACACCATTGCAAGGGACAGGCTTGATCTTGCAAATTATTGATCTATGTTCAGTCACATTCATGTGTTAATGAAAGTCATGATAAAATGGTAAAATTGAGGGTGATTTCTTAGTCATCAAAAGCTCTCTGTATGTAAGAATTTAAAAAGTTCTGGAAACAAATTAGCATGTTACTACCCAAAAAGATTATATAATCTTAAACTAGTTTAAGACACAGAACAAAACTTTTCATGTAATTATTAGATATAGACATGTCTAGAGGGATCAGTTCTCCCTCCTGAGGTAATGATGTCATGTCTTTCACATCTGTCAGAGCTAAAGAGATCCCTCTATGAAACATTCAGAGGTCAGACTTTCATTTCTGCTTTTGTGCCTGATACGTTTAACACATTCCAAAATAGAAAAATGTGGGGAGTTACCCACATTAATTGAGAAAGAAACGTCCTTTTTGGTGTTGTTTTTTTTTTTTTTAGGCACCCTGGGGAGATCCAGGTCAACTGATTAAAGCTATTCACACCCTGTACATTTTCTTGCCTCCACTGGCAGTCATACCTCAAAAATTTCTCTGAAGAGTCTGTGTTTTGCTGTTTCTAGAGAAGATAGCATCAGACACTACTCCTAAAATACACTGCTCTGCAAGACATGGTTTTTAATTAGACCAACCGAGAAAAAAGAGGCAAGTTCTCAGAATTGCAAGGCTACATTCAGGTTCTTCAGATACTGTAGATATGTCTAGCAGGGACAGCAGATCTACAGCAGGAGCAGAAAGGTTTTAATTTATTCTTTTCTAGCATTCAGTGCCTCACACTTTACATGAGATTTCTGTAACAAGGAAGGTGAAACTACTCTTACTTTGGGGGTGACAAAGTATTAGTGTAAATATTGGTGTAAAAATATTAATAAAATGTGAAAAATTATTAGTGTTAACGCTGGTACTTGCTTCCTTTGATCTGATCTTGATGCTCCTAATTCTGTGGGAAGAGACACATAAAAGGCTGGAATTGCTTTAAAGTACACCATGCAGCTTAATTCTGTTCCTGTTGAAGGTCACAGAGGGAGGAAGAAACAGTGTGCTGTGCCATGTACCCGTGTTCCTGAGATTGAAACTATAGAGAGCAGGAGATGCAGCTTTCTTGGCAGCTTTTTCCCGCAGAAATTCCACGTTGCAGGTGGTGAGAGGTGTGAAAACTGTAACTGTTTCAAAGTCAAGGTAACTGCTTCTTTAATATGCTTGCAGCCTGTGTTAAAGCAACAGCCGAAGCTGGGAGAAGAGAAGATATAATGATAAAGGTTATAAATGTAACTCTCTCACTTCCTTGGGAGTACAAAGGAAAATATATGAGGTGTAGATCACATGCCTTTATCTCACCAATAAGCTTGATTAAATATTTATGGGATCATGATAAACATACTCTTATTAAGCAAGTAAAAGTACAGCTTTGTGTTGTGTTCTGTATTGTGATATCTGAAGACAGCGTGTTAAGAGATGCTGCTGGATTTTTGACCTTGTTAAGTGAATGCAAATGTTCATTACAGCGCTCCAGTGCTTTAAACTGTTTCATGGTTCAAATGCTCATATTGTATTTGAAATCTTATTAATCCAAAGGACAAAATTTGATCCTCTGTCCCTAAATTACTATATGAAGAATCCTTTCCAGGCTGTGATGCTTACCCCCTCTCTCAACTTCTAAGCATAGAGTTAAATCTGCTTGGTATGTAAACACAGGGTAGGATCGGACTTGCAGATTGAGATTCTTCATTGAGATGCTACTTCTTCATTGACGGTGGAGAAGGGTCAGAACTGGCTGTAGATACACTGATAAGCATGTTGGAAGAAGAATCAAGTGTAGACTTAGTGGGGGCAGAAGGAGGCAGGTAGACGAGGACTTCAACCTTCCCACCCTGCCTCCCCTTCTTCCCACTTCCTGAAACAACCCCTTAGTGGGATTTTTATTCCAGCCTGTGGTGTTGAAGTCATGTCTCTGTGACTTCTGCAGTTTTGATGTCCATGTCTACTTCCAAGAGTTTTTCTCATCTTCTTTCCTCAGCCTCAGTCAGATCAGGGCTGTGTCTGTCAATAGAGTTCAGTGTTTGCTCTGGTTTACAGTGTATCTCTTTGTCTCCTGCTTACATGCTTTGGTTAAACGACGAAGAAAAGTGAAGGGAACATTACTTCAGCTGCAATAAACTAACAGCCAGGACAAAAAAAATTCCAGATCCAAGCCCCTTGCTTAATACGTAAATAGATAGGTATCAGCAGCCTTTATTTGGCTAATGCGTAACACAGACTTCTTGGGTCCTTTATGCTAGGAGAACAAAGGCATGTCATGTCACCATGCCTGTGCCTCAGGGACACATTATCCCCACCTCAAAAAGACTCCTGCCCCAATCAGATATACATTTTCTGTTAATGATTTCAGTGCTGGCATGCAATAATACTCTTTCAGCCCATTTTCAGACTGAGTTAGAAGCATGTCCAGCTGCCCTGAGGATTTGGGTCAAGACTTGTTATAAGTATGACCACAATGGAGCATCTTTGCATCCTGCAAATAGAGTAAACTTCACTGAGGCCCTTAAGAGCTCTGCATGGTGTCCTTGTTGCTGCTGGCAGAATACATCACTTACTGCTCCATGTTCTCTGATCCTTCCTTGAATTGCAGCGGAAAAGATCAGACAGAAGTTGGTGTAGGGACTTGTAAGGAATAGGGCTGTGGTCATTCTCAGGCCATACAATGTTCTAGGCAATTGCCTTCTCTTTGGGTTCAAAGCTGCACTCTTGATATCATCTGAGATAAAGTCTTTTTGCACAGTGGCCAAATTCTTCTCCACTACACTGATGCAAACACAGAGTAACTGTTTAGAAGCTGATGAACTTACTCCAAAGAGATTCTCCTTGAGGTTTTCTTCCACTGATGATGTTCTCAGCACCTTCTGATCTTCTGCATTTTGTGGCTGTATTTGGGATATGTGCATCTGTTGCTCCAGATCTTCATTTGATATGAGTCAGATGAACTCTTTATTTTTTATAGAATGGTTTACAGGGACTTCGAAGCACAGGAAAATGTTAAACTCTTTTTCGTCCACTTTTTCTGATGAAAAAGCATTATTAAAAAACTGGATCACAGTGTTGATGCAAAAAGAGATTAAGTTCCAGATCCAACCTTCATCTGGAGTTTTGCTGGACTGTAAAACTCCCTCCTCTCAAATGTGAGCACTTTCTCTCCAGTTCCATGTGATTCTTCATCTTTGTGGTCGTAAAATACATGACTTGAGAAACAAGACTCACATGGTGGTGTTGCAGATTAAGATGCAGTTTGGTAGTTGTGTTTTAACAGATGATTACTATAATATCAGAACAAAGGGATTTATTCCAGAGAGAAGTGGTGCTAATTTTGGTCTTGGGCCATCAGTGAGGAACAAACCTGAATTTTATGCAATGTTAAGGTCCATTATTCTTTTTTTTTCCAAATTCCGTGAACAAATTCAAGTAATCTTTCTTGTGTGGGGTGGATGGCTGTATCCCATAACCAGACTGCCACTGTAGGAAAGAAGTAAGGTCTGTAGCAAATGACTAGGAGATTAAGGTCTTTAGACCACTGACACTATCTAGTTATTTAGACTTGCAAATGAGTTGTATGGACCAAAAGGATTGTGTTGTTTTGACAATGAGAGATGAAATATTTCTTGTGCTGAAGGAAAAGGACATTTTGTTCCAGCCAGCTATCACCACAGCTGTCTAGGTTGGGCATAAAGCAGAAGTGTTTCACGCAGGTGCTGACATCAGTCCAAATAACCTCCCTGTGTGTAACCAAGCATCAAACTATTGTCCTTGTGCACCTTAGAATACCTGAGGGGCTTGGGTTGGTGCTTTCTTTAAATTTTAATAATTATATTTAACTTTGAGGTAGGCTACAATAACTATGATTAAAGCAATTGTTCTGCTCAGCTGGGATGATTTCTGATCATGCCCTAGCACAATTTTGCAAGATTTGAAATGCATATATGAGGGAGGGAAGAAATGTTCTTTCAATAACTTTTTTATTTGTATTGGAAAAAAAAAAAAAGTCCTTTATAAAAATCCCAGCTGAGGTAAAATATAAGCCAGCAATTTCTTATAAATATTGTATCTTTCTAGTAACCAGTGGCATTGATCCATGTGGGTAGTTTACTTCTTGGTATTTAAATGCTGAATTAGTAGTGAACAGTTAATAAATTAGCGTTTGTTTCAGAGCCATTTCCACCCCTGCCCCCTTTATGTTTTGTTCCTGTTCTGTTATCATCCTTCAGGGTCTTTGAATTCTTGGAGTTTTTGGTTATATTTATTCTTCTTCATTTTAATCAGTGAAGCATTTTATGGTAGGACATAGGCATACTGTCATGGCACATTTCAAATATTTTTCAATCAGGTGCTTTCTTGAGAAGCTGGTGATTTATTTAAATATTGCCACAAACATTTTGTGAATCAAACTGTCAGAACTGTTACAATGGATGACTGTGCTTTTATGTCACTACACTGTGTTTGTTAACACTAACTAGGCTGCCTGGTGGTGGTGTTACTTCAAAGCTCTCCTTGGCATTTCAATGTGACTTTTACCAAGGAAATTTGCATTTACTGTCAATATGGTTGTTAGAAACAGACTGTATATGTTTCCTTTAGGTCATATATCCAGCTTCTCTCACCTTAAATCAAACTGAAACAAATATTGCATACAAGGGTGATAGAAATTTTCAAACTTTCATTTAATTTAGAAGAGACATTGAGTTTGTTCTGTCAGGTATCTTGATCAGCCTGTACAAAGTACCTCAAAAAATGTCCCATTTTCTTACCTACTACAATAGTGTATTGTCCATATTTGTCTTCACAGACATATCCATAAAGGGCACAAAAGGCATAAAATTGCCTTTTGCAGAAATATGGGACAAACTATCCAGAGGGAAAGAGCTAAAATGATGGACAGACAAAATGGTACTGGCAATCACCCCATTGTTTTGTTTTGGGATAGGCATGGGAGAATAAGTTGTGTTTGGGAGTGGTAATAGCTTCAAGGGCCCAATTTCATAGAAAAAAAGGTGCCAGTAAAAGGAAGATACACCTAAACTCGTGCAGGGAATTGGCCAAGGACTTTCTGAGCTGCTGCCCCTGCTGAGACGGATTAATGTTACCTTCAAATACTTGGCTCATTCTTGGAAACAACCAAGCAACCCATTAATTAGCAGCTTGGTTGATAATTATAATGTGGGTTTAGTTTTACTAAGTGTCGCTTTATAGGTCTGATTTGTAACATGTTGAGCTTTCCAAGGACTTGGGAAAAGCCCTACACCAGGTACAGAATGCTTTGATTTTTTAACACAGCCAAAAATACCTTGGATAACTGTAGTACTGTCTGGGGTATTCCAACTGTGTAATGGACTTGGACTTTGGTAGAAGCTACATGATTAGGCGAGAGCAAAAATTGGATAAGGAAGTTTAATGCTTCAGGTAACGGAAAAAAGTGCTACCCAAAGGAATGCCAAGTTTAAAAGATACATGATTAGGTTCATGTTCTGATGTACATCAGTAGAAGGAAAGTGGTAGTCCACAAAACAACTTTCTTTTGGTTTACAGTTCACCAAGAAGGATAGAATTAGTCAACTATGTGTGATTCTTCACATGTTTTCCACACACATTAAACAGTGAATAATTCATAACACACTTTCAGTTAAACTGTGAATCTCTTCTATGGATCAGAGTATTGTCTAAACTTAAATTAAAGCAAACAATGAGAAAAATGCAATGTCATGAAATGAGAGTTCATTTTAGTGCAAACCAAAGAAAAACTGTATGCCTAAACCTACACAAGAACTAAGAAATAGTGCAATGGTTTGAAAAATATTTGGCTTTATCTACAGGCACCTCAGATAATAATTTCACAAAAGCATATTGCCATCTAGTGTTAAACTCTCTTGTGTTCATTGTACTTGGGACCACTGTAGCTGCTGTAGATTCCTGATGGACACTTTTGTGAGAATCATTGGAAATCCCGTAATGTCTGGAGAAATGCAGAACACCACTACTGCAACCAGACATCAAGAACACAAGGCCACATTTCCAAATTTAAATAGAGATTAAATTAAATCACTTTTCACTGAGATATTCAGGGTTGCTGGCAATATAAATGTACTTTCCACAAGTTAAAGGTTTAAGTCAGTGTCCATTTCTTCATTCAACATTGTGAGAAGTGGTGAAAAAATAATGCAGTAATTTTTATATATTTGTGTTAGTAACTCTTACATAATTTCCTGTTTGTATATTTTAATTTGTATTGTGATAGGAGTTCAGCAAGAGAGAGAAGCCTTTGGATTAATTTTACAAAATGAGAGAATTTGAATGGTCACAAAGATCAAGCTGGTGTAATATAGTTTCTTCTCTTCCTCTTTTCACACAATTTGTTGGGTTTTTTCTCTCCTCTATGCCCCTCAGTTCTCAGTTTTACTTAATGTGAAAGATAAAAAATCTGTATAGTTTATTTTTTATGGTATTCGAAGATGTCATAACTTTCACATCTCTCTTTCCATGTTTTCTCTTAACTTTGGACTCCCTTGAGTCAGAAATCATGGCTGCAATGGAATTTTTTTTTCTTATACACTACTATATTCTATTTCCATGTTTTTTTCTTTTGATACGTAGTCCTAATCCTTACTCTTTTTCAATCAACTAACATTTGTTGATTGATAGGTTGGTCATTTATGGCAGATTTCATAGCACTTTCACCACCTCCTGTCAGTAATGGTCTAAGAAAATTACTTCCAAGATGTTTCTTTACTTTTTTCCCCTTCATTATCACCAAGTGAAGCTATGAATATCTAAATCTACATCCTGGTGTTTAAATTTTAGTTTCCTGGAAACAACATTTTGTGATATATTGGAAGTCTTAGTAGGGCTTTGATCTGTCTCTGAACTGTTAGCAATATTCTATTGGAAATCTGTATTTTATTGAAGTAATTCTATTACAGACATCAAGTTTTAATAATAACAAAGGCAATCTTAGACATTTTGGGAAAATTGCAAGTAAATGCAGTTTGGGAAATTATATGAATTATTTCCCTTTAAAAAAAGGGGGAGAGGAGAGAGATCATTGGCAGATATCATTATGCATTTCTATTTGAGTTACAATCCATCTAGACCCATGAGAGAGTCACAATGTTCTGGGACGTACCTGTGTTCTACAGTGGCTCCAGATTTATTCTGTATGCTGACACTACTATGGAATTACCTCAGTAGAGCATTGCATGTTTGATACAAGTACTGCAGTGCACTATCAATGCATTTTGACTTGTCTGTTTTGTCCATTGGATAACTGAATTTCCCTTTCCTTTTTGGTAAGCTGTGGCCAGAGATTATTGCTAAAGAGCCATCATTTCTGCTCCCATAATTCATGAAAAGAATTTGTTTGTTTCTTTATTTTCTCCTGACTAAGCTGTTGGCTATCAGTCCGTCTTTCCAGTGAACAGAAAGCCCTGAATTGATGCACATGGATGCTGGAGGAGCCTTTCTACTGGGAGAATGATTTCTGCTTCTGCTCATGTGGGTAACACTTGTATTAGCACTATGTATAAGACAGCTCTGTTACAAACAGCCATTGAATTAGTTTGAATGAAATGTCATATTTAAAGTCGCTACAACACTTATTCAGAAAATTAAAACTTGAGTTTGTATAAAGAGCTTAAGCTTAGACCCAACCTTATTAAGGAAAGTAGGATGCTGCAACTGTGTTTAAAACCAAAACCAACCAACCAACCAAAAAAACCCAAAAAACCAAACCAACAACAACAACAAAAAACCCCCAAACCCCCAGCACAAATAGTACTGACTGGAAAGCAACACCTAGAAATTTTTGTTCTGTAAGAAAGGAGATGGCCAAACTTCCAGTCCCTATGAGCCATAGACTGAGATTTTCCTATGGTAAAGGGCCAGAAGTTGCATATCTCAGAGACTTGAGAGTTCTGGATATGTTTCAGAGGGAAGGGACAACAGCTCCTCCCTTATGTTCACACACTTTGCTGTGGGAATATGCCACTGATTCTCAGCACTATTTGTGCCAGAAGCTTATGCTGGTTTGTTTCTTCACATAGAGATTTGGATAAACTTCCATCCTTTACGTTTGAATCTATTGTTTAAAGTTTTGACCTGGGCCCCTAGTTGCTAATAAATATATTGATTCCTGAAAAGAAAAAGGAAGTTTTTAATCCTGAGCACCAATATATTTCCTTCATGTGAGCACAGCCCTGCTACATGAAGAAATGTCAGTCACATCAACAGTGTGAAAGTACATTGCAAGCTGTCACATCTCCAGCTGTGAAGCTGTGGGGAAAACTATGACATCTCCTACTCAGGAGAGAAAGATAGTGAAAGAAATGGCTATATTGTAATAGACAAGGACTTCAGCAAAGGAAAGGTCATTTCAAGAACTTGGTCTTCATAACACACTGCCCAGAAGAATGGCTGAGAGTGTATTTTGGTTAGTCTGGCTCAATAAACTGGAAACCATAACAGCTGTTTAACAAATACTGAGTTCCTCTAACTCCATTATCATAGGAAAAACTCCAGTTAAATGGCAAAATAATCAGAACCCTTGAAGTATGGATTTCTATAAACAATCAATTTATCTGTGAAGAGAGCTATAAACTTGGGCTGGAAGGCCAAACAGAGTAGATGAGATTTGTGTGCTATAAAATTACTGCGTACAGGGAGTTTGTTCAGTGCTTGAGATCTTCCTCTTTATATTAGCCAAGGAATCGTTAACAAGACCTAGAGGAGAGAGTAACTCATAAATCAACTGTTCCGTCTTACAGTTTGTCTGATCTCTGTTGCTAATTTTTCCACTAATTTTGAAGAAATGTTAGATGCATCTGGCAAAACTAGCCTAAAATTGTTTTCAATTTACAGTTGGTAGTAAAAGTAAACTGAGGCACTGGTTTTGGCTACTTTGCTGTCTGTGACAGCAATCTTTCCTAGAGGAGCTGAGGGCCTTTTTGGATATCTAGTACAGCACAGAATTAAGGAAGAAAAGTACTTGTAGCAAACAATGCATTTGTTGTACTGTGTCTCTGTCTCAGTGTTTATTTCTAATCACACCTGTGACTCAGCTCTAATGTCTGTACACACACGCTGTGTGTGCCCACACACACGCCCATCCAAACTATTTGTTTCCAAAAGTTTCAGTGACCTGCCTTGCAAGAAATTGTAAATTCTTTTGCTGTGTTTTATAGAAACATCTGATGCTTCCGTGCTTAAGACTCTGAGCTTAAGATGGAGCTGTAAAACACGTTTCTTTCCACTGGGTCTCTCACTCAGGGAGCATCAGACTGCCTTTAAAGTTCTCTTGCTGAGTAAATAGAGCCAGGCCAGATTTGTGTTGTTCTTGAATTTCAGTGAAAGGGAGGCTGTGGAATATCAAAAATGAATCTTCTCTGTTTCTGATGATTACCATGTGCAATACAAAAATTAATATTCATCCGATGTCTTTTGTAAGAATCACAAATTAATTAGAAAATGCATAATTCAGTGAATTAATTTTCAAGTTCTGAAAAACATGCATATTCTGCTGTACTGCCTTACAGGTATATTTAGGCCTAGAATATCTTCACTGGGCACATACAATTAAGAAAGCAGGTGTACTTCCTGACCTAAAGAGCAAAGAAAATCAACATATTAACAAAAAAATCTAGTCTAGTTCATCTGATTTTGCCCTTTTGGGCTTTATGCTCTTGTCTTGGGTTGATCATTAAATTACATGCAGTTGTCACCTCTTTGCAGTATTGTTAAAAAAATACTGTATAGTCAACAAACTGTTCATGTTTTAGAATTATTTTTCAGGGTTAACATTCAAATAATGAAAAGAAGAGCAAGCAAGCATAGATTTCCTGTCAGTGTTTCAATTACATGAAATATTCTCTACTAATTTATAAAAGATTATATGTGTATCTCAGTGATTAAAGTAATTTGGATAAATTATATAGCGTATATTTGATCCAAGCAGTCTTCTTCTTTTAATGATTTTTAGAAGAAACATTAGCATTTCAGTTTTGTCCATAATATATGCTGCATATAAATCATGAGGGTTACCCTAGGAGAAATTCTTCCTTTGAGCTTGCCAACATAAAATAGAAATATGTCTAGAGTAAACTTAAAAAGGACAGGAGAAGCACATACTTGCAGTATAATACAGTGATGATTTGATTGAAGAGTTTAATTTCTTACATGGAACCGCAGCATAACAATTGCGCTACAGTAAAGGAAGTGGAAGTGACTGGTATGAGACAAACAGTGAGGGAGGAGACAGCGAAGAAGTGCATTTTCTAGTAGTTAGTGCAGTATTTGGATGGAAGACTATTACTAGGATGACCTATTTTTTTTTAGCTTCTACTGCATGCCAGATTGAAAAGTCCACGTGTCAATAATATTCTGAAAATTGTTTTATGTTGGTCCTATAGTTGAACAAATGTTTCTTTGCTAATTTATTTCTTTTCTTTTCAAGGCAAGTGTCCTTCCTGACCATGGCAGAATATCTGACAGTTCCTAGCACCACAGAAATTGCAGTTGTAGGCTGTTCTGAAGTAAGAGCAGCCTTCCATTTGGCAAACTATTCAACCCTTCTTCTTTTCACAAAAAAAACCTCACCAAACAAAAAAAAGCCAGCAAGAATGAGAAAGGACAAATACCTCTGAAGTGCTGCCCCTTTCTGAAGCCCTCACAGTTGTAACCTTTGTGATTCACGCAGTATGTGACCACTTCTCCCTGTGTCAAATGGGACCCATCCAACAATTTCATCTTGCTCACAGCAGCTCTGCAATTTTCAGCTTTTTGTAGCCTACTCTGTGTTAGTTCAATACACATCTCAGAGCACCAGCTCAGCCTGTGATTGCTTCTCAGACAAGATGTATGTTCTAGCAAAATGAAATGCGCAGCTTCCGGAAGGTAAACAAAATAACATCGGTGGTTGTCTGCTGGACACCTACATGGGCCTTTTATCCACATCAAGACCTACGCACTTTTCACATCAGCTCTGGTTTGTGACTAGAAGCAACAAACCTGTGTTTGTGTAACTAAAGTTCCACAACACTAGGTAAAGTATCCAAGCCATTGTTCCTCGAATCTTCCCCCTTTTGAACTCCACCGCATACTGAATGACCCACCTCTGCAGCTTTGGCGTTGCCAACTTTCCATGACATACTCTGAAGCATTTAGCTGCCTGTACAGTAACTCTGCAAGCCAGTGTGCTCTGGTAAGATTGAAACAGGAAGTTACTTTAGTACAACTAAAGTACTAACCAATCTCTGGTTTTCTGGTTTAAAAAAAAAAATAAAATTACGGAGTGGGTCCTCTCTTTTTCTGTCCTAGTACTTTTGGCATGCTCTGTGCTTTGCAATCTACGGCAATGACACTTCTGGTTCTTGCCTTCAGTTTCACAGCTGATGCACTCAATAGGTCAGGTTTTCACATGAAATGGAGCCAACCAATATTCAACCACTGCACTGAACCACAAAAGACGTTGTGCCTTAGCTCTTTCTCAGCCTTGGCATATAAACTCTCATATAATGTCATCTACGGGGCTATATCTGGTCAGCAGTATTGGTTGATAACTTGAGGACGGAAAGAAAGAATGGATAGCATTGTGGTATTTTCAGACAACATTTGATGAGAACTCAGACAGAGCTGAGGGAATTTTTATTGTTAATCTCCAAATGAGAATAGAATTACTCAAGGAAACTCAGCCAGAATAATGACAGTTTCTGAAGATTTTTTTCAGGTCTTAGCAAAAGGTGTGAAATGAATGTATCCAGACAAATAACGAAGTACAACACCCAGAAAAGGTGACCTCTACCACAAACCACAGTCTTTTTTTTTAAAGTATAGCAGGATTTTGGCCAAAGTGTCAAAATGAAAAAAAAGTTATTCAGTGATTGTAAATGAGATGAGATGGCACGGATTTGTCCGCTTCAACCTCACAATCCTTGACCCTAACTAATATTGAGTTTTCTGCCCTGTGTATGTACGACTTTAAGGTCTGTTTCTGGGCATTTGCTTCTTTCTTTGCATTCAGAAAAGACACTGCAATGCTTCCTAGCTCATGGTTGGCTGCCATGTGTAAATATCTTTGCTTCACTGAGCTATTTTATCTGTATTCATCGTTTCAAAGCCTTTTTTCTCTTTGTTTATTGATCCTATTAGCATATTTTTTCCAGCTGAAAGCCATCAAGCAATCACTATGTGGAGATTACTATGCTATAGAATTGTCTCCTTTCCTACTGAATTGTAATACACTGTTTGTCCTTGGGGTCGAAGCATTAGTCAGCTGGTAAGTTGGAGTCCCTACACTGCATTTCTCATCAGGCAATAGTGTAATGGACATGGAACTGGGTTTTATGGCCACTAACATGATTTTTAAGCTTCCCAACAGCTACTAACTCAAACTTTCTCTCTTGAGAGGAGAAATAATTGTTTCATGTTGTAAGCAAATACAATCTTCATTAAACAAATAACAGGTTGGTTCTCCTCTTCATACACCTGTGAATAGAAATATGGGAAGGGGTACAACTGTAACATTTTGCTAACATTTCCATATTGCATTTTGAAAAGCTTTTCAACTGATAATCACATCAGGATTGTCAAATTCCTGTCACAAGTGCATCCATTCCAGTTTATTCACAAGGGAATCAAGGCAAGAGGGATTTGTTCATGGATTCCCAGGAGATGAATAAAAAGGTGGGATTTCAAAGCCAGATATGTTGGCTCTCCATTCACTCTCCAATCTTAAAACCTGTGTTGTGGAAGCTAGTTTTTCTATCACATTTTTCCTTTTTAAAAGTACCCATGCTTGCACTTGCTGGGAACACGACTTGTGTTCAGTCTTTTGATGGCTGATCCTGCACCAGAGAGAGGCCAAAATGTTGACTGACATTTCAATAATGAGATATTTCTGCTGCTTTATGGTTATTGTATAATACTCTGGTTGTGTTATTCATGATTATATTCATCCATCCAATATTTTTCAGATTGGTTACCTTGACTGTCAGACTAGGTGACTGAATTAATTTGTACTCGTTAAACACTGCTACAATGATAGTTTCATCCTGCTGATCAGTTCCTCAGAATGTTTCTACCTGATCTTGTGGAGTTTGTGTTTGTTGTTTTTTGCTTTTACATATGTATCTCCACACTGTTCTAGATATAGCTCTTTGTTCTCTTTTTGTATGTTTGAAGTACACCTGGAGTGTCTGTGAACAGTGATATTTCTATCACATAGGAGATCCACTAATTGTGCTTTTGCAGAAGTTTTATGCAGAGCTCTCCTCTCATCTCCTCTCACTTTTTTCAAAGAATTTATACTTTTCAGCTCTATATGAATTTTATTTCCTACCTGCATCTTTTTAAATATCCTTCTTGCTTCTACATCCCATCTTTCATTCATTTTATCATGTTCAGTAGGATACATTTCAGAAATATTGCAGAGAGTAAAGTAGAACAGAATTAAAATCTAGTAGTGATATGCCGTACTGTCAAATGGCTTGTGTAAAAAATCCAGAAGCAAATTCCACAATCAAACCTATACTAACAAAATTATTTTCAAGACTAGCAACAAATTTTGCTCAGAGAAAGAGGTTTTAACAGTGGTTAGGCTATTTCCAAGTTATCCTTCTTTACTTTCATATTCTCCCTAAAGCACCTATTTCTCTTCAAGGTTTCATAACTAGACAAGACAGTTAGGGGGTTTTTCATGTAGTTTTTTTGTTGTTTGCTCTACCAGTGCTCCTTCAGAAATACGCTGATTTATCCCACTAAATCATCCTAAGACAGACAAGTCAGGAAAACAGATCATCTTGATGCTAAGGAGGCCTGCTTCACATGGCTGTCATAACCTAACTGGCCACACTCACAGAAAATTAAGTGGCTCTTTTGTACTGCAGATTAACTCTTTTTACATAGAAGTGCAGTTTTCCCCATCATCTGTTGTGAATACATATAAATAAATGTTTCTTGCAGTTTATATTATAAAATATTCTATTGTCAACAAGGCTTGAAATGCTTTACTTCTGCCACCAGAAAGAATTCCTTCTTCTCCCCTTCTTCTTGACTGCTTAGGTGAGAACTTTCCAGGAAATAGAAGCCAAGAAACATTGTGTGGAATTCTGTACTGAGACACTCTAGTTTCTCTAAGGCAGCTGGCCCAGACCTCTGACATGTACTGGTGGAAGACTTGAGGAAGTCATTTTGCAGAGTAGGTCTCTGGAACACCAGGATTTGAGATAGGTTTTTATTCAAGATCAGAAATTCCGTAATTCTCACCAAAGCTCCCAAAGTCATTGCAGCAGGGATGAAGTGCTGGCCAAGTAGAAGTTGAAGTTTCTGAGTCTTTCAGGCAGAGTGCTCTGGCATGACTACAAGTAATTCCAATGCTAGGTTGTTCCATCTTACAGTGTGTGCCAGGTCAGTGACCATGAAGTCCAATGCCACAAAGCCAGGGAATCCCATTTTTTAATTTTCTTGGAGTCCACTGAATCCAGGATATCCTGGCAAAGCATTGCAGTGTCAGCCCAGCATTTTTCTTAAGTGAAATTCTACTTCATACACACGAAAAGTAACAATAATAACAAAAACTACAACAGCTATTGTTGGAGACGAGTGTTGGTAATAAATTATGACAGTCCCAATACCTATGACAATATATTAAGAGTGGTAGAATAAGGAGAAAGATTAAAGGGTGTGGGGTCAGTCCTGCTTTTTTGGGGTTTTTTTGTTGTTGGGTTTTGGGGGTTTTTTTGCAAAGAACTAGAATGCAACATATATTTTCAATAGCTGATGCAAGTTTCCCTTCTCAGAATAACACAGAGTGTTTTCCATACAGGTCTTTTCTGGTTGAGTTCTATTATCCTCTGTCATCCCAGTCTCTCTACATAGGATGTGCATCTTTAATTTCACAACAATTTTTAATGCCAAAATTTGTCCAGAATTGTTCAGTGAAGAAGCATATGTTTCTACTGTCTCTGAAATTGGCTCATAACACATTACAGTAATGTCCCTTCAAGAAAGAGCTGATGGAAGACTCCAATTCATTGTTCAGCTTTGTGGCTCTTCTACTTTCTGACACTAAATTACTCAGGCAAGATGTTTCATTTGAATATCTATGGTATAAATTACCAGTGTTATTCTTCCCTAGCATTTGCTTGACAAATTAATTACCGATACAGTTTTGCACAGCCTGTGCATTTGCAAGGCTGTGTAAGGTGGCAGCTGAGGGTTCAGCTTGTGTAAATGAATTATAGGTTCTATTGACCTTGTGTGAAAGTGGCACAGAGAAGATTCAGAGCCATTGTGTTTGGCTGTCACTACAAAGCACCTGCTCTTTGGGTTTCTGATTCGGTCAGTGTAATGAGCGGGATCTTACCTAACAAGAGATTGTGGTATCTTACTCTGGGAAGCAAAAGAAGTAGAGAAGGGAGGTAATATTGGAAGACACTCTACCTCAGGTGCCTCCATTACCTGATGCAGATGTGCAGAGAGGGCTACAATCCAACTTTATTCTTACAGTGTGCTGGGTTAAATGGCGTTCTGGAGATGTTAGGACTAACATAGCTGCTATGGGTGATGGCAGTGCTACACGGAGTTACACAAACACTCCACCTGTTGGTGGCACACACCAGATCCTGGTGCCTGTGAAGCCTCCTTAGATCTCCTGGTATATCTGCAACATAGGAAGGAGTCCTTTGGTCAATGAAAATTAGAAAAGGAGAGGACATCGTGTAACTCAGCATTGGCTTAAGTTCAGAGAGGCATCTGCTTAGCCAACACTCATGATACTTAGATTGGCCAGATGCTTCCTTACTTTGCTGAATTAGGACTATCATTTCTCTAGTTGTTTTGCAGGAAAAAGGTTTGGAAGTTGTTATGTATATAGTTCACCTGCTGTTCTGGCTTTTTAGCTTGGGATGAAGGAAAGTCTTCAAGGATACTTTTTTCCCTGCAGGTTTCATCATCTCCTGCTTATTTCTTATCTGAAAGCATAATCTGTGAAATCAATTTGTTCCTGCAGGAATGATTATGAACCTTGGGATGATTTCAGGTAGGGAACAAATGAAAGGATAAGACGTTTCTGAAAGAATAAGTAACTTGTAAAATTTCAGATGTCCTTGGCAAAAGTACATACCTGGTGTCTGAAAAAAATATTTTCTGAGTGTAGCAGTGCCTTCTAAGTGTTATGTAGAGCAAGAATTACAAACACAGACATCAAAACTATAGCATGCATAGGCTTTTACAGTGAGACCTGAAGTGCTGAGCACTGCTGAGGCAAAATGCTCTGAGGATGATGTTTTATTAAAAAGTTTGGAAAATTCTCTAGACTGGATGTGATTTCTAGCTACATCAGCATAAACTGCAGTAAGTTTCCTGGAGACAGTGGCACAGGTAGTTCATTGGTGGTGAGATGTGAAGTGAGAAGCTCATCTTGCATGTATGAAGAACTCTGCACAGTTTTTCTTATTTTCCTTCTTAATCTGAGGAAATTCTCTTCTCACTCATGCATTTCTCTTTTCTTTACATCTTCCTTCTGTCTTTTTTTTCCTGGTCAAATGAGCATGACCCCAATTTGACAAGTATGAAAGTATTTCTAGGTCTGCAATTAGGGGCTCAGGATGGCAAATCTCCAGAGAATCACCAGGACTGGAAGTAACTTCTGGAAGTTTCTAGTTCAAACCCCTGCTTTAAACAGGTTCAATCCCACGACCTCTCTGGGCCTGTGTTTGATCACTCTGACAATATTTTTTTTTCCTAATGGAGTTTTTCTAAGTTGCATCTTGTGGCTATTGCTTCTCCTCTACCCACTGTGTAGAATCTGGCCATTTCTCTACTCCCTCCCATCCAGCTGTTGTAGACAAGGACTACTCAAGCTTTCTCTTCTTAAGTCTGGACAATCAGGCTTCTGTCAGATATCCATCCCAATTACCCCAGTCTAACTCAGGATAGTCCCTGTACTAGATTAGAATTAACTGATGCTAAAAATCCTGTGTGAGAACTAGCAGTCTTTGTTTGTTTCAAAGACTGAGCCTAAAGGTGAGAAACTTATATTAATATTCTCTGTTGGCTATTGTATTAGAAGGCTACTTTGAAATAANATATTATATTAATATTCTCTGTTGACACTGTATTAGAAGGCTACTTTGAAATAAGTAGAAAATTTTCATTTACTTCAGACTCTTTGCATTCAATACCACAGAAAACAGATAAAATTTTGATGCTGAACTTAATGGGTCAGGGATTAAACAGTCATACAACAGAAAGCTGATCTGAATCTATTTTATATGTTTCTGAAAGGCTACCAATGAGTGGCTTGAACTAGAACATTCCCAGCTCTAATGCTCAACTGGATCAGGATATTAGGGTCAAAGTTTAGGTGCTGAGCAAATGTAAATGCTGTGAAGTTTGGCATGGATGATGCTGGTTTGTCCTGATGTGCTACTGATTATTCATTCTTCTCACAGAAGTGAATGGTTTGGGCAATTCTGGGCTGTTAAATCAGCATTGTATCTTCACAATACGTGGAAACCCAAAAACTTTGGGAATTCCAGGTTTTGCATAGCAAACCCACAAAAACCACCAGCTGTGCGCTGCTGATTTGTAGCAACCATTTTGAGTGAACTTCTGTCTAAGCATTATGCAGAAATCCTGGAAGAGTGGGCGGAGAAGGTTTGCCAGAGCTGGTATATCTGGACAAATGGTAGGTGGTTGTGGGTCAGCCTCTTAATCACCAGAGTTTGGGTTGTACTTCAAAATGAGCTTGGAAGTGAATGGGGAGTTGCATTTCTTCTGGGCGTGTAAATCTAGATTTTTGTATAAACTGCACACAGGGGTTGTTCAAGGGAAGAAATGCCATCTGATTTCCATATGAAAGACCACACACATCAGAGACAAGTAAGCCCTTCAAAATCAAGACACATTTTGTGCCCTACTCTCAAAATGCTAATTCACAAAAATGAAATGAAAGGTTCAAGCAAGTTACTTTCAGTGTTTGGAAGAAAGTTTTTGGGGTTTTTGTCCTTCTTTGAAGGGTTGTAATTTCTGTGTCCAGATCTGGACCTGCAAATTGTAAATACGTGTATATGTTATACAATAATACGTACAATGCAGTACTGTGGTCCTGTGAAGTGGTAGTATGGACCTTAGAGTCAAAAATATGATCCTTATTCTCTGTATTTGTGTGTTTCACCGTATTATTTTTTAAGGAGTTTTTTCCTGAAATCAGCATGGAGCACTGCTGCTGGATATTTTTAACCTTGTGGCCAGTTGCCAGTAATGATTAGTTAGCAGCAAAGAAAAAGCTGGGAGGTTTTAGTATTTGGTAAGTGATGAGAGGGCAGATAATAACATTGGTGTGTCAGAACACAGATAAGGAATCACAGCCAGGACCAAATCTTAATGTTCTCAACTGCTCTTTATGTGAGACAGCTTAATTACCCCCTTGCTTTCTGTGTGGTGAATTAACTACACAGCCCACATCCTCCTGGAGAAGTCTGTGTGGTGACTAGGATGACTCTCTGCCCTCACCTCCCTTTGAGTTGATGACAACTCTGAAGTAATTTTGTAACACTAAGATTTTAGGTTTAATACCTGAAATTGCCAATTTTGGTTGGTCAGGAATAGGGTTAGGAATAGTGTGAGTGGGTAGTTACAACAGCAGGCCTGACACAAAGCTGAAACCTAAAAGCTCCTTAGCAGTCACCCATGGGACTTTTCCACGTGAAATCTGAATTTGGGCAACAGCCTCCAGAGGGATTGAAACTAAGGGAAGCACCTTGGGAGAAACCCTCCAGCTGGTTTCTTCCTAAGGAAACCAATTGATATAAGTAGCCTGAAATAAATCTTTAACCTTCTTAGGAGTTTTGAAGGTCTCGAAGAGCCTGACCTAAGTGGAAGTCAGTACTGCTGTTAGCACACTGCACAAGAGGCCACCTGTTTTGGACCATGTCTGTCTTGAAGGCTGGAAAGTAATGTAGTCTTAGGGATGCTGGGGTAGTAGTCTACTGTGTCTGTATCTCACCCTAATGTTGCTCACTTTTAAAGATGCTGCTTATTACCAAAAATATTAACGGTGGTAATGATCAAAATGATAAATGTATAAAGCCCCTTTCCTCTTACAGTTGCTATTTGCTGCCATCTGGATTTTGTCACCCGCAGCTTCTCACAAGAATCACGCGTTTAACACTAAGCTTGTCCTCAAAATGTTTTACCCCTTTATGTGTTTAATTAAGCCTGTCTCTTTCTGCAGTACTGCCTTTACCTGTGCAGTGTTCTTCACAAAGATTTTTTTTACTTCCTGCAACCATTCATAGCTAGCTTTCCTATGTGGTATGATCTCTGCAATTGTATTTTATTTTTGAGGACTTACGACTTAGTATTTTAAAAAGTCAGTTGGAGCTCCAGCTCATTCCTCAATTGGCTGTACTTGTTTTTTTTTCTTTACTATATTCTATTTAATAATTTTGAAATCACGGTTTCTGGCAGCAGTGAATGTAATTAATGTCAATACTTTGATACTTTCCCTTCAGAATTCTTCATGATTTGCTTGGAGCATATAGATGTTGACATATAAGTGTGGGAGAACCACTATGGGTTTGTCAGGGTGTGTTTCAAGCTTAGTGTTTAACAAGGCTTTTGGTTAACACAAAACTATGGAAGTGCACACTTCACTGTAGGGAAGAGCTATTGAAGATTTTATTTTGAGCCCAGCTATTTAGGAAAAAGTATTCCTCCTGACCTCCTCCATTTTTATCTTGGAGTTAGCTTTTGTGTAGTTAGCTAACTTGTCAAGCTAGTGTTATGTGAGAATGAAGAAATACACTAAAAGGTTTGTCATCTCATTCTCCTAACATAGGAAAATAATATACAACCACCAAAATTCGAACAACAAAGGCATCAAAAAGAGGGAGAACAGAAAAAATCTGTTATATGTTCTCATACTCATGGGCTTCTATTACTGTTCTTTTTTGCTAATTTCCATGAACATTAACATCAGAAGCAGGAGTTGGATGGATGGATAACACAGGCTGTATTCCAGCCTTATGGAAATTTTCTTTCTAAAGTGGTACTTGAGAGGATGAGGCTGTTAAGGATATTCCTGTAAGGAAGATATGTAGTGTTTATGGCAGGGGAGGAAAAGGCTGTAAGTTTTTCTGTAGGTATCAATATCAAGTAGTTCATTTTATTTTTGAGCTAGTATGGCCAAGAAGTAATGTTCTGGAGAAATCTTCGCTGTATTTTTTATATCCCTCAAATGTTATGAAGCTGTCATAGATAACTACAGGATGTCACATAGCCTTTATATTTTACCCACTGGCTTTGTTGTTGGGTTTCTTTTTTTTAATATCTTTTATACTCTTGAATGCTTTTACCTGTCATGGTTCAGGGCTTTGATTTAAATAAATATTTAGGAACCTAGATGCCTTGTCTTAAACTTTTAAAAACTCCATTGACGGGAAATAGATCTTTATAAACTTCTTGGGTTTTGTTGAACATGAACTATCTTGAAGAGAGCCTTTTAAAATTTCAATACTTTTACCCTTTGGAAAACAGGCATACCTCAGTAAGAAATATAGTATTAGTTCACTGTTATGTTTGGAGCAAAACTTTTGATTTCACGGCTAAATCCTGGTTTATGCAATCTATATTCTTCATGGGAAATTTTTAAAGACATTATAAATGTTATGTTTTCTGGATAAAAATTTGGAGATTGTCACTGCTTCAGTCAAACATAAAAACAAATGCAAATGATACAGACCACTTTGTGTTAGTTCTTTCAATGCTTGAGCTTATTTCTCCATGTAAGAATAAGCTTTTTTAGACTGTTTTAGAGTGGAAGGTTCGTTGGAATCACATGCAAACACTTTTAGACAAGGACCCAGCATTCTCATGGCCTTTTCCCATAGGCAAATTTGGGACTTTTGTATTCTGCCAATCATCAAGCACTAGCCAAAACTGGGGAACATCTGTGATTTTTCTTGCCAATTTTCAGTATAACTACAGTAGTTAGGAAGCAAAAACGTCTGAAATTGCAAGTCTATCTTGCTTTCTATCTCCAGAGAGTTTTACCCTCCATCGCCCATAAATCAATTTATAGTGACATGTCTTGCAGATGGTCTGTCAGCAATCGAACATTTAGCGTAGCTGTTCACGTAGCAGACATTAAGGTTCCAGGATATCATGTCCAGTTTTGTTTGCTAGACTTTTGAATAATGGAACCACTAGTTTGATGCACGTTTGCATAATTTCATGAAAAGAGAGAGATCATTGCCGTTGCACTCAGACAAAATAGCTCTGTCATTTCAGTTTTAGGACTGTAGCCAGGTACAAAGTGGTGTTTTGTTTGCCTGGTTTTTAGGGATTAGCACTGTGTATTTACCTTCTAAAATGATTAACATGACACTGAGGAGGGACTCCCTTGCAAACTGGGTTGTCCACAAAGATAATACAAACTGTGACACCAGCTGGAAATAAACAGTATCACATGAAGGGGGAAAAGGCAAAGCAAAGTTAACTGGTATTGATTGTTATGGCACAGGCAGATGTTAAACATACACAGCAGACAATTACAGCACAATTAGGATTATAGAGCTGGCTTCTCACCTCAATTAACAGAAACCTGGGGCGGGCAATGTGACAAGAAGGGGAACTGTTCTCTCCTTTTCTTTTATCTTATGAAATGTTCCTTTCTCTGCTTCCATGGACTGTTTAGTCAGGTCTTTCATTTGCCTTTAGTAGAGATGTTAATTCTTTCTTCTGCCATGAGAGAAATTCCATGCTTAAGCAGAAAAGAGTAGACTCTGAAAATTGAGAGGAAATCTCAGTCCTCAACTGCTGTTAACTGTCGCAGGTCTTCTGACTTCAGTATCTTTTCTCAGGCACCCTACACAAATCTCTCCTAATCCTTCAGATCCAAAGTGACTTCCCATGATCACTGAGTGACTCACTGGATGAACTAGAAAAGACCTGGATGTGGACACCTGAGCTAGCTCCTCACATCACTGTTTGGCTCATTCCCAAATGAACTTTGAAAATGGAAATCCACCCTCCTAAGGAAGGCACTTAGCAGTACAGAACATCTGTTTCTCAACACTACCTGAAGACATATTTATCACTATATTCTGTTACATGTAGAAATATCATTCATTATTCTTAGTGCTGAACTATAACCTAATAGGTCATCTCGTAACTTCTCATCCCCTTGTCATTACCACCAGGCAGCATCTGGGTTGCTGACCTTTGTGGGTGAAGGGATGATGAATTTTTTTGAACACAATTTTAAGACTGTTGAAAATTGAATTAAGAGGAAAGGGTATTTAGAATGTGTCCTCTGCTAAGTTGTCCAGTTGACTGCATAGTTACGAAATGATTGATATTTGACAGCAAAAGAGTAGTTTCAAATAGTAATTTAACTTACTTCTTTCCTCATATGAACTTTGCTAGCTGTTGGTTACTGGAACTCTCTCCTGAATGAAAGGGCAAAGCCGGATATATATACAAGAGTTAATGTATACTGAAGTGTAAAAAAAAAAAAAGTATGTGTGTGTGTGTGTGTGTAAGTGTACCTTCTAGGTACCTCCATGCATAACACTGTCAAAAAAAAAATTCACCTGCTTAAACTTGACATGACCATACTTGCATAAGAAACTGATATTAATGTGTAACTGTAGACTAGAAGGAGATATTTCTGAAAGATGTACTGAGATGATCTCTGAAAACTGAATGTTTGCTTTAAATTTGGCCTCAAAGTACAAAGAGTACGATTAAGGATGCAGTCTTTTCAGCTTTCTATTTCTTCAGACTGGTGAAAAGAAATTTTGCAAGGCTGGCTAATACCATGCATCTAGTCTGTTTTCTTCCACCTCTTCTTACAAGGTCCTTGCAGAGAAACCCTTTGTCAATTTTAAGGATATGTGTTCTTTAGCCCCTGTTACAGTTTCTTTTCTGTCTATATGGACTGCCAGTGGTTTTGCTTTTTCTTTTTTTGTTTTTGCTTTCTGCTTTGTATCTGTCCTGCTTGGTAGAATGTATTCCTTTGGTGTGCAACAGGAGTGAATAACTGGAAACTGAAGTCAATGAATGATTGTCATATTTTCTAAGCAGAAACTAAAACTACCTTTTTTATCTTAACACGTTTGATCTTGCTCCTATGGGATACTGCTGAAAACTAACACATGGCTTTGGTTTAAATAGATTAGTTGAGTGTGTTTGTTCAAATGAACATTGTTTCATCTTCCCACATTTTACATACAAACATCTTCATGAATTTGGTTTTCTATTTAAGAAAATAAATTCTATTTAATGAAATCTGAATTTTCTTTGGCACTGGATGACGCAAAACATGAAAGTTGTACTTTGAAGTTGTATGAGTCTAGTGTATAGATCAATTGATCCTACTTCTTTTACTAATAAATTAAGGGGGGAGTTGCAAATATTTGCTCTAATATAGGGAGTTTGAAATATGGGCACGAATTTCATCAAGATAAATTAGAAAGAGATATTCTTACAGGCTCTCCTTCTAACATTAAGACTTTGTATTAGATGGGTCCTGAGCTGCACTTCGTGTTTATGAGAAATCTGTAGGTAGATAAGAGGTGATGTAAGGTGTACTTTTTCTTTAATAAATGTTTATAACTCTTGTGTGGGCACAGGTGGGCTTAGAAGTTTTTTGTTGAGTTTGAGTTGAGCTTTTTATGGAGTTATTTTGTTTCTTCAGATTTTGTGTTTTGTTTTGTGTTTTTGTGATTTTGTCACTGATTTGCCCGGGGAGAGGCAGGTGAGTTTTTTGTTGTTTTGTTTTGTTGTTTTATGGACAATCGCACATTCCTGGCACATGATTGAATTTGAAATAATGAGGACCAGAAAACTCTGCTTATTTACTGTTCAGAGTACAGTAACATTGATCTGAGAATCTGCATTATGACACACAGTGATGCAGTGGAAGCTCCATCTGCATTCAGCTTTCTTTAAAAGTTTATGAGGGTGTTCATTGAAATACTGCATGCTTGGAGAAAGAAGCAAATAAATATATTTGTATAGCAGGTTTTGATTTTGCAAATAGTCTTAAGTGAACAAAGGTGGAAAAACAAACTCTGGCAGCAACATTTATATCCACAAGGTATACCATGCAACGGTTTGTAAAGGTCACGAAAGATATCGTGCCCACAGAATAAGTTGTTCTTTCTGAAATATTACTCTGTGTCTGGACTTGACGGACTGGTGAATAATTACAAAAAAAAAAAAAAAAAAGAGAGGGAGTTTGCCTGCCATGATTATATGAGAGAAAATTCCTACTTAAACTTCAATTTGTAAGATGATGACTCTTATGCAAGTATCCTCCTTGTTAACAAGATCCTGCAACATGTCCCCCCAAAGCTTGGAATGTGATCATGTAGTTCAAATGGACCCTCTTGATTCAAAACAACAAGAGAATGGTTCTGACACTTGATTTCTAACAAGAGTCATGTATTGCATTCAGGTGGTTACAAGCCCCTTTTACAAGATCTCAGACAGCTATGGCTGAGCAGTTGAGTGCAAGTCTGAATCCTGATATGAGAATAACAACTTAAACATTTTGAGAATTTCCTGAAAAAAAGCAAACACTTCTGTGTGAAGGAATTGTAGGGGCTGAAATGTTTTCCCTCGAGATTTTGCAATTAATCAACAGCATGGGTTTATCTTCTCTGCTTTTGTGATGATGAGCCTTGACAGGTGAGCCTTCTCTAGACAGAAAAATTTGACTTCTCCACAATCAGTCTGTCACATTTTGAAGAGAACAAACTTAATTTTTAAAACAAACATCTGGAAATAGAAATGTAGGTTAGAAGAAATAGAAATATGAGGTCAACATATGAAGGCAGCAGCCTTTCCCCACTAGTCTGATCTGATATTGAATTTAGTCTGACAAGGAAAGTTCCAGATGAGTTTTCTGATAAGGTTGTGGGAGGTAGAGACTACACTGAAGTGATTCATTTCTTGATCCAGGACAGCCTGCAAGCTTAGGGTGAAAGTCCGTTCCTCTAAAACTCTGTGTGGAATATGCAGTTTCTAGGATGACGGGGCACTCTGCCAGGGAAAGGGTAGGGGTTAATATCAGTTAATTAATATTAGAGAGCTAAAAAAAATAATTTCTTCTTAAATGCCTAGAAGTAAAGCTTGATTCCCATGAGTCAGTGTTGCATACGAAGCTTAAGCAACATTATAGTTCCTCTGCCAGAGGAAGACAGAGTTGCAGGTAGGTGAGAATTATTGAAAATGAGAAGAGAGGATGTGATTTATTTGTAACAATCCCTATGAAGAGCAAGTGAGGTTTAGAATTTCACGGGATGGGACTGTGCTAAATATTTAATTTGCTGACAGTCAGGCAAAGATTAGAATTGCCCTAGAAAGAAATTAAGGCTGCTTATTGTTGGACTATGAGATTCAGCAGTTAAGGCAAGACTGGTACTTCCAGGAAATAGTGCTGTATTCACATTTTGGTGGTCACTGCTCGAATTGGCTCTGTGCATGGAAAGGATTTGGGTTTGAAAGAAGGTGCTGGCAAAACAACCAGCTTAGATGGACCTTGTGTGGGTGGTATGGATGGAAATGCCACCCATCACGCTAACTGTGTTCAATCTCTAAGATGCAGAAATGAACCTGCAGCTTCCTTCTTCCTCTAAGATTTTCCATGGCACTGATAACAGGGAAAAGGGAGCATCATCTTTTATATGATTCCAAAGAGACATGTCATCATATCAGGTATAAATTTGGTTATTTCAGTATCCTAGAAACAATTTATTACACAACTGTCCAGATGTCTAAGAATGGCTGTTAGACATTTCCAGAACTTCAGCTCCATCAGATATATTGCATAAAAAAATGCTTATGTCACTGACTTTTCACTTTAGTACATCTGAAAAGAAATATTTTATATGTTTTCAGTATTTATGGCAGGATATAGAAGAAAGTTTGCAGGTGGTTGTGGGAATTTAATGCTAGATTACTGAGGCAAATTAAGTTTTCACTCACTTTAAAATGATAAGGGATTTGGGGGTGTCAAGCAAAAGTGCTTTGGACCTTAAAATGATGTGATGTAGCTTATTCCCTGCCAGAAAAAGAACCGGTAAAGCACTTCTGAATAGATGCTGACTGCTGGTGGGGACTTTGGGAAAAAATGCATCTCATCACTGCTCAGCACTTGTCTTCTTGTTTAGTGAGTAATTAAGTTGTATTGGCCCTTTTAGTGGTCTGAGCTACACATGTGAGATTCAAAGCCTGAAATTCAATAGTGTGTGCTCTCCTGTTTCCTGACTAATCTTATAAAACATGGTGGGTTGAATGGATGATCTAATAAGAGAACATAACTGAAATCAGCTAACTCTCCTATAAAAATTAATAAGGAAAGCCCACTGAAATAAAGAGAAAGAAACTAATTTATGAAGGAATAATACAATAAAATAGCTACCAGGGAAAGTTACGTATCGGAGAATCAGATTTTGTAAGCAACTCTGTGAAGTATAAAGTATGTGCACTGTGCTGCATGCACCTGTGATTGCTGAGTTTCTCATGTCTGCTCCCTCTAGTAACCACACTGACAGAAAGTGGCCTGGGAAGATGGTTTTATGCAGCACATCATTCAGAAAGTTTCAATGTAGAATCACCTATAAGTGCAAATAAATCTGAGATACTTCCTCACCGCCCAAGGAAGTTTGCAAAACAAATTATTACCACATACACACAAGTAAAAACTCTGCATTTAGAGATGAAAGGGAAAGGTAGACATAGAATTGTAGAAGCTGCTTATTGTGTCAGTTATTAAATTGTTCCTCTATAACTCTCACACAGTGAAATTTTTTCACTCTTCGTGTGGAAGATATTTTGAAAGCTATGGAATTGACCAAATATATCTATGCCACTCTGGAAATATTTGCAGCTAAATATCACTTTTGCACAAAACTTCCACCAATCCCTCCCTTTTCTCTGAAGTGGAAGCAACACTTCCACCCCAGCATTTTCTCCTTGCTCCAAGACTTAATCCTCCATGCCTTCTCCAGCTCTTCTCTCCTACTCATCTCAGACCCTCTGAACCCCTAATGCTGTTCCAAGACAGTGCAGAAACAAAAAAAAGAAATGAAATACAAACTGCAGGTCATTCCTTACTGCAGCTTCTTTACTTTCTGCTTTGGCAGCAGCATGATGCTGCTCTCTAGCAGCTGGCAGTTTACCATACTGCAGCTCTGCAAGATAAATCAGGGGCCAAGGCTGATCAGCTGTTTTAAAAAGTTAGGGATTCATTTCCCTGGAAGGAACTTCGGCTAGTGTTGTAGGACTGTCTGTACCAAGCCACCCTAAGGTATTATGAGCTTGGCAACTTCCTAGTAGCAAATTCAACTTGTGGAATTTTCTGTTGGTGTAGGAGACTGGAAATTTTGCAAGGAAGTTTGCATCTGCAGTCACCTTTCTGGGGTGCATTGCAACTTATATGTCCCTTCCACAAATCTGTAGCTCTTTGGTTCTCTTTGTGCATCTTGCTCTTCCTGGGGGAAAAAATTATGCAGTAAGTAGCTTCTTTTTCTAAGTTGTGAGGATACCTGGGCAAAATATCAGAGCCTTCTCTCATAACAAATTCATTTTGGGCCACATCTTAAGTGAGGAACAGTGACAGAATGAAAACATCTCACCTAATTCTCACCTAAAATCAATTTGGCAAGCATGTCTCAGTTAGCAGTCATATGTAACAGAGAAACAGGCTCCACTGAGTGTGGAGGGATCACTGAAATATTGCTGGTTTCTTCTTTTGGGCTTCAAGACCCTGGGCAAGGTGTTTTGCTATTTTTGAACAGTGTCCAACACACAGGAACTTTGACTTGAATACAACAGTAAGGTCCCTGATTGTACTGAACAAGCAGAGGATGGTTCATTTGCTGGGCCAGAAGACAGTCCTACTGCTCACACCTCTGAACGAAGACCTCTGCTCTAGACTCTTTTCTCCCACCAACTGGGTGAAAACCTGTAAATCTGAACATTAAGAAATTCAGAAGAAGGGGAATCCCTTGTGTCTGTTGGCCATACTTAGTTGTAGTAATCTGTAGGACATTTTCTTATCCAAAATGGCATCAGACAAGGTCCAACTTAGTATGATCATATTCTGTGTGATAAAAATCAATTACAGGACTCCAATATCTTATGTATTCATAACTACTGGTGGAGCACTAATAAGTTTCTAATGTTTTGACTCCTGATATTATGCATATTCAGATTATGGAATATCCCCATGACTTATCTTGCAGTTATTTTGCCTGAAAACCCTCTGTTCAGAAGCAGACTGCTATGCCAGGAAGCAGCAATATTGGTGTTCCAGAAGATATATAACTATGGATGATTCTTATGGGAGGAGCCCTCATTTTTCACTTACTACCAACCTGGAGCAATTTCTCATCTGACTTCTGGATTTTGCTATTGTTTTTGGAAACAATGTGCAAAACTCATTTGTATTTTAGCTCCAGGGAAGTCAGTGGAGGTTCAGTCGGGGTAGATTAGGAACGATACATAAACCTCAGCAGTCAGAATCAGGGTACTTTTCTATGTGCCACGTGTGCCCTGAGGTTCATTCTTCTTCTGTCAGGACAGCCTTTTAGCCAGTTGTTGTGTCCAGTCCTTAAGGATGAGATTGGAAGGCAGTAGACTGGCTTGTGGTGCAAATGCTCCGTCCTGTAGAAGCTGATCAGGCCACAAGCACCTGCCTGCTTTCTCCAGGCCATCACAGTTTAAGCTGAGTTTGAACCATGATGTTACACTGCAGGGCTTTTTTGTCATGGCTAGATTCTTCTCTTTCCTTTCACTGCAGGAATTGAGAGATCTTTGGCCTGTGCCAGCTATTGTTCTCACAGATATTAGCATTCATCTTAGAGTGATGTCCTTCCTTCCTTTCACTAGAAGGCTTTCCAGTTTTATATTTCTTGTTTGCTAGTTTTTCGGTTTGGTTTTGTTTTGTTTTGCTTTTAATTACAGAGCAATTACATTTGTGCGTGCAATAGGTAAAGCTGAACTTTGCTGTGTATTGCATCTGGTCTTAAACAGCAAAGGCCATGGTTTTGAACAGCAGGTGCTGCCATGGACACCTTTGGCACAGCATGAGTTGCCAATACTGAGACCATTGGGTAGAGAGACCACCCTCCTTCTCTACTTCTGTGCGTCCCTGCAAGGGATGAGCACACTCTAGTTCTTAATAAATGTGTTTTCCTTCTTAGTTTATATTAAGATCTATAACATGAATCACAACACAGTCCTGGTGCCTGTATTACACTCCTACGGCATACACCTACAGCTATCTCACCACAAACCCGCTCACAAATTACAGCCTCTCTCTGCTACTTTGTGACACTGATACTGGTATTACAAGGCTAACTTATTAGCAGCCTCTTCACTCTAATCCAGTAGCAGAGAAAACACTAATAAGTAAATTGCCTGAGTTCCGACTGAACGCAGTAGCAATTCTGCCACTGATTTCAGGGAGGGCAGGAGTAGGTTTAAGGTTGATAAGAGACTAATTTCCTTGGAAAAAAATCAACCATGAAAGTTTTTCTTTCTTTCAATAAAATAATGGGTCTTATGGCAGGGACTGTTAAATTATGCTGTTTTTCTTGTGTATGTATTGTCACTTCTCTTCATGTTTCCCCAGAGACACACTATTTGGGGAGGAAAAGGTGTTCAGTCCGCCATCACTGTCTTCCTGTGTGGCAAGGGAAAACAGACATATTGTATCATCAAAAATAGCATTGCCTGACAGCCTCTAAAAATACACATCACACATCACTAGCTATTTTAAATAGCTGGCAAAAGGAAGAAAACCTTTCCAGCATATCTCAGTTATGAAGTATTAACACATTATTATTTTACATTGAAAAACCAGATCCTCATTAGCAGAAACTTATAATGAAGTTACTAAGCATTTTCAGACATTTTGAACAATAGAATAGAAAGTTACGTTAGACTACTTAGATAGTCTGAGGATATAGGTTTGGGAAATGCCCACGGAGAAATTACGTGAATCAATACACTAGGTACTCACTCCATCCCCTAGAGAATATTGCCCAGTTATTATAAAAGCCCAAAATTTCCATTAATGACTCAAGATCAGACTGTAACACTAAGCAAAAGTCAGTGATGAAAGGAAACCATACAAGTCACAGAATACAATTCTGTACCCCAGCATCATCCTGAAGTGCTCTCCTCTTTTCCAGGATAGTTACTTAGCATTTGTACAGATATAAGTTGTGGAAATTGTCCCAGTTCTTGAGATTAGTTTTTGCTTTCTTCAAACTTGCCTGGATTATGGAGCTACGAGGAAGTGCAGCATCTACAGATATTTCAGCAGGCAGGATGGGAGTAGGGAAGTGAGGGTTTCTTTTCCTTATTCTATTCACTCTTCAGTGAAGCTGACCAAGTTGTGAAATATGAAAATGTGCTACACCTTTCCATCTACCACACTAATATTCTTTCCATCTCAACTATTTGACAGTACAGGACTGTCTGCAGGTCATTGTACTGTTATTGGGGGCAACACCTCAATTATTATCTTTTGCTCAACAAGAAGACCCAAAGTGCACTTTAGTCCTGGAAAGAGATCAATTCAAGCACTTCTGTGCAAGTCAAAATGCTTTATTTTGAAAATCTTAAATTTACTGAATTTATTTTCTGCATATACTTACTGTGCAAGTGGTCATTCTAATTTTTGCTCTGATATGTTGATGAAAAGAGGTCACCTGCAGTCTGATATTCCTCACAGGGCAGGGGCATATCCCTGTGGGCTCTGAATGCAATTTGGCCATCAGTTCCAGGGATACTTAAAATGCCCCTCAGTGAGGTTATGACATCAGGGATCTTCTGAAGGTGTCCATCTGATCTTCATTGCTCAGAAGACTGAAACACATTATCATAATGTGTAATGAGTAAGAAATTCAGAGCTTTCATTCTTCTGAGCTTTTATTCTCCTTTAAGATTAGCAATTTATCTGGATATTGCCTAGTTTTTCTTCTGTAAAAAAAATATCATGCTGACACCATGTTTACCAGCAGACATATATGTAGAGTGATTTCTGGTTATCCTTTAGTTGCATAATATGGAATGGTAGAGGTTTTTCAGCGCTCATAAACTTCTTTTCTCTAGACAATGTAGTCTCCAAAACCCAGGTTAGTCCTGTGCTGTGATTTGAGAAATTCTGATATTATTGGTGATACTTTTGACTTGCTATGAGATCTTGAATAAAAGACAATTCCTCTACATTTCCTCAGTTTATCTTCCCAGACACTTCTTGTCTATGTGTCTCTGAAACCTTTAGAATGCAGAATGCCCTTTAAAATAAAATAAAATAAAATGTGCAAATCTTTGTACGTAACAGCTTTGCAGTTGCAAGTAATGGCAATATGTTGTTTCTTGTTTCCTTATCTTTGGAATGACTAAGCCTATGGAACCGAAATAAGTGGAATTTGCCCTGTATACTTTACAGAATTAAGGAAAGCCATACCAATTGCATAGCCCCATCCTGGAATGGTAATAAGCATCTGTGGTGTTGTCATGCCAGTGAATATTGTCAGAGTTTATTGGTCTGGTTGATGTTAGATGATTTAAAACTAATGTACTGAGTAACTTGACTAAACCTCAATAAGTTACTTTACTAATGAAACAACCCATTTTTATTAGGAAATTACTAAGAAAAGAAACTTCCTGTTTCAAAAAAGGAAACTCTAAAGTAATTGAAACTTTGCAGTGTTGTAGGAAAGCATTGTCAGTTTGGGAGAAAACACACTCTGTGCTTATTTGCCCCCCTCTCTGTTTCTTGCAAGTAATTTTTTCCCTGGGAGAATCCACTCTTGCATCCTCTTGTTATTTGGAGAACATGCAATGGAGTTTTACAGTCAGCATGAAAAGGTTTAAGAGTGAATGGTAAAACAGCACAACCTGGTCATGTTTTACTACTGCTTCGTGTCTCTCGATTTGTTTTCTGGACAGCCTCAAGAAGTATTGCTTTTGTTCCAGAGAGCTGATGTGAAAGGTTCTCCCCTTGCTGATGGTATTTTAAGTCTCCTTTCTGTTTGCAGAACTCTGTGATGAATTTACAGGAGGCTTAAGACCTACCCAGCAGAACTGGCATAAATTATTCCCTTATAGTAGTATTGGAATGCTTCTCTATGAGAACCCTCTGACAGAGAATAAAAGTTGTAGTGTTTCAGAATACCTGTTTCCCCGCAGAGCAGAGACACAACGGTTTTGAAAAAGGTTATATGTGCTTTGAAGGGTACTGTACACAGAGGTCACCATCCTGAGGTTGCTACGCGTCTGCCACTCAGTTTCACCAGTTAGACATGCCCTGTGACCATAATAACGTGCAATCAGGATACATCTATGAGTGTGACACTACCAGTGTGTAAGTCCAGCCAGGAATAACTAGCAGGTCATTATCTAATGTCATGTGAGGAGATGGGAGACTTGCTATCTTCTTCACCAGTGGCTTAGTTTGAAAGGCA